>VYXF01001754.1:253062-302604 GCA_013397295.1 Polioptila caerulea
GTTTATTGATTAATTCTAGTTAGCAAATATGCCTAAAAAATCCCATACTTAAAGAAATACAGAACAAGCTCCAAGTGTCTGGAGAAATAGTTTTTTTATCCCCCCTTTTTTCTTTTTTTTTTTTTTACTTTTTATCAAGAGAGAAAGAATATAAAGGATTTTGATATATGTGCCAGTAGGAAAGAGACTGTAAAGAAAGTGAGGAAAGTGATTTTTTCTTTAGTTTAGACTGTCAGATCAGAAACTTGTAGGTCTTATGAGCAGAGGATATAAGCTCCAACAGTGAAAGCCTTACTACTCTGATATATTTTTACAATTTGAATTAATCATTTCATCAAATAACAGCCATGGAGAGATTGCAAGAAAAAGTAAAATGCCTGTTGTAGGGAACAAAAACACTAGAAGAGGTCATACAGCTGAAACCTCTGAGAAACAACCAGAAAAATATATTTTTCATGCAGTTTTATTTCATGTCAAAGTAACTGGGTTATCTGGTATGATCTGCAAATCAGCTTATATTTTCTTAGAAGAGTAGTACATTTTTTAAGGTAAAGAAAACTCCTCCTAAACTTCAATATTTATTTACTGTTAGAATTAAAATAGGAGGCTCATGGGACTTTTCCAAAGCTTCTAACAATGCCATACTGTTACTTTTTATTATTTACTTTTTGCTTTCTTACTTTTTGATTTCTGTCTTTGCAGAAAAAGATGACGGAAAACAAATTAAATCTAACCTTCTTGGCTTAATGACCATTTAAATATTTCACCTTTCTACATCTTCTATGCCCAGTGCCACATGAACATCTACTCCCACCACTACCACCATCAGCAAGAAGACTGTGGATGCAGATCAATTACCAGTAGTTAGTTGGATTTATGTCACAATCCTGGAGAACACTTAATCCCATGTCAGTGTTTACTCATGTCAGTGGGCATTTCTAATGAATCATCGGCAGACCATGCATGTATAATACCAGATACTTGCCTAATTATTGCAGGGTCAAGGTGGTATTCAAAGATACTCATACATTTCAAACAGGTTTTGGTGCTTAAGATGCCACTTTTAATTCAAATTTTCTATTTCTGTTTAATTTCTTCCTTTCTGTCTTTTAGCCCCTTTTGTCACTCAAAATTCTGTTGAACAGCAAAAAGTTCATGGCAAAGAATGATGATGAAACTTGCTGACAGAGAGGCTCATTATGCATCGTATTTATCAAAATGTATGTAGTGGTTTTACCAAGTAGTGAAATTTTTCATATTCATACATCATCCAGAATAAAATATCTAGGAAGAATATACAAATGCTAAGTAAGTATGTAAGGATACAAGAACCAATTTCCTCTTTTCCTTTTATGACAACATAACCTGCCTAATTGATAAAGGGAAGCTGGTTGATGTAATCTTTTTGGAATTCAATAAATCTTTTGATAGTGTCTCTCACAGGGTCCTTTTGGAAAAAATATGCAACACACAGCTGGATAAACATATCATGTGATAGGTGAGCAACTGGCTCACAGGTCAGGCACAAAGAGTTACAGTGAAAGGGGTGACTGTACATTGGACTAGGGTTCTGTCACTAATTGAGTTCCACAGAACTCCATTCTTGACTTTGTGTTCTTCACCATCTTCAGAAATGACATGAAATGCTGGACTGAGAGGGATACTAAGTGAGTTTGCAGATGATACAAAACTGGGAGGAACTGTTGACACCCTGGAAGGCAGGGAGGCCCTGTAGAGAGGCCTTGACAAAACAGGGAGATGGGCAATGACCAACCATATGAAATTCAACAAGGGAAAGTGCTGGATGTTTTACCTGGGATGGGGCAACCCTGGGTGTATAGACAGACTGAGGAATGAGATGCTGGGAAGCAGAGCCGTGGAAAGAGACCTGGGGGTCGTGGTAAATGCAAAGTTGACCTTCAGTCAGCAATGCCCTGGCAGCCAGGAGGGCCAGCCCTGCCCTGGGGGGCACTAGGCACAGTTGGGCATGAGAGGGGATTGTACCCTTTGCTCTGAACTTGGGCGGCCTCACCCTGAGTCCTCTGTGTGGTTTTGGGTGCTACAAGATAAGAAAGATCTTAAACTATTAAAGTTTCCAGAGGATGTCAATGAAGATGGTGAAAGGCCTTGAGAGGAATCTCTGTGAGGAGCATCTGAGGTCACTTGGTCTGTTCAGCCTGGAGAAAGGGAAGCTGAAGAGAGCCCTCATTGTAGTTACAAATTCCTTGTGAAGGGAAGTGGAAGGAATTCACAGATCTCTTCTCTGTGGTGACCCGTGACAGAACCCAAGGGAGCAGCCTGAAGTCATGTCAGGGCAGGTTTGTGGAGGATAGTAGGAAAAGATTTTTCACCCAGAGGTGAAATACAACACAACACAGAGGTGAACAACCTCCCCAGGGAAGTGGTCCCAGCACCAAACCTGACAGAATTCAAGAAGGCTTTGGACTGTGTTCAGGCACACAGTGTGAGTCATAGGGATGGTGTTTTGCGTGGGAGTTGGACTTGGTGATCCTTGTGGGTCACTTCCAGCTCTGCATATTCTGTGATTCTGTAATGAAGGAGTGGGTTAAAAGTAGTGTCCTATAGAGTTTTCTGAGTGTAGATCCCAGTAGCAAAGTCTCAGGGTATCTGCAGCAGCTTCCAACAAGAGGTGAAGAAAAATTATGTGGAGAATCTGCAGTGCTGATTCTGGTGCATTTTGATCCAAAGCCCATTGGTGCTAACAGAAAGAAATTCATCTTGATGCTAATGGTTTGGCATAGGACTTACATTATCATACACCTCAAGCCAGACATGGACAAAACCTCTGCAAAGTTCTGAGACCCTAAGAATAAAAATTTTCTACCTGTCCTTTCTTTCTGATGCTCAAATACCAAGATCAAGCTCTCCTGTCCAAAGCAACAATTTTCATTTTTTTGACTTGTCTTTATCCAATTTGAGAAGGAGTTTCAGGATTGCTTCTTCAGAGAAGATGATATTCCTGATATCTATTTCATATTTGAATACAGTTTGAAATTAGAGACTGATGAAATATCTTTAATATTAGTACCTGTCAAAAATGTGGTGGTATAACTATAGTCTTCATTACTGTGATTTATGATCACTGAATTTAAAGTAAATTTAAAGTAAAAATATGAGCCAAACACATATATATGTGTTTGCAGATATGTATGTCTACATGTACAGGTATTATTTAAAAGACTTATTGAATTAGATTGTTAATAGTAACTGGTGAGAATATGAAGAATTATCTTGTAAAAAACATACATGCCAATAAAGCTGTATGATTTATACTAGCTGATATTATTACCCCATCTGATTAATAAAAAAATCCCTATGTCCAGGGTGATTTCAAATTTGTAGTTACTCCAACATCTTTTTTTTCTGTTTAATCTTCAGAGGCTGCTGAGGTTAGACAGATTTCCTCCTCAGCTCTTTTAGGAAAAAGCAGGAGGGAGGATGGTTCTAATGATTTGCTATCTTCTTAAACAAAGACAGAAATCTCTAATGCATGTATTACATAAAATTAAGTCTATTCTTGTCTTCAATGTATTAAACTAGCTGTCATAAATTTAACAAAATTTAAACTGCAAACTGCAGTTGAATAATGTTATGGCAAGTCACAAGATGAGTTATTTATTTCTGTTGGGCTTATTACCACCACTTGACCTAATTATTTTGACACTTCTACAGTAACACTTAGGAATAAAAATAAATTGACAAAAGAGTTTTTCCCCCTCAGAGATAAAAGTAGGACATAACATTTTTCTAAAACAGAATCAAAATAAGCTATCTTCAAAAACTGTAATGTAAATATTTTAATTAAAATTTCTTACCACAGATTGAGTCAAGATCTTTTCTGAAAGATGAGAAGGAAAATGTATGGCCTTCTGAACAAAAAAAGAGATTAAACCTAAACTCTACACTTTGATTACTTTTATGCCAGATTGGTGCTACATAGATCAAATGAGCTGAGACTATAAAGCAAAATGGAGATCATGGATTCAGAAAATGATCATAATAATATTGTTACCAGGAAAAATAGTCATGGGTATCTTCCTTTTTTAATTGAGATAATAGACAGACATGAACAAGTGGAGTGACAGGAACAGTAACATGCTAACAATTTTTCAAAAGGTGCCAGAAGTTCAGAACTCTTTGAGTCCAATCTTCAAACCAGTTTAGAGATATGAACAACTGCGTTGCTATGATGAAGCCTAGGACATTAGTAGACAGCCAGCATCTTTGTTTTAAGAATACACATACATTTACATATGAATATAGACATACAGACACCAACTATTCTGGTTTTGCAGAGAAAAAATACCTTTTTGAAAATGTTTGTCTTACTTTGTTGAGAAGGAATAAAATTAACTACTTAAAACACAGTGCTGCCAGGAAAATTTAAATAAAAGTGGGTGTTTAAAAATATAGACATTTTCTTTAAAGTTATCAACATTCTTTCTTCAGTAAAGACAGATTTAGGAACAGTTTACTGTTCAGAAGATGAGATAAAAGTATCTTTTAAAAAAATATGAATTTAATATGAGTCACTCTGATATTATTCTATTAGTATATATTTTTTCAAGATATAAGTTTTGATGATTGTTATCTATTTCCTAAATGAGTCTATCTCATGTAGCACAGGACTCCCATCATACATCTTATCACCCTGACCATAAGTTGAGGCCAAATACAAATGCCTTAATTTTAAGAAAACGCAAAACAAATAAAAAAGAGAAAAATAGTGTTGATCCTTATATGAACACTGGCAGATTTTGGAATGACAAGAGGTCAGAAATAATATCATTCAAGACTCATCCTTGCCTCTAGCTAACCAGTATAAGGAACAGCTTGAACAGCAGCAGCAGACCAAAACACTGAAGCTGGCAAACCCTCAAAGATAAAGGCTGGCACTGAGTTTTATACCCTTTTGACTTCACTGGATTAGTTACAGAAGCACATACAAAGTCTTTCAGATGCTTTTGTCCAAATATATCCATCTCTGAGGACACTGTCACTTTCTTTTTTTTCTTGCTTTGTTGCATGAAAGCGCAGCACCATGAGGAAACAACCTTGCCAAACAGTCTGCAAAATCCTGCCAGAATCTCTAACATAAGCTTTTAGGATCTTAGTGATTTACCTGTTCTCAAAACCAGCAGGTCACAACCCCAGACTTTTAACAGTCTCTGCTTCCTCCATGGCTGCCAGGGACCATACTTTCCCTTCATGTGTGGCTGCTATCCATCCATGGCCGAAACCGTAAAAACCAGGTATTGAATCAGATCACTGCTAGCAAGGTCAGAAATCTCCTGATAGTCAAATTACCTGAGTAATGCAGCTGATTAACTTCAAAAGCAAATATTCACATCTTGTTCGCAGGCAGCAGAGGCTGATGATCCTTTGTCACAAATTTATTTTCTGTAAGAATAATATTATATATTTGAGACTTAAGATACTCATTTATTTTGATAAGCTCAACTTTCTGTCCTGCACTTTTTTTAAGGCAATGATAAAAAATCTGCTTAATTCAACCTTGAAAAGTTCTTTAAAAGGTATTTTATTTTTACAGGCTTGATATAAAGTCACTAAAATTCTTTTTAGTATGAAAAATAAGGCAAGTCTTGTATATTTTATGAAAGTTTCTGCAAATCAAATGCAGGTTTTCAAATTATATCACTGTTTGAAGAGTCAGATCATACTCTGCTTTTGCAAATTTAGCCCAACTTTTTCTGTCAATATCTAGTAAAACATNAAATCAAATGCAGGTTTTCAAATTATGTCACTGTTTGAAGAGTCAGATCTCTGCTTTTGCAAATTTAGCCCAACTGTTTCTGTCAATATCTAGTAAAACATAGAAAAGTGAAAATCGCGAGTACAACTATGCAATTAGAACAGTGTGGTGGTATGATTCCCCTCCCCTTCTCCCTAAGATCCTGCATGCCATGAGCTCCCCTTGAATAGGGATGCCTCTCAAGGTTATTCCTTGAGGTTGAGAAATTCCTTGCTGCAGCATATTGTCATCTTTAAGTAAGAAACAAATAATGTTTTCTATAGAATTATTACAGTGATGAACTATTCTACCTTCATATTATTACAGGTTAAGTATAAAGGACTAATCCTTTCCCAAACTGAATCTTACATCAGGGAAGATTTTATTTCATTTTTTAATTCCACCACCCTCACACCCCCAACCACCCAGTGTAAGTCTGTTTCTTATTCAACAGTAATGAAAATGACTATTCTATTTCCACGTAAAAATGACATGCAACATTTTTCTTTGGTCCTAATATGTCTTAGAAGACTGAACTTGTCCTGACAGTTTCTACACACATGAATCTAAGATTTGAGCCTGGGAATTTCATACTTTGAAGGATTTCAAGGTTTACATCCTTATAGTAGAATCTCTCCCATCATGTCCTCTAGTTCATACACTGTTTCTCTGGGATGAGCAGCATCTGCTGAAGGTATACAGCAATCCCTCAAATGCCTTCCCATGTTTCTGGATACTATTGATAATTTTCTCATTATTTGCTGAAGTAAAAGCCAAGGAAAAAAGATTATTTTATTAAAATTAAATCCAGCAAAACTTCTAAGCACTTCACTTACACTAAGCCAGCTGCACGCTGCATACATGGACATGGTATAATTTATGCTTTTTGGAAATTTCTTTCCACTGTTTTTCTTTGAATTTCAATATTCCATAAATGTATAATAATTATTAATACCTATGTACATAGCAGTCGTTGTTATGTTAATTTCTACCTACTTTTTAGAACAATTCACCCACTCAGATTTGAAGAGTTATTTAAAACAAAAGTCCAGATGAAAGCTGCCAGAATGAGACGCACAATGCTGACACAACACTTTAATTTTCTATAGAAGGTCCAAGGAATTTTTTGGTACACATTTGCACAATTTTTTCATGGGCTAGACTTTTTAAATTTGGATCTCATTTCTGAAACAAACAACAAACCCTGAGGAATACACTCACAGAATACAACAACATCAACAACAACAAAAATACATTAAAAGATACGAATCAAGCCTGAGCCAGATAACTTTCTTGGAAAAGGTTCAGAGGGAACTTATATGGTTTTTTCATTGGAAATCAATATAGATGCATTATTGCATTTTCCTGTAGATAATTTTCAAGTGTCGACAACTGCCAAATTCTAACTTACTATGAACATAGAAATCAACACAAGAGACAGAACAAAAGACTTCTGGTAGAACAGATGGTTTGCTATTTCATCATTGATCTGCAAATGCAGGATTTTAGAGAAGACATTTTAAATTTGCACCAGTAATTCAATAAAGCTAATATAAATTCATGTTCTTTAATCCTATAAACTACAGAAGAATTAATAGAAAAGTTCTTGTTTTAGTCATTAAACCTTTACTGCCTTAGATACAACATTTGCATTGTGTATTATATCAAATTTAGTCCAATGTATATTTTAAATAAGTTTTACAGTACGTTGTTCTTTTTAAGCTCTTCTCATTCTAAACATTCAAGAAATTATTCTTTACTAAAATATCATGTTTACAAAAAAAGAAACACAAAGGATTGTACAAAATCCTTTAGAAATTCTGCAGCAGTCTTGCATGTCTGATGGACTGAATGCTAAGCACATAATTTGCATAAGACCTGCCAAATTGGATAGGAAAACCACTCTTTTTTTCTCTTTAATTAGAAGAAGCAAGGCAGTGAAGCACCAGCACTACTCAGATCATACTTTCCTTCTCCATTGCTATCATATAGATATGAATGAGCACAACAGAAAATATATAGGTGTATCTAAACAGTTAAAGACTAAGTGTCAAAAGGTTATATCAGATAAAGTGTTATCACATTATTTCTTCCACTCCACAGAGAGGGGAAAAAGACAGCTGCAACTTTACATATTAGCAAAGCTGCTGGATTCCATTTGTAAGTATTTCCATAAAGCAGGTTGGTAGGACAAAATATTTTAATATAGCTACTGCTGATATCTCTGCTGCTTCAGTAAAAAAGACACTTTCTAGCAGCAACAAATGTAGAGGAGATCCTTCACTTTTTTTTTCCAACTAGAGCTCTCTAATTCCATCACCCATGCAAAATTCTGCAAAGTATATCTGACCTAAAGGAAGCATTTGCTAAAATTTATAAAACAGCAAGGTAGCACAATGAGATATTACCATATGGAAGTAGTATTTATTGCCTAATGTGGGCTGCCATCAACTTTCCTCTAACCTGAATAATATGGAGCTGGGTTAAGGACTAAACCTAGAAAATTAAGGTCAGTTTATTCCATGTTTGTAGCATCTATAGTAGTACATTAAGCAGCAATGGGTACCATTGCCGTGCACTGGAATTATATCACTGAATTAAACTGTTTAATTGGCTCCTGGCATGCCTTTGTCCCCCAAATTGCAGTGTGCCAAGCAATCTCTGGAAAAGCTGGACAGTAATTGTGGGGCAGAGACCATTACAAATAGAAAATTTTATGTGGCTACTGGAAAGAGCTATATGGAGAGCTCCTGTTCTCTGTGTCTGCAAAAAACCTGTTTTGGTGAGGCAGGATTGTTAACTTTATGTCAGCAATAGTCATGCCAGACTTAGTTTGGCTTCTGCAGAATCACTTGGGTTTCTGCTTTACTTTACCCACATGTGGAAGAAATGACTCATTAAAGCAAGACTCTGGCCTTGCCAGCATGGGGTTTCAGCTGATATGTAGCACTGCACCACAATGCCATCTGGAAAGTGCCATCGCACTCCTTCTGCCCTAAAGGGCACAACAGACCACTGTGAAAGACTCATTCTATGGGAGCTGGCCTGGGTATACAGCTCAGAGAGTCCAGCTGGGATGAGCCTGTGTTGCAACACTCTGCCACAGCAGGCTTAGATCCAGGACCTCAAGATGTTTAAGGGACAGTCTTTAAATTGTCAGTTTATTCCATGTTGCACTTTCTTGCTGAAGATCCATGTGTCCTGAAACCCTTGGAAGCAGTGCAGCTGCCCACACACAGCTCTGAACCTCCATTAAACTGAGGGGGTCTAGGCTCTTTCTGGGCAACCAACTGCATCACTAAACCATTGAAAATGTTTCCCAATTGAATGTTTCAGGTATATGAGTGAATGGAAAAAACCCTTGATCTTTGCTCCCTTGCTTCCTGAGCTTAAGGAAGTTTTAACTAACATGATGAAAATGTGAAAATATTTTCCTTATTGCATGGATGCTTAATCAAAGGCAGCATTAGGAGTGGTGAGTGAACATCTTTTCTTTTCACCTGAGGAGTTCAAAGCAGATTCAGAAAGAGATGGAGAAATAATGACTAATAATACAATGCATAGTATTTGGAATTTCTATGGGATAAGCTATCAGGAAAACATTAATGAAATATTTTATAGGCTTATCAGAGAATGTCATGGCAGAAAGTGTCTTAGAATGCAGCTGATGCAACTATTAAAATTTCTTTCCTCAGTGTTAAGAAAAAGTTACATTCGTAGATGTTATGACCTCATGAAGATCAGCATCTTAGATACTGGAATGTCTGAAAGAGTGCCTCTTCTAGCTAGAGAATTACAGTGCACAAATTCTGTTAGGAATTTAAGAGATGGATGTAGTTAAAGGAGAAATCTATAAGCCCTGAGTATGTATTCAGAGGTCCTAAATATAGTGCCTGACTCTGTTTATGGTGATTTGATCAAAGAAATGCAAAGGAAAAGAAGTGACCATGTGAATATGTGAACTAAATGAAAAATTGTCCATTGTCAGCAAATAAATAATTCCAGACTAGGAATGGAATTGGTTAGGATGTTAATGTTAGGAATGCCCTAACATTAACCAATTTTCATACACCTCTTCCTAGTTATATGCTGCTAAAGCAGTCAGCCATAATTTGCAATTGGTTATGAATCTGGTCTGGCAATTTGTACAAGTTGTTTCTGCTCTCAAAATTATAATAATATAGGCCCTAGCAGGAGGTTTGTCTGATCTGCATGGAGATTTTCAACAAAGGAAGACAAAGGAATCACCTTTAGGTAGTGATTTGTTTTTTCTTTTCATTCCCTGTCATATTAATAGAACATTTCCAGGAAAAGAAAAAGAGGTTTTACCATAAAGAAAATACTTTTACTAGCCTACACATAGGCAGAGCAAGGGGTTTTTTTTCATATTTATGCATTTTGTAATTTAAAATTAGGCTCACTATAGTTGCCTTACAGGCTACATGAAACTGGGATGCTGGCAAACTGCACAATTCAAATGATCTCTGCACCTTTTTCTCTCCCCTCACAAAGGATTTATGGAGGAGAGTTTCCAAACCAGCGCTGTAGAACTGTGAGTATTTGATGCATCTCTTTGCTGGATTTAGGGCAATGCACAAGAGGTTTCTAGCTGTAGAAGGCTGAAGAAAACACATGGAGAAACTAAGAAACATTGGCAATCATTAGACAAAGCAAAAAAGCATATACATGCTCATTAAAGTTATCCACACAGCTGTTTTGCCAATATTTCCACTGTACACAGAAGAGCTCTGGGTTGTGCACTCATTCCAGATTAAGGGCTATTGTCTGGTCTTTTTTGTTATTGAGTGTCTTTAATTAGAAAAAGAAAGCAGACAAATATAAATTCTAAAAAATTATTAGTGATTGAAGAAAAAAAAATTCTTTTCTAGGCTTACTATATACATAGAGCCAATATTATGAATCCTCTCAGTTTCACAATTACTTTCATGTCTTTACCTGAGGTTTCCTGACTTGTCTATATTCTTGAGTGTCTAAGTAAAAGGAAATATTTCCAGTCTGTATGGCCATAAGAGGTATGTTTGAAAGACTTTGCCAAACTTAGTTCATCAGGTTATTTCTTAAACAATTCAAGGACATTTTGGTGGATTTTTTGTGGAGGTTATTTACATTTCAGATTAAAATATATAAATGTAAATCAGTTATCTCACAATGATTTTATTTAGGAATAAAAGGTTGACACGACACAGAAATGCAGTTTTCTATAGCATATTGTGTAGTGGATTTCATTTCACATGGATTGTGAAAGACCTAGCCAAAGTATTGGGTCCTTAAAAGTTGCTTATGTCTCTACTCACTGATTTTGTACAAGATCCTTTATACTGTAATAAGGCCTTACATGTGGAAGAGATCATGAGAAATTTGAACAGGATTTTTTTCTTAAGTATATAAACCTGATCAAATTCTTGACAATGACAGGCCTATCAAAGGACTACGGCCTCCAGCTGGGCAGCACATCCCAGCCAGCCCCACAGCAGACTGATCCTTAGGCAATTTCCTTGGATGCCAATACAAGCAATGTTAGAGCCAGCTCTTTCCATGGAGCAGCCAGCCAAGCATCCAGATGCTTTTGCTTGAAAAATGTACATCACAGTAGAGCACCTGGATTTTGCAGCTGTAATGTTCAAAGTTTAGTTTGCAGTTAAACCTTTTCAAAGTATCTGGGATAAATACTGGCAATAATGAAAGACAAAAGAGGTTTATTTGCAGCAGCAGCAAGAAAGCAAATGTGAGACTATAAGTGCAAAGTATTTTCCAACTGGAAAAACCTTTCTACTGTTATCTTTGTGTCCTCCCCTCCCATTATCTCCCCTCCTTTTTCATATTCCATCACCCCTTTTTTAACTGACAAGTCATACCAAATTGAGGGGAATTACTTTCTTAGAGTACCTATCAACAGAATAAAAATTTCAAAGTACCCAGATATAAGGACAAAGGTACATTTTCCAGACAAGATCTGATTTCGTAACAAGCACAGAGTTCATCATTGCAGTTTGAAAGACACAATATGTATGCATGCTGGCTGGAAAATTAAACTGAAACTCTTTACTCTAGCAACATAAATTGTTAGAAGTTCAACTGTGGGAAAACTTATATCCTTGATGGTACAATATTTGAAAAAATGAACTAGTTCTTTTAAGATCTTCTGCAATTGAACATTCTTTTGGTTTCTCTATAAAATACTGTGCATTTTCTACAAATGTAACTCCTTGTCATTAGGTTTCAGTGCAAAAGTTTTTTTTATGGGTTTAGGTCTTATTAAAATAATTTATAAATTGTCTCATAAATCCAAGGATGATTTTACTAGAAGATGCCATCTTTCCTCTTGTCCTTCCAGTCTTAGAAATAGAAATGTTGTGAAAGTAAAGAACAATTATATAGTATATCATAGAACTTTCTCAGCAACAGTTCCTAGAAAAATTACATCAGTTTAATATGAGCTGGAAGAGGATGAATTAGACAATATTGTCTGAGTTATATCCTGTCACATTCCTACGTTTTCCCTTATTTTCACAAAGTCCCAGGATATTGAGTAGGTATTAAAAGAAAGCAGATTGTGTTGCAATGTGACTGAGATTATTTAAATACACTTTACAATTGTGATCTAATTCTACTGCAATTCATACAGTGAAGATGTCAGACACATAAAAAATACTTGAATTTTCTGATAAATCACTACTCAGAGCCGCTGTCTTTTGCTATAGAGGTATCAATAGTTTATCCTGTTAAATCAAATCTCTTCAATGATGTATGCACATGTAGTGCACTAGTAAGATGTTCAGAAATATCTGTCACTTGCTTAATGGGTTTTTGTATAACAGAGATTGAAAATTGAAAATATCCCTCTAAAATAATAGAAACCTTCTCATCCTACTTCAGGATAAAAACTGAAAATACAACTTTTATGAACAAAGGGATTCCCAACAAAACTTGGGTTTGGAATAACATAAAGAGAAATATTTTGGCTTGCTTCCTGCCCAAAATTCCTGCCAGTTTTACTGTTGGCAAGTGAAATTGCTGAAAGCCTCACTGGTAGAAGAAAAAGTACTCCTGTTCCCTATTAGCTCACTACCTCTTTGCAATTAATTTTTATTTTCGTGACCAAAAAAAGAACAAATGCTTCAAAACTGCAGACTTAAAACATCAATTTTGTTGACATTTCCAATTGAAAAGTTTTCCAACAGAAATTTTCCAAGTAGTTTTAGTTCTGGCATAATAAATATCAGTCAAACAATTTTGATTTAACATTAATTTAACCAGGATAATATACATCATAGCATCTAAATCACACTCTTTCACATCTCAAAGTTTGTTTTCTATAGAAGATGGAATACAACAAATGATACAGTATCTGATATACAGGAATTTAAAATTCTTGACAAAGATGGTTAGACTGAACTTCATAACTCTGTGTTTACTAGACAAGCATAATTTCCTTTTTACAAATGGGGAAATAAATTCATATGGGTTGCTCAATTCAGCAAGATCATGCACACATTCTGCAGAAGATTATCTTTTAACCTAGGCTTTCCTTGTTTTTGCTTTGTTCATCTTTGTTTTGGCATGGTTTAGCTTGCTTATTATAAGCTTCTTCTACGACAAGTAATACAAGGGTGCATCTGAAAGCAGCCTGAAAGAGTCCCTGGTGCCATCGTCTAAACACTATATAATATATAAATGAATGCTATGAATAACTGTTTTCTATGCAATTCAACATCTATGTTTTATTCGGCTTGGACACATTTATTGCTAATAAGTTGATCTATAGTATCTAATGCTCCTACTCAGGCAATTATTATATATGTCTCTGTGGATTTATTTCTTCCAATAATTTAGTTTCTAAATATGATTTATCATTTTGGAAAACTGGTTGTTTCTTATAGACAGATGGAATTGACTGGAGAACACTGGTAGCTGTGAATGTTGAAAACTAACATTGTCTCAGAATGTTTCTTTTCTTTCAATTTCATCTTGATCACAAAATTAATCAGTTTCTTGATTTGATTTATTTCATATTAACTTAGCACCCTGTAGAACTCTGTTTCCAAGGCAAAGCAAAAGAAATGTAAAGAACTGCAGATATTTTCTTAACTACAAGAGCTAGGAAAGACAGCACTTCAAAAAAGCAGTCAGGGGTTCAGAAGCTGAAAAGTTAATCAAAAAGCCGACCAAAAATACAGCTTTCAAATTGCTTCTTCGTTTTCAGAACACTAGCCTTTTGTTTGGCTTATATGGAAAATAAGGCAATAATTACCTGCTACAATGGGTACAATAATTACCTGCTACAAAACCTGATGGACTTTGTTTCTTTTTGACATTTTTTGCTCGCATTGGCTGGTTAGTGCTCTGGATTACCATTGCAGATGACCTGCAGACAGCAGAAGAATTGAGCAGAAATTGACAAGCATAAAAGATCAACTTTTTCTTTTTTTTTTTTCCTTTTTCTAAAGTGAAAAATGTCAGTTTTTCAGCTTTGAAGGCATATCAGTAATGTTTTTGCAGAGCAACAGAGCAGAAAATGCAAAGGAAAAAAGTTGCAAAATTAGAGCAGAGAAACATCTTGTCTGGTGTTATCACTGTGTATCTGTGTTGGATTTGGGCAATGCTGACAGTTCTTTTTTTTTGTGCTTAGAGCTTTTACAGCTTACAGTAGACTGTATGTATTATGCCTGAGGCAGGATTTTTTAAGCTGCTGCAGTGATTCTTCTTCATTCATATTTTTCAAAAATCCCTTGCAATTGATAGACTTCTTTCTTAACATAGATATCATTCATCTGTGTTTTGTAGCATGAAACAAAATTGGGTCCTGTATGCTGCTGGAAGCTCAGCAAGGATGCTTACCTCTGAGAGTGATGCTGCTCACTTCACAAACTCAATAGTTTAAACACAGTGGGCGTACTGAATAAGGACTTTATTTTGAAGCTGCATCATCAACCATCATTACAACTTTGTCATTTCAATTTTTACACTCCTGGTTTAGAACAAAGCACAGCTAGTGTTTAAACATAAATTTTTAAACTTCAGGAAGCCCCAAGGATATCACCACAGTGGCTAATATTTTTTCAGCTCCTACAAGTTTTGCAAACGCTACAGCACCAACAGAGCACAGTTAAAGGTGATAGTTTTGAAAATCCATTACTAACAGCATTTAGGCATTCTTCTAGCAAGATACAATCACTGAGTGAGTAGTCTTGCACCTGACAGAGTTACAGGACCTTCAGGATCTTCATAGGTTAGAGGTAAATTAATTTTTGCTTATTATATACTACCATTGCTTGTCCTTTATCCATTTACAATCTTGTGCCTAACATTAACCCAACTGAGTGGGGGACAGCCACTCTGATTTAGGACAATATTGTGACTGTACTGAAGACTAACAGTGCTATCCAATGAATAATGCTTTCATGTGAGATCATTGTAAATATTGGAGTATACTGTCCTGTTCTTCTGGGGAGGAAAAACCTATATTTACACCTAGATTCAGCCAGTACACTTGAAGCTTTGTCTTCCTTTGTCTTCAGGTATGTTGTGATGCTGTAAGATTGACATTGACATTAAGTAGCTAAAATGGCAAGGGTTCAAATCTTAGTCAACTAAAAGAGCAGATGAGTTTTGCTGTCAGGCCAAATTCAGGTTGTTTACAAGGAAAATCAAACACAAAAGATGTTAAATCCTCAAACCCAGTTTAAACAATCTCCGTAACAGCAACACAGAAATACTGCTAAAGAGACACTACCTCACTTTCTGGAAAACTTCTCCTCCCTGAAACAGGACATTCCTTTTTTTACTTTTTTTTTTTTCCTTTTTAAGTTAACTTTCCATAAGCCTAGAAGATACTGTTTTGCACATCTTCACAAGACAAACAAAACCCTCCTATGTGCTCCACCACCTCATGAAGCAAAAATCTAAGTGTGATTGAATAATTCAGAAATCTGATATGAAATTTTCTTAGAAGATATTATCCTCCTTTTCCTCTTTGCCTCTGACAAACATGACTATTTAATGCAGTGTATTGCACATGAAATTTTAAATAAAGTTTAATTCACATCTTCCTTTGAGATAACCCAGAAGTTCTTAGATTTTATGAACACTCTTGCCTGCTAATTCCAAAATTCAGAATATTTTAAAGGTCTATTAAATGAAACAGGATGAATGTTCACACAGGGATGAAAAGACTCATATTTAAAATGTGTGCATTAAAAGATGCTTTTTTCAATTGCCTTCATAGGCTGAGAAGTACAAAAGAAAATATGGTACTAATGGAGCTTCAGGTTTTCAGAACTTTCCCTGGAGAAATCTCCAGCTAAAATGAAAGCTACTCTCAGTAAGTACCTGCAGTGCAAATAATGTTTAACAGGATTAAGGAATAGAAGTTGAAATGTGTATATAAAATACCTAATCACAGAAATCCACGTGCGCCCAGATTATCCTTTCTCATGTTTTTCAAGCTTTTCAGAACAGAAATGAGAACAAAATATGAAAATGTCGGACCTTTCCTTCTTAGATTCCTTACTTGAATGGTGCTTCTTTATACATTCTGCTTAAAGAAATGTTTCCCAGGAGGTGTCCAGGATCATTTGTACAAAACAGAATGGTTTTGCTGTATTGAGACACCTTTTCATGATTATGAAAATGAAATGAGTTCAGGAAAACACACATCTTTCACAAAATGCTTAAGAGCCACAGAAACATTATTATTCAATTTTGTTGAGGATGTTTCCCACAAAGACACTTTACAGCAGTCAATCGCTTCTGGCAATTTGAAATCACTCTGTGAATAAGAGACCAATCTTGCCCTCACAGACTGAGCTATTGTGCTATTATTGCTTTATTCCTTATCACAGAAAGCTGTTTTTCAAAACCTATGAGGACTTTGGTAAGGTGGATACAGCAATTCTGACAAAAAAAAATTTGTGCCAATAGAAGTAGCTGTATTTAATACTGAGACAAACTAAACTCCTGAATTGCTCCTTGATATATCTAGAAATGTTATACAACCCATATTTAGTAACCAGTGTTATTCTGTGAGATCCTCAAGCCTACTGCTATAAAAAATTGCAAATTAACTCCAAAGAATATTGCTTGACGGAAAAAAGTGACCTTTATAATACAGCTCAAAGGTGGGATTTTTTTCTTTGTATCAATGGTAACACTTGGTAATTGATTCCTGGATCTACCTAGGATAAACCTTAACAATAAAACCTTAATCTAAAACAATTTTTCTTAGTAATAAGTCAACTCTTACTAACTGCAAGTGGCTTTGCTTCAGGCCTCATGTAAATAAAATAGAACAAATTTGAGATCTGAGCTGAAATTAAAGTCATACAAAGGGCAATTTTCCAGTTCTTTTAATTTGATGTGACATAAACCCATATACAGTATAGCAGCAGGGAATTGTAAGCAAAAGCAAAAGAAAATTCAGAAATTGTACAAATTAGAGTATTTTATATAATACAATTAGTCATGGATAATTTTGAGATGAAAATGCCAATAAAAATCAATTGGCAAATTTTTTTTTTTTAATTGTTGTAACATAGTTACAAAGTGAGACAATATATCATATAATGCTACTTGCAGTCTTGGAAAGGGTTGTTGAAGATTTATAACAATATATATCAGATTTTGCTTTCTCCTACACTAAATATAGCTTTGAACTTGCAACCGATTCTTCTATACATTCATACACTGAGAATTCTGATTTTACAGTCACATATTTTAAATTTACCAAGTTTAAATAAAGCAGGCAGATTTTCATAACCTAATATGTAATTATTAATGAGATCTCTAAAGGCTAGTCAGGAGTTATAAAAAGATATTGGAAAGAGATTGATGAAACCTAAGTTGAATTGTCTGAAGAATGCACCTAAGAAAAAGTTTCACAGGGTATCTTTTTTCTTGATAGTGTGAGATACTTTTACATTTTCAGCCTAGGAAGAAAACTGCTATTGAACACATTCTTTCTGACCAAAATATGCCACTTTCAGAATAACTAGTATTTAGTATTTCCATTTTGATCATAAATCATATTGTTTAAGCAAAGACTAGTTAACATTTTAATCTGTTCATTACAAATTTTTACCCTTGCAGGCAAAATGGAAGCATGCAAATATTTGATATAATTCAGGAGTGGATATCTTCAATATAAAAAGACCTTAACAGCTATAGGTAGTAATGGTATAGGAATACCTAAAAAAATGAAAAGTGAGGTAATGTTGCCTAAGATAATGAATTCATTGCTATGTAACATTTTCTTTATTTTGCTGAACCATTGGCTTTTTGTAAAGGTCATACACAAAAAGGAAAAAATAACCCAAAAAACAAAAAGCCCAGACCACAATTTTTTGTGCAAAATTTCTGAACCCTTGTAACTTCTGTGGACAGGTAGGATTCTCCAGATATGCTCAGCTTTTTGCATAATCCGGCAAAAGTGCTAGATTATAACATGCAGTGGAATACTGTGTTAATTCTGAACCCTGATGAAGATCTTTGGAGTTATAAATATGTTTACTGCATCAGACTACATAAATATATGTATTACATAAGTAATAAATTTATTATATTAAATATGTAAATATATTTATTACATTAGTATCCAAGACGAGTGCCTCTGGTGCTGACATGATCAGCAGTAGAACATTCTAGCTTGGTGCACACAGGGGATTTCCTGAAGAAAACTCTCCTGAGAAGAACCTCAGGAGCCACAAGCTAACATGACAGCACTGGATGAGACCTAGCTGGGGCCAGAAGCAGCAGCAGCCAAGCCCCTCACATTCATAGGAAAAGGCCTTAGGGATCTAGCTACCAGGAGTGCCACCCACAGGGTGGGCACATAGGGCATGGCATGGCACTGCCCACAGCAGGGCAGGAGCTGTGCCCTGCCAGCCCCACCAGTGAGCAATGGTATCCACTCAGGAGAAATCCATGGCATGTCTGAGCTCTGCAGCCTCCGCGACAGGAACAGCTGCAGGGCCTGCCTGGCTGTGCTGCCAGGACCTGCTGGCATCAGTGAGCACAGGGTGGGGGTGAGCCCATGTAAAGGAACTCCTCCACCCCAGGAGGAGGTAAGTGATAACACTGTGGACAGTGAGAAGTAGACCCTATTCCCTGGGGCTCTGTTCAGGTAAATATCTTTCTGTGATACCGATTAGAAGTTGGATGCACCTTCAGTCAGTTCACAGATGATGCTAAGTTGGGTGGAAGTGCTGATCTGCTGGAGGATAGGAAGGTACTACAGAGTGATGTGGGCAGGCTGGATCAATGTGCCAAGGCCAGTTGTATGAGGTTATAAACATGGTTATGTGTAAATATTACATTTAGTTCTGGCCCCTCAAGACGCTGAAGCACTGGAGCATATCCAGAGAAGGACAATGAAGGTGGCAAAGAGTCTGGAGCACAAATCTCATGAAGAGCAGCTGCAGGAGCTGGAGTTGTTAAGCCTGGAGAAAACCAGCCTGAAGGGAGACTTTAATGTTCTCTACAACCACCAGAAAGGAGGTCATAGGTAAGGGTCAGGTAAGGGTCAGTCTCTTCTCCCAAGTAACAAGTGATAGAACAAGAGAAAAAAAAGTGTTTCAAGTCGCACCAGGGAAGGTTTAGACTGGATATTAGGAAAAAATTTCTTCACCCATAGAATGGTCAGTTATTGGCTGTTTGTCAAGCCTATTTCAATGCTGTAAACAAAATTCATATGTACTTTTACCATAATTAAATCATAAGAGTGATCTCAGAATTCGTGGAGGTGTTTTGTTTTTGTTTTTTTAATCTATCCACTGAAGAGTTAACATTTCCACCATTGTTTAGAAATCCAAAAACATCAAATATGAAATAGTTTCACTGTTCTTCAGACCTCATAGAAAATAGAGATCTTTTAACAGTGAAAGGAAATAAAGTAATTTGTAATAGTCAAATAGGCTAATGAGTTACAGAAAGTTTCTTTTAAAGGATGTGATTATTAAAGATAAAGGACTTACTTTATTAACAGATTTAAATAGTGTAATATCTTTTATAGTCTAGAATTAAAAGTATGAAATGTGAAGACTGCCTAGTTCAGATGACCCAGCAGTAGCAATGTAAAATGGTTTGCAAGACAAAGGCCAACTGTTCTATTTTATGATGTTTTATTATTCAGCCATGTATCTGATTTTTCAACAAGGTCTTAGTTTCTAAAATTGTTTCCTGAAAATTTAAATAAACTTTGAGAGAGTTGTTTTTGAAACTGCAGTGTTGCAGCCAATTTTTTACTGTTAAGAATGCTAAATGAGAAAAGCTGGATCAAGCCCTGCAGATACATTCTACAGTGTTTGTCGAACAGTTTAGATTTAATATGTGAGTTAGCAATAGATACATCACAGCACACTGGGGACACTTTAAAGAATTGTTATTATTCCTGTTTATTGGTGTGTTTTTTCTGCAGTTTAATGTACTGCACAGTAGAGTAATTGCTTTCAAGAAAACAGTAAGTATTAAACCCCAGTGAGGGTGTTCTATGGAAAAATATGTTGTCTGAAATTAACAGGCAATGATACATTTTTCCTCTAGGTTCACTTAGCTATTTTAGTTTTATCGCATTTTATCCTTTTTATGCTTGAAGAAATCTTTTTTATTAACTTTGCTACTTGAACAGGGCCAAGCCATAAACTCAGGTAGATTTATTACTTCCTTCTGGCTTTTGTTACAGGGAACAGCAAATATACACAAATATCTTATTAACATACTTCCAAGAGATGTAAGAACACAAAATGGATTTTTTATCATATAATTAAATAAATATAGTGTAATTTAAAAAACATTTAATTTTTTCAACAGAAAAACTAGTTTAAGATGGAATGCTTCTATCCAAAAGGGGGTAGAAGTGGATCATGGAAAGCTTAAGTGATACTAGCTCCTCATAGCCAATAGTATACAGGGATATAGGATGACTTGGGTCATAATCTGCTGATTTTAACTTCCCAACACAAATTACCATGTGCCAGCTGGACCATTTGGAAACCAGGCAAAGGTTGAAGTCATCCAGAGAAGTTCCTCTTCAACTGCTTTGTTAAGACAACCTCAAAGTATGGTTAGTGCCTAAAACTACTTACTAAACAACTTTGCACCATTACTTGAAGAAAAGAAAAAGTTTACAATAAAATAAAATAAAATAAAATAAAATATAAAAAGACCTTTTTAACAATACAAATTTTCATCAACTGGTATTATCAACAGCACTATTTGAGAAAAATGTGTTTGGTATTTCTGAGAAAGATGATATGCCAAACAGTTTTGAATGCTCTTTAATATTATACTAAAATGTTTAATATTTTTATGATGAGTATTATCTAATGGAACTTTACGTGGTATTGCTCACATAATGGTATTTCACCACTATAAATTCAGCTCCTAGATTCCTTCCTATCTGTCAGAGAATGCTTCCAACACAAAGACTCAGAAAACTCTGGGAGAGTTTAGATTTTGATTTGTTAGAAGGTCACATTAGATTATTCACAGAGTATATTTAATTTGAAGACTAGTTATCTGGCAACTAGGTTGTAAAAGAATAAACCAAATAATTGGAAAAAAATAAAAAAAGCCCAAAACTTTAATAAGCGTCTGCTTGTCTAGTGAAAAAAAAAAAAGACTTGTCAACAAAATCTTTATGTGAAGTCACTTCAAGAGTGGTTGTTAAAGAAATTTGATATTGAAAATATGGAAACACTTTCAGAGACTAAAAAATAATATACATAAATATACAACATTTGACAATTCAATGTATCTTAGAATTCAAGCATCCATTTGCTCTTACTATACAATATCTTAACCTGGTATTTAGAAATAGTTTATCCTGAAATGTAAGAGCTTGTAACTGTAGATACTCCTATTATTATTTTCAAAACTCATTGAAATCAAAGAGATACAAATTTAAAAGAAAATAAGTGTTAAATTATGGAAGAACAAGCTGTTTCAGGAAGCAAATAAACCAGAATCTTTATATTGTCTTTCCAAAGTGGAACTGTTAGTTTTTCAGTTATCTTCAGTTTTAATAATTGTTATAAAAAAGAAACACTTTACTAACTGGCATAATCTCTGCCTATTTTATGTCATCCCTGTTTTTAATTTTCCTGCTGCTGCTCTGTGAAGGAAAACATGGCCCTTTACATACTGAGGACATCTTTAGAAACTGTCTGGAAGCAACAGAATTTTTTTTTTTTTTCCTTCACTGACAGCTATCTGAAGAGGGTGGTGTTAACCATCACATTTTTGACAAACACATTAATTCTTCATCTACTCAAATATATGCTTCAATGATAATAGCTCTAATATAATATCTGCAAGAATCCCCCCAGGAAACAGTTTAAAGGTTTACCAGTAACTTCAATTTCTTAGTTTGCTTTAAAAAAAGAAAAACTGGTAAGCCTAAATCCAAACATGTAATAATAAAACAACAGTTCAGGATACATAAAAGAATTCATTGGATCAATTTTTTTTTTAAAGTATTGTGGTTAAGATATCAGCTTAGAAGCAGAACTATGAAGCAGTGAACAAGGCCCAGATACTTAAATTTTTTAAAATTTACTTTTATGAGGCTAACCAAATATTTTTTTTCCTCATGAAAGTAAAAGTTCTTACAGTGAATAAGTTTAGGACTGTTATATTACATCTCTTTAATTAAAGGAGTTTTTTTTGAAATGTCTTAAAGAATCAGGAGTTTAAGGGTTACTCTTTTGTGTTTAGCTTAAGCCATTTCCCCTGTTCCTTTAAGCTGAAACCAATAAAAGTATCTTCACCTATTTATTTAGGATTTAAATAGAATTTGCACTTTTAATTCTGTTGCTAACTCTCACCAAAAAGAAGAGGATAACTGTATTATAGCAAATCACTAACTTCTGCAAGTTTAGAAAAACAGTAGTACATAATTATTTCATGATACTATACATAGGCTGAAAAATGGATAACTATTGCAGAATATATATTGATTTTGTATGCTCAGTAATCTTAATGTGAAAGTATTTCAATAATTATTTCCATTAGATAAAAGGCAAATATATCTTATTTGTACATGACAAGAGCAATGAAGACACCTTTCAAGAAATACAACTCCTGCTGCCTCTAAGACCAGAGATCCCTAAACCCAGAAACTCAAATGATTAAGCAGAAATATTTCCCATAATGCTACTGATAGCTATGACTGTTGTTTCATAACAAAATAGATACAACACCTTACTCTAGTAATGCATGTCATCTGGTGCAAAATAATCTGATTGGACAGTACCAAGGCATAAAGAAACACATAACAAATATCAAAATGTATTCCCTCAGACTGAAACATTTTATAACATTTTCCTAGACAACTTAGAATCCAAGTGATCAGGCAAGTTCCTGGTTTGAGCACCTGTCAAAAGATATTTTAAATTATTTAGAGCCTACTCAGATCTGAGAATAATTTAATACACACTTTACACTATTAACCACCCCACAATCTACCATCCTGTTGCCCCTCCTTTTTGAAAGGTTTTTTACTTAGATTTTTTTTATTCACTAAAATTTGTAGCTCGGCTGTAAATGTTACTGTCATTATTTGCTATTTTCCTGCTATTGAATCGTGAAGTTCCTCAACCACACAGTGGGTGAACAGGGAAGGCACTATGGATGAAATAACATGTAATTAAATCAATAATAAAGGAAATAAATTTAAATATGTAATACTGTCACGTAATAAAGATGTGTGTTGTATTGTGCAGTAGGAACATATTCATTGTGAAATACAGTGGCTTGAGGTGAGGGGACTTGAGGCTAAGTGTGATCACATCTTTCAGTCACTTTTACTTAACGAGAAATGAGGAAGGATGAAAACAATAAGTTTGTATGTTGAGATTGCCAGGTGATTCTATAGAAATAAGTTTATGAAAAATTTGGACCAGAAGATTTTTTGAGGTACACCAAAAAAAACCCCAAACAAACATGATAGGGACTTGAAAGTACAAAATGCAGAAGATTTTAAGGCAACAGTAAATGGAATAATATTCACTGAAATGTCATCTTTTAAAAAGAATACTAAATTCCCCTCATGCTGTATATGAGTTGAGAGTCTGTGGGAACCCAGAGCTTGTCTTTGACGGCTCTGGGGGCTCAGGGACCTGTGCAGAGGGCCCAGAGGGCTCAGAAGCCCTGGCACCAAGCCCGAGACACCTGTGGTTTGGATTTTAGTCCATGGGAGAGATTACCAGCTTTAAAAGAAAAAATACAAGTCTCACAAATTTAAATAGAATAATAATAAGATTGTCACAGGGTGGAAAAGTAGATTTTGGGTTTAGTACATGGAGGTGGGTGAAGCCAAGATNCTGTGAAGACCTCGGCAGGACAGAGAGAACAGTGTTTTAGATAAGCTATAATAAACAATAATAATAAAAGTATCTGAAGACCAAAGATTCCATGTCTTTTTCTCCTTGGGAAAGGAAAAGGACTTTTAACACCTTGGGGACTTTCCCAGCAAAAGCAGGAAATCCCCACAAGAGTCCTCAACAAAAGCACTGAGCATGGACAGATCATAAACAAGGAAAAAGGTGGGAAAAATACAGATTAATCACACTAATTATTCATATTCATTGAATGAAGAGAAAAATACCTACATTCTTTTTAAAATGACCCCCTAATGAAATGGAAGTAATTTCATTACAGATGCAGAATCTACAAAAGCATTGTCTTATTAAAATCTCCTATGATTATGTTCCCTAGAGGAGTGAGAAGGATTTGGCAAGTAGAAGAAAATCAAGAATACTACCAGAAAGGGTAAAAGAGTCATTGCTTGAAAAATGAAAATAACTCAAATTACTTACTCAGTTCTGTGAGTGTGTGGAAGTAGCAGAGCCAGAGAATGCGCAATTCTCCAAGGGTTAGACTGAACTTGTTCTACAGTAATATTGCTTTGTATCTATTCTGTCTGGATATAAATTGATGCCAGGAACAGCTTAAAGGAGTGAGATCTCTTTTGTTAGAAGTGGATACTTCCCTGGATCATGATCTTGTGTTAGAGTACCTTATCATTATGGAATGAACGGCTATACTAGAAATATCTGCTACTTTCAGTCTCATTCATACATATAGCACCAATATAGAAACCTGAGACATCTTGCAGCTTTGCAGCAATTGAAACCATGATGTTATAAGACCATTTTAATGAATAGAATTGTTCACAGATAGTGCCCTTCTCCCCCATCAGATTAATAATGAGTTGACAGGGTCTGCTTTTCTCAAAGTATACGAGTAAAGTGAGATAATGAACTGATAAAGACCCTAAAATAATGCTGACTGCATCAAAAACAAATAAAATACCATACTATACTTTTATGGCCAATATGAGCTCAAGGATCTAGTCAAATTCTTATATATTCTAAATTTCTCTTTTTTTTTTAATGCCTTGTTTTGTGGATCACCAGAATTTTATTAGTCATTTCCCAACTCTTCTGTTTATTTTCACTTTATATATTTACCTGAATATATAAGGTACAGTAAGCTAAATGAATACACATTATATAAGTTCTTTTGACTTGAATCTTGGAAATTTTTTCCATTTTGAAGACACTTTCTTTATGCTTTGCCAATATATATTTATGCAATCTCTTTTTAGAAGTCTTCCAGAATGCTTAGAAACTTCCAATTCATGACAGTTATCTGAACGTACTCCAGAGTTTCATTATCTTACTTTTGGGAAGATCTTCCGAATAGCTTGAATTTCTTCTGCAGTGAAACCTATAGCTTTTTATCTGAGCCATAGGAAATTATGGTTTCTTATTCCAGCATCAGTAACTGGAACATATTCCTCATGTGATTTAAGTCAAGTCATTGATGAAAAGCAATTGACCAGCAGTCTCTCAATTATGCAGACAGAATCAAATTGGGAAATGACAAAATGTTTGTAAACACCTACAAATTTCATCACCTTTGTATAAGTAATCTCCAGAAATCCTTAACCTCATCTGTTCCCCCACTCACCAAATATTCTTTGTTATGTGCCCTTCTCCCTACTTTCTTGCAGGGGACTTGGGTTACAAATGCTACCCACCAGTTGAGGAGTACCTTCTCTTACTTACCTACACTTTTTTTTAGAGATGGAAGGGTGGCTTCTAACTATATGTGCAGCCATTCTGCTCCCCACAGCCCACTAATCCACAAACCAGGGAGAAAGCACCCATGAAGTCATATACACACACCTGATTTGTGAGTCCCTATTTGTTCCCCTCGTTAGCATCAAATGCCTATTTAGATTTTAAACTCCTCATGACATTTTTAGGGAAATATGTTCAGACAGACCAAGGAAAATGCTCACATGGAATCCAGCCTGATAACTGCACTGTTGTACAATATCCACTGTCACGAATTTCTATGCTTCTTTTACGTCTTTTCAAACTAATTTTCTCAGAAGTCTCAACCTACACAGCCTACTTTCCCTTCATAGATAGGACTTAAATTTCTTTGACCTGGATAATTTTTGAAAAACTCAACATGATTCTTCCTAATTTATTTTTCCTATTTGGTTACAGATAGCTATTTGATTATGTCCTTCTTAAAAACACATTTTAATTTTCCACTACTTGAAGATGTTATACTCTAAGTCTTGTTATGGGTAAAAGAGAAGCTAGGGCACTAAGAATCATTCTCTGGCCAATTATGGCCTAATAACATATCAAATTATCTGATATAATATGTACGACTCCTGTACAGCTATAAAGATTGTATAAAATCTTCCAGTTATGTACCCCCTTTCTCTGGTGTCGAAGTCACTCTTCCAAAAATTATCTGCTCCTAATTCTGTCACTTCAGTTTTTCTCAAAGTGAAGGAAGAGGAAGTTACTAAAAAGCAATTAGTATGCTAAGATATTTGCTGTGACCTCATGGTGATGACTTCTCCCTCTCTCTGGGGGGAGTGTGATGTAGATGTTCTTTTCATATCACTTGTACTCTGGCTGGGTTTCCCTCTTTCCCTTTTTGTCCTGAGGTAAAAGCTGCTCAAGAGCATGCTTCTCAGATTTATTGCTCAAATTTACATGTGATGTATGTACATGCTAGCTCATCTGAACACTACTTGCTCCTCAGATTCAAACAGCTAAACCGTATTGAATAGTATTAAATCACAGAAATTTAAAAATATTTAGCCCCTGTGTTAGGTTGTGTAGTAAATGAGGTGGCCTCAAAAAGGGATGATACTTTTCTAGGTCACAGTCATTAATAAAGAGGAAAGTCTATACTCCATGAGATGCAGTTTTATGAGGCATGAAGAGCTGTATGTGTGCACACTATACAGTATTGTGTTGTCTAAGACATGCTGTACGGTTTCTCACTACTTGAGAAAAATTCTTCAAAGTAATTGGTTTATTTTAGGACAACATGGAGGAACCTTAAACCAGGCTCTTCCCTATAAAAAAGTCACACCCAGGAGAAGTCAGTAGTGTTAGTGAAAAGAACTGCACAGGATACTGAAGAATCACAGAAATCTTCTAGTGAGAAATGATAAATAAAATATATTCTCCAAAGCATAAATCTAAACAGTATATCAGCTGTGTATAGGACTCCTACATGCTCTATTTTTTACTAATATTTAACCACCAAGACACCTGAAGAAATATTTAGGATTAGGAAACATATTTTAACTAATAGCAAGGGAAATAAGTTGAATGCTGAAACACATTTACAGACAGTGAGATTCACTTATGTGTAGACTCTCTCGATGAACCCTGCAGGAGCACCAATGTTTTTGGAAACTTAAAACTGAAGAGGACAAAGTCTTTCAAATTGTGTCTAGGCAATAATTTTTTCATTATTTGTAAGATAAACTGCATTATACCTTGATGGAACTCTTCCATCTATGATTCAAATAATTCTGAAAACACTCCCTGCAGGTATCAAGTATATATAAAATATCACTAAATGTTGAGGAGTATTTTTATATACCAGGCAGAATCTTAGTTTTTCTCGCTTTACATTTTTATTCTATTTTATATAAATAGAATTATTATTTTACAGTCTATCTATGAAGATCAAATTCAATAAATTCTTCTTTCCTTGTCAGATTATAAACTTTCATTTTGAACTCTCTGTTAAACTTTATTGTTACTTAGAAAACAGAATCTAAGTTTATGACTAAGATAAGTTTATAATTCAAGATACAAGACCCACTTTTCCAGTAGAGTATAATATTAATGTTTTTATTAGCTTTTCTTAGTGTCTGGCAACAGACAAAAGGGAACACTTCTAAATAAATTATGATTTCTGGCATTCAGACAGTTTTTCCCATTGTCTTTTGAGCAATGATTATAAGTAGAGTTTGAGACGAAAACAAAGCTGTTTAGCTGCTAGAAATAACTACCAACTCATATTTGTAAATTAGGGATTATATCTTTTGTTCTGAACTACACCAGTGAGGCAGGGCATAGCAGAGTATTTTAAGATGGTTTATTAATCTGAAATGTGGATTTAATTGACTCTTAATCTACCAGTAAAGCACTCTACAAAGACTCTTTCACTCAAGAATCTTAAAGTAACATTATCAGTAGCAGAGACAGCAGCAATGTACACACAAGGTTAACATAATAAACTAGATTGACTTTATCAGAGGAAAGAAGTATTGCTTTAGCACTGGTCACTGAAACATGCACTCCCACATGCTATGACATAATTTCACTCATGCAGCTGGACAGATTTTCTTACCACAAGACCTTGTTTACAATTGTAATAATTTTTCCTTCTCTCAGCCAAATCTTGCAGCACATGGAAAGACTAGAGGTATTGCTTATAACCTGAGTGGAAAAAGTAATTACCACAGAACAACAAAAATCTTATCAAGTAGAATAAATTATTATTAAAGGGGATATATTTTTAGCAGCTTGATCGGATATCCTGTTATTTAGAGGTAACTTGTAGTAAATGAAAAAAATTCTAGCCTTTCTATTAAGATGGAGATTTCTGAAATTCTTGAAACTGCTCTCTAACTATAGGATTTTGGAACCATATATGCCTCCTTTCAAAGGGAAAAAATATTCTACAAAAAACAGTGTGGATATAGTGCAGAGTGAAGGAAGAACCTTTTCAGTTGCTATACCAACTCTCACTGCATTGCACGGAGCCTAAAGATGGAGGCACACTCACATCCATGAAAGACAGGGGAAGAGCCAGTCCTACACCTTGTGTTATCACTAGGAGTCCTTTCCTATTAGAAGGTCCGTGGCTTTATGTACGCCAGGAGTTGAAAGTGGCCTCTCCTCTTCTGCTCTGCCATCATTAGGTAGGCACCAGATCCATGACTTCTTCTTAGAGATGTTATTCTCCCAGATAAATGCTTACTTTATTTCTGTGTCAAGTTTGCCTTCCTTTTTCCACTGCATCCTTATATCCTTCCTGGCAAGCCACTCTCAATGTCCACATTATCATCTGTAAAGGACTACAATTTTTATTGAGCTGAAATGACAGTGCCAGAAGAAAGTCAATATCTTCATTATCCCTACTGAACATTCAGCCTTCTCACCTCTTCAGTGGCTACCAGAGATATTCTCAAATACTGTGCTCAGATTCCCCAACAATCTTGAATCTTTTCTGTTTAGCACTTGTGGCAAGCAAAAGTATTTCCTTGAAACATCAGCTGAAAACATGCTCTTCTCTGTACATTTTTCATAGCCTGTTTTTCATGTTTGGACTTATATGGTTTTGCATGGCAAGGTTTTGGTAGGGCAGGGTCTTTGAGTGGGGCTCAGGAGCCCTTCTGTGACAAGCTGCTGGAAATTTCCCCCATATCTCACAAAGTCAGTGCCAGCTGCCTCCAAGATGGACCTGCTGGCCAAGGCAAAGCCCATCAGAGGCACTGGTAACACCAGGGACAACGTATTTATGAGGAGAGATGTTATTGAAACAAGTGTAACCAGAGAAGAGGAATGAGAATATGTGGGAGCAGCACCCCAAGGTCAGTGAAGGAGAAGGATGAGGTGGTCCAGGCATGAGGACAAAAATTCCCCTGCAGTCTGTGATGCAGACTGTTGTGAGGCCATTGCCCTCCTCCAACACATGGAGGTCCATGGGGAAGAAAATATTCCTCTGCAGCCCATGAAAGACTCCATGCCAGAGCAGGTGGAGGCCCAGAGTAGGTTGTGACCCCTTGAGGAGCCTGCAGGTTTACTGGGCAGGACTCGTAATCCTCTGGGGGATCCATGCTGGATCAGTGAAGCTACTTTTAAGATTTGGTTTTACTTTTCATGATCCTACAATGATTTGGTTGCTGATAAATTCAATTAATTTCCCCTCATTCAATCTGTGTTGACCAAGACAGGGAGTGATCTCTCCCTGGCCTTAACCAAGGAGCCTTTTCTCTCATTTTCTGTCCTCTGTCCTACCTAGGAGGGGAGGGATAGAGTGGCTTTGGTGGGCATTTGGATTCCATCTGGGGCAAACTCACCACAGGCCTCAGTCGCCCAAATTCCTTGAACTTATATAGTCATATACTGTGTCTCTGTAGCTTCTAGTATTAGATGTTAACCAGATTATACTTTTTCAGCACAGTATTTATATTCCAAAAGGCTGAAAATTTTTTCCATACCTAAACAGCTAAGCATTTCCTTTGTAGTTCTTTCCAGAATATGTTTCATATTGGACATTCAGTCTGGGACAATAGATTCTTCAGTTTGTTTTTATTTGCTCTGTTCTCTCCTCAGCTTCTGACATTTTTAGTTCCTAAGTTTATGTATCAGTAACAAACCCAAGATGTCAAAAATACATTTCAGTCTAGAATATGCACAACCAGAAACATTTCCATTGTTATGGGGGTTTTTCCAATGGAAGGAAGAAATATTTTCAAGATGGGATTTTAAAAAACCCAAAACAAACCACTTTTTGACATTAATTTCTACTTTTAGAGAATTTGTGGTAAAATCAAAGCAATCATAGAATCACAGAGTGTTTTGGGTTGACAGGGACCTTAAAGATCAACCCCCTTGCTGTGAGCAGAGGCATCTTTCAATGGATCAGGTTACTCAGAGCTCCATCCAATGTGGCTTTGAACACTTCCGGGGATGACACACCCACAGCTCTGGGCAGAAGTGGAGAGCTGTAATTTTTTCCCTCATATAAGAAAGTGATGTTCTACTGTTTTCACATAAGTTTTGTATTTAAGAGGCATGGAAAAGGAATTTCTTATGCATTTGGGCACATTCCAGAGCATCTTAATTACACATATCCCTAGTTTGTTATATGGCTATTGCATGGATACACAGTAGTTTTTTAAGAGATTATTGAGAGCTCTGGGAACAGGGCAGTCTTGGCTTAAAATTTTGTTTACTGAAAGAAAATTAACTGATTATTTCAGACAAGTTCCAAATACATTATGTTACCCCAAAAATTTTTACCTAGTTTGAAGGATATAATTTATTCTATTCCTTCTCTTCTGTAGTATTCTTTCTGTCTGTTTGTATTCTGTATTTATTTTTCTACCTTCCAGATTTTTTTCTCCACAGGACCATTAGTAACCCTAATAATATATGAACTGGAAAATAGTGTCTCAGTTTTGGAATCAGAATGCATAGTTTGCTGGGCTCTTTAGTGATAAGTCTGTGCATATGTTCCGTCATAGGAATTACTATGAAGTGATTGTTTCCAGTGGACCTTATTAATCTTCAGGACATCTGTTTCCTTCATAACTCCCACATAAAATTCTGTCATGAATAAAGAAATCTATATGATATCCAAGTTATGCAGGAATACTATTCATCTTAATCTGCTTCTGTGCTTCTTTGTTTTGGGTAGAAACAAAGGCAATCACAGCAGCAGACATTCAGTGTCCTTGCAGTCTCATTCCATCCAAGATCACACTTGCATGATCCATTTAGATGTGTGAAGGTAAGCTCTCACGAAAAGCTTTCAGATTCTTCCTTGTCACTCTTTTGCGTTTCCCACAGGAGAGCAAAATTTAGGCAACCTTATAAAAATCATTCTCTATTACCTCATCTTTATTCCTCTGATCAGTCCTGTATATGCTTCAGCAATGTTCCTCTACATGAAAATCTTATCACTACTCAAAAAAACCCATGTTTGATGCATTTAAGATATCGAATTTGCATTTTTCCCAGACACTAGTAGCTCATGGTCAACTAATAAGCTGAGGTTTTTTCCTTACTCTCTTTCTAAATTATAAGATCTGTTTCTAGTAGAAACTGTTCTTAGTCCCTAAGCACATGACCCTGGTCCTTGTGCTATTGAACTTTATTCTACTTATTCTAGCCTCATTTATATCAATATAATGCATTTATATCAATATAATGCATTTATATCAATTTATATGCTGAAAATATTTTCCTATGGAGACTGTGTTTCCTTTTGTGTAATTCTCTTTACCAAAAACAAGGAAATACTTAAATTTTCTTTGCTTTATATTTCAAAATTAATTTTATATTATGTTTGTTAACTTCCTCTACATATAATTCCAAATTATTTCATAGAAACATTATAAATATTTTGATTAGTTTAATAATCTAGACTCAAAAAAACCCCATATCCTCTCCACCTCCCCCCAAATGCCCAGCACTTGCATAAAACACTTATCTAAGGAGTTTAAGGCTACCAAAAAAACATTCACATCTGATGTGCTTTATGTACTTTATTTCCCTTTTCTGTGCATCTGTTCACCAGAAAGCCAGAAAAGAATCAGCATCATTTGATGCCTTGATAACCTTATTTAGGACCAGACAATAAAGATTTTCCCATCCATATGTATGCTGATATGAAATTAATTTTTCAGTTATTGTTATTTAATAAATGTCAGAAATAGGGTCTTTAGAGGGAAGCAGAAAAATATTTGTGTTTATGTTTATGTTCCTATATGACTGACTAATTGTTGACAATAAATTAATTTTTCATTCAGGTGATATAACTCAGCTTGTGTCGCTTGAAGCAGAGATGAGGTACCAGTAAATAGTCAGTAGGAGTTGTTCCTGTAGGCTCTGGAATGATTACTCACGTGCATGCCATTTAGAGCTGCAGCAGCAGGCACTGTGCGTGGGTGTCAGGGTGCTGGTCAACAGCAGCTGAACACGAGCCAGCTGTGCCCAGGTGGCCAAGAAGGCCAATGGCTTCCTGGCCTCTGTGAACAATAGTGTGGCCAGCAGGAGCAGGGGAGGGACTGACCCCCTGTACTCTGCATTGGTGAGGCTGTACCTTGAGTGCTGTGTCCAGCTCTGGACTACTCACTTCAAGAAGGACACTCAGATATTGGAGTGAGTCCAGAGAAGGGCAAGGGACCTGGGGAAGGATCTGGAGCACAAGTCTTTTGAGAAATAGGCGATGGGATATTTAGCCTGGAGAAGAGGAGGCTCAGAGGAGACCCTATCCCTCTCTAAAACTCCCTGAAAGGAGGCGTAGCCAGGTGAGGGTTGGGCTCTTCTCCCAGGTAACAGGTGGCAGTATGAGACAACATTGTCTTAAGTCATGCCAGGGAATGATGAAGTTGGATATTAGGAGGAACTTCTTCAGAGAAGGGTTGATGACACATTGGAATGGGCTGTCCAAGGAGGTGGTGGTCGAGTCACTGTCTCTGGAGGTGTTTAGGAAAGACTGGATGTGGCACTCAGTACCATGGTCTAGTTGACAAGGTGGTGCAATGTCATAGGTGGGAATCAATGATGTCAAAGTTCTTTTCCAACCTAGTTGATTCTGTGATTCCAAGTGGTCAGCTGCCTGTATGAGTTTAGCAGAACAGATTTGCAGGGAGTTTCATCCCACCCAGCCTGAGAAAACTTTGTAAGTGCCCTTCAACACACGGACAGTGACTCACCTCCCTGTTCTAAGATTCAGTTCTGTGAACAAGATTCACCTTTATGCAAAGAGTTCCATTAAACTGGAATGTTTGGGTTTGGGTTTTCTTTACTGATCTCCTGGAGTGTCTGTGTAGTAAGTCTGTTACACTTAGCTAGTATCTCCTAACCAGTTTTGAGAACACTTTTCCTCAGGTAGAGTTAAATAAGTATAAATACAAATACAGTTAATACAGATTGTGACTAAAGCAGAGAGGACACTACTCTTGTGGTCTGGATTCAGGCTGACCCACTTATAAGCTTTTGACTAGATATATTAGGCTGATATATCTATATCAAATTGGTTCTGTTTGAGGTTTTTTTTTTGGGGGGGGGGGAAGATTTGTTTTTTTATTTTTATTTCTTTTAATCTGGACAAAATTAATGTAATTCAACAAGGAATCTGGCAGTATACATAGACAAATATATATAGCATGGATAAATTATCAGCAAATGCCACATTCTAGAATTTAAAGCATATCTGAAGTAAGATTTTAAATTTTTTTCCTGAGGATTAGTTTCAGAAATGTGTCTTTGAGAGGTTAGCTTAATTTACATCATATTGAGGATGGTGTCAGCAGCTGTTAGGATTGGTCCAGTGTAAATAAAGCTGAGTTGCAGATTGTGGAACAATTGTGTCAGAAATTTAAAATTAAAGACTTGAACTTTTAATAGGAACAGTGATTCCTAATAACCCCCTATAAACTTGAAATATTTTGTTGGTTTTTAGAAACTACAGAAGTCAACATTAAGTAGCTCCTTCACCTGCCCTAAACTGGTAATAAATGTAAATGCTTTTTCAGGGAGGCAGGTGATTTGCTAGTGTTATCCATACAGTGAAATTATACATTTAATTTCCCTTACCTTCCAAAGCTACAATAGCTTCCGTTAAAAATAATAGTTTAATATACTGCTTATTTACAACTTGAAAGTACACGTAGAGGGAAACATCAGGGAACAGAATGTATATAGGACTTACAGCCATCCATCCTTTGGAATGTTAGAACATTTTAATTTCTAATAGCAATTCAAACAATCCTTAAACTTTGTCTGACCCATGATTTCACACAGTTTTAAAAAGGAAAAAAACTAAAAATGCTGCTACACTAACTTGCCAACACAGTAATTTTTCACTAATACATAATTTTGGGAGATTAGGACAGCCCAAATCTATTGTCAAAATACTATTTCTGAACAACATTTTGATACCTGTTGATTTGATTTTATTAATATTTTCAGTGGAAAACGTTGTCAATAATGTCAGTAATATAAATATATCCACCATAACACATATTTAAGGATATATCTCTTGTTAATAGTCACATACCTCTCATTGTATGCAGCATTTCAAGTTACATTGCTGCTTGTTAAAAATACCAAGAAATAATGCCAAATATTCTGGAAGCAAGTCACATAAAGTACCATTCTCTCAACTGTGCTTTTCTTTCTCTGTTTCTTATTCCAATAAGTCTTTGCTCTGTGTCAGCTCAGTGTAATTTTAGAGTGAGTTACTATATGCAAGAAAATAAGATTTTAGTCTCATTGCTCCTCTTTATGTTGGAACAGCTTGCAGTTCATTTTCTCATAGTTTGTTTTCAGCTTTCAGTCACGATCAGAAATGTTGACAGTACTGAAATATTAATCATATGCAATCCACAGAGTTCAGCTATATCCTTTTCTGTTGGAAATATTTTTTTCAATTCTTTGGTCCTAAATAAAGAAATACTGGCAGGACTTTGGGGGAGTTTTGTTGGTTTTGGTTAGTTGGAGTTTTTTGTTTGTATATGTTCACGTATCTTACTGCTGTTTATTTACAAGTGAGTAAATCCTTTAGCAGATGCCAATTCAATTACCTTAATCTTGCTATGTTGTAAAAGGTGGTCAGAGCTAAACCTAGAAAAGAAACATAAGTGTGCTTTGCACTCAAGCTATAATTTAAGCACCCATGCGGTCAATATTTTGTTTGTAGATATGTTCTTGTGGGCTTTCTCCAAGTCCATTTAAAACTAAAAAGAAAGAGAATTTTATCTGTTACAGTCTTATGTTACTTGCTGACTACATGGATTAAGTTCTTGTATTATAGTGGGAGGGAAAAAAAACCTAAAAAAATGAACCAAAAATTAAGGAATAGTTTATCTGTATCACGCTAGATCCACACTTTAAACTGGATGCTATCTCAACAGTGGAATTTGTATAGGGCCTTAATTGCCCATATAAAACCAAATAAAAACTCCTCAGATAACAATATTACCTGAAAGATAAAATCATTCAGGATGATATAAGGATGCATCACCAGCTTCATGCAGCACGCATTCACCTGTCTTCAAGATGAACCCAGAAGCAGTTCTATGTTCAACAATGTAGCAAACTCATCACCCAGCTTCTAAATAAGCCAAGGAATAAGAACTGTTCCTTGAAAAATATAAAAGGCTTACAGGATTCTGTGTTTCGGAAAACCTATTTTTTAGAATAATTAGCAGCACATCATAGTGTGAAACTTGATCTCTCCTAGGTGCTTGTGCCATTTGTCAGATGTTGAAAGACTGAGTAACTTTTTATATGTGGGAAAAGGCACTACAATGAAGTGGCAGTCAACTGGACTGTGAGCAGTGAAGATACGACATTTGAGGAAAATTTTATAAAGGCACACATAGAGCCGACACCAACAGAACACTGCCCCAAAGAGAGATTGAAGACTAATGAATGAATACTGTAAAATAAAGCAATAACAAATCTAGAATTACAGAAACAAGGAACCTCTGTAAGAGTAATCACAGCCAGCTAGTGACTATGGACATAGCTGGAGAGCAAAATTCAGAAGAGGCTGTGTTTTCAGTTTTGTTTTGTTTTGTATCGTTGGCTGGGGTGGAAGGGGGGTTTATTATCATGATCACCTCTGTTAAAAAAAAAAAAAAAAAAAAAAAAAAAAAAAAGAAAAAAGAAAAAATAAATCACCAGATAGAATTTATTAAAAGATAAAAGGACACATTTGGGGTCCTATCAACATCATAAAATGTTCAACAGAGATTCTAAGCAGCAGGCATCCAAAACCCATGGACATATCTTTCAAGTTGTATGTTTGTGTCACTCAAGAGAATGAAATCTTTACTCCATTTTTATTATTTATCTTACTAATAGATAAATAATTTATTTGCTAAACAATTTCATTCATTTGCTTCTCATTTTTAAAAGAAGTCATTGTACCTTAAAAGTACATTAATTTACAGAGTAAGATTTCTTCTTTTAAAAGGATAATAATGAAATTAATATTTGGGAATGTCTAGTAGTGGATCAAGGCTTGTGGAGTCAACCAGCACCTTCACAGTAATGAGTTTATTCATAATAAGGTCATGATTTTTATTAAATTGTAAAATTATGGGGTTTTTACCCAGATAGGATAAGGAAAAATCTTTAAATTTGTTTTTAATTGAGAGAGTATAAATAAGTATCTTTGCTAAATAGCATGTGCAGATTTCATTATTTTTATCTTGATTAATGCCTTTTTACTACAAATTTGTAAAATAAAACCTCTTAGATTGTGGCTTATATTAATAAACCACATGAAGCATTCTGTAACTGTTTTTTGATGTGGGAAAAAAATTCTCATACAAACACAGATTTTCACAATGGGAAATACAGACAAGACACTGTGACACTGCTCTTTATGGAATGGGGAATCAATGTCAGACTCTCATAATTATATCAACAGGAACACAACAGCTACCCTGCAGATCACTCACTTCTACAAAGCTGCTATTAAAACTGAATGAACTCCTCAGAACTCTTTCGCAGCTGAGATCTGTTTGGGTGTTCTGTCGCTGTGGGTCACTATCAATCACACACACAGGACACGATCTCAAGAGAAGGCTGAAAGGCCTTTATTAAAACATCCGACTCCAATTTATAGTAATTACACAAGGACCAGGGATTGGAGGAGAAGCTGGCCACCTCTCCCATCACACTGGTCAAGACAAATGTCAATCAGTCACTTTCCACTCCCAAGAGAAGGAATTTCCAGCGACCTTGTCTTAACATAAACAACTTCTAATAATAGGATCTATTTGTGAGAAAGTGAACTAAGAACTACCAAACATCGAGTTAGAAAGTCCACTAGAAAACCTGAAAGAATCAGGGCGACAGTGTTCTTTTCATTTTTTTTCATCATTTATCCCAGATTGCTATATGTTAGCAGCAGAATAGAAATGAGAATGGTGAGCTTATCAATTGTTCTTCTGTGCAAGAAAAGTGTTCTTATCTGAGTACAGGAAGTGTTGTATCAGTAAAGGGTGATGAGGTTGAGGGCTTTTCCTTAATTCAGCAAACAAAAAGACAAGGCGTATTCTACTGACTGCCAGATAACTCCTCTGTGTCATTCTCTGTGAAACAAAGAATGTATACAACAGAAATTGCAACACTTATTTTAGACTGTAATGCTGGAAATCCAAGAATGCAGGCAAAATTTTATTCTTATAGAATGACAGGATTGTAGGGCTAGAAATCAACCCTCTACATGTCAAAAGGTAATTACATATGTCACTGGGAGCATTAATTTTTGCTCCCTTTCAAGAACTCTTCGGTTCAATTTTTTCTGAATGAGTATGCCTTGCTTTAGAAGACGCACTGGGATTCCATGAAGATCTTGCAAAGCCAAAGACTGCATTAAGAAGCCCTGCTTACACCCTGATTAGTACCATTTTAACACAGCTTCCCTACCCTTCCCTTCCCAAACAGAAAAGCGAATACGCCATCCCACACAACTGATAATGTATTTATTTAATATATATAATGTATGCATTTATTATTTATTTAAAATATTATTCTGAACCTATTCAGTCCATCCCCATTTGGCCTGTATTTGTTAATTTTGGGGCAAATAGAATGAAAATTGCAAACTAAATTTGCAATTATTAATTACCAATGACATATATCATGTATAGAAACTATACTCTATGGTAATCTTTATTTCTAAAACTGTGTTTTCATTTTATTATTTAAACAGGCATTACTTTAGAATTAAGGTGAAAAAAAATTCATTTGTTAAATGAAATAGAACTGTGATTAGATTGTTCTAATCAAATATTTTATGTTCAGATATGCTGATAAACCTTTTTCACCCTCAATAATCTCCCTTTATAACTAGGCACCATAAACAGGCACCAGTTAATTGTAAACTGGCCAGATTTAGTATAACACTAACAAATATTATTTTGCAAAATTCTGTGCCGATCAAGTCTCTTTTTCCTCACCCCAGCATGACTGAGCACAAATATAACAAAAAATATGATCTATACTTATCTTTAAATCATGTATAATTGGCCAGAGTTTCCACAAAGGAAGGCATCTGTTTCATAAACCCATGAGCATATGGAATGTTGTTTTCAGTTTCATTGAACTCAAAACTGTTATATAATATTAAATGTAAAAAGTGCTGAGTACTGATCTGACAGATAAAGAATGAGAGAAATTGCCTTCTTCAATACAAACAAGTATCCCAGTACCCAGAATAGTCTAAATACTGGATAGAGGTTGCATAAATATAATTTCCTTACTAACAGTCTTTTAAGCAATCTTTTATTATGGTGCAGCCCAAGTGAAGCCAATATTTTCATAACTCTCAAGTATACTAGACAGTTTACTTATTTTTGAAGAATATCTATTACTTTCACAGAGGCTGTCATTGACTTTACAGCTGTGTACAGTGGTATTTTTTTTAGGTAAACCTTGAGACAGACACTACTTAACAGATTCCATATTAACATCTGAGTAGACATGATTGTTTACAAGTTACACGCTTGACTACTGCTATCAATTTGTAATGAGAATGCTATTGTTTTGTGAGGGGATTTTCCAGTTTTTTTAGGAATAACGTCAAATATTTATCAAGTGTTTTATGATATAAAGTAAGTTCAGGATAGCAGACAAAAGACTTTTTTTTTAATTACCTTTAATAGCCAATATACTACAATTTCACAATCATTAAAGCTGTGTTTCAAAGAATGGGTTTTTTAAATTTAATACTGATCATTAAGTAAATCCATTGAAAATCATAAAAAAGAATGTAAGCCAGGCAATCAAATTTGACCATGAATTGTGCTACTTGGATTTATGGTTATTTATTACTATGTCCTTCTCAAGAATTACAAATGGTTCATTATCTTTACTTTTTCAAATATTAGGAGCTTTTAAACTTGTGAACTAATGCACATCAGCAAATGGGAAACAGACAATTCATGACAGACAGGAGAATTCAGGAATACTTTATTCATTTACTTACTTACATCTTTATTATATTTCAGACTTGTGTCTTCATGTCCTTCTCTTCCCCTCTTTTCTTCCCCTAGTTCTATTATGAATGTCCTAAAATCCCAGATAAAGGAAAGTGTCTGAGTCAAGCTTCTCTCAAAGATTGAAAAATTGTTAAAGCTCACCCAATTTCATCTCAGTTTCCCAAATTCAATAGCATATATTTAAAAATCTAAACAGCCAGTGACTAATCAGGAAAGAAATTAAACCAATCATAAACATTTTATTACAGTCCATGTCCTAAATACTGAAAATGTACAATATGCAGAGAACTCATTCCACTCTTAATTTGATTAATATCTCCAGATATCTGCCTCCACAGAAGTAAATGGAGGACTGGGAGAAATACAGGTTTTAAACCAAGAGAAAAAGAGTTTTTTAAACTTCCAGTGAGTAATGGAATAATATTAATAAGTTTTAAAGCTAATAGAGGATTGAAATATTTACATTCTTTCAACAGATGGAAGTACAGGGTAATCAGTGGGAAAGCAAAGCTGAGATGATTGTACAAGAGATTTATTCTCTATTATGCAGTAAGTGAAAGAAACTCTTTGATTACAGAAGACACAGAAAACATGATCGAATTAAGTCTAGCAATTAAAAGTTACATATCTTCATTTCTTCTAAGTGCTGATCAAATCAGTCTTTCTGCAGATCACTTCCTTCTCCTGTAAAGCTACATAATGTAGAGATAGTGAAAAGATAACCAGGAGAAATTTTATTCTCTTTGAGCCACAGCCTGGAAGAATTTTATTACTGAGAGCTACACATGGATCAAAATAGTACAATTAGTCTTTAACAACGGCAAAATGTCTGTTGTCACTTAAATCGTCATTGGTGTCTAACAAGATCAAAGACTCTCCCTCCTGCTATAGTTATGGCAAAAATCAAGTTTGTTGACCTCATCATATTTGTGCAGTTTTAAATGAGTCAGAGCATACATCTTCCATATTTTTATTTAGTAGTATAAGTGCAAATTATCCTACTCCACCTCTGTTAACAAAGTAGCTGACAGAAATGGATGTTTTATGAAAATGGGCTTTACTTACAGGGTTTCATCTTAAAATGTAACAGGTCAAATAGTGTATGTTGACATAAGATCTAAACAACTACCTATGCTTTATGAGTACATTGCCTTTACAGTGCTTATCTACACTGTTTATGCAACAATCTGTTGTCAGTAAGATTTACCTGAAAACTCTTTAGGAAGTCTAAGAAAACAGCATCAACCATAAACTTTAAAACCCTATTAATACAAGATTGAATCGGATCCTTAGGGAGATATTTCAAAGAGTAGGATATTTCACCTTAATTAGTGTCAGTAGCAGAAAAATGCCAAAAGAGCCTTATCATCAGTGTAAAGATGCAAACTTATAGCATATGTTATGTAAATGAGATAAAAAGTAATTCTTACTTACCTACTTAGAGATCAGAGGAGAAACAGAGTCTGGAAGGGGGGTTTGATTTTGATCTTTTAACCTTTTTTTTTAGTTTATGGGGACTATAAAAAAAATCAAGAAAAATACAGGTATGAGGAGAGTGCTCTAATGGGGAAGGAGTGAATCTCAATTAAAAATAAACAAGTATATACTTGTTTATACCAGACAAAACCAGAAAGATTAAAAGCCTCAAAAGTCTTTATAATGAGTGACAGTCATTTTGCACTATTGTTTAAAGCAATTAACAATATTGTTTCTTTAGAGCAGAATTGAGCACAGATCTCTGGCATCATAGAATTCTAGAATTCTAGGGGTTGGAAAGGACCTTAAAGATCATGAATTTCCAACCCTTCACCATGGGCAGTGACATCTCCCATGAGAACAGGCCTCATCCAAACTGGCTTTGCATATGGACAGGGCTAGGGCATGCCTAGCCTTCCTGGGCAACCTGTTACAATGTCTCACCACCCTCACAGTAAAGAAATTTTTTCTAATATCTAACCTAAATTTCTTCTCTTTCTATTTGTACCCATTACTCCTTGTCCCATGACTACATTTCCTGCCAAAGAATCCCTCTCTGGGTTTCCTGTAGGCTCCCTTCATGTACTGGAATGTTGCCATGAGGTATCCATGCAACCTTCTCTTGTCTGGGTTTAACAGCCTGACTTTAGCCTGTCTTCATGGAGAAGGTGCTTCAGACCTCTTTTCAATTTTGAGGGCCCCCTCTGGACTTGTTCTAACAGTTCCATGTCCTTCTGATTTTAGGGGCACCAGAATTGTACACAGTACTCCAGGTGGGATCTCAAAACATTACATGGACAATAATATCCTCTTTTTGAGTAATGTTACTGCATGAGCCTAGTTTCCTTGGTTTACGTGATTATTGGAGGTGTTTTAGTGTAAACTCAGTAGAGATTTATTTCTTTATCTCAAATGTCTCAGCTTTTTCACTTCATTTTAGTGAAAATAAGCCTTTGATATAATAACTGATACTTTACACCTTGAAAGAAATTCACTCTTCTGAAGTGTCCCACTGCTGAGACTTTGGTGGCATGAGTTACTTTATACTAGTAGTATTTCCTTGAAAAGGAAATATTTGCGCTCCTTAATCCCAGGACATTTAATTAGCTCTTTAATTCACTTTTAGCTATAAAACATAGTTTATAAGTTTCTCCTGAAACCGCTCTTTGGCTATGTTTTTACTGCACAAATTCAGTGTTATGTTAAAGATTACCTGCTCAACCAGCATATTTATCCGGGGAAGTCATGGATATGGGTACAACTGAGGGCCACAGGAAAACTGATAGTTAGTGGCCAGGTTAATTGGCTCCATCTGAAGGCAGCACTAATTATCTGATTCCCAGCAATATGCTGAACTATATTGCTCTCTTGTGCTTCCTCCAGTTCCTGAGCAACTTCAGTTGGATCCAAGTCCTTTGCTCTGCAGTGTACATGCATCCTGAGGCAAAATGCACAGAGCCATATGTCCTCCAGAGCTACTTCATAACCAGCCTTTTCCACTGTCAAGCAACCAGCAAATAATCAGATAAATATAGAGCTGCCTTCAGGCAGGGTTCCTTTCCTAAACATGGGCTCCAATTTTCAAAATATCCCCTTAGATTTGTGTAAAAATGAATAAAATATATTTCATTTAATGATTAAAGTAGCGGATTCTTACTGGTGGAACCATTTTTCTCTATGCTTTCCTTAGTCATATTAAACAAATATGTTGATATTCACCCACATGAGGGCTTTTTATGGGATCAAATAGAGATACAACTGTTTGTGTATTCTTGAGGGGTATTTTGCTGTAACTTTTTTTTATTTACAGTTAGTTACTCCTGATGTTGTGACAGGCTGCTCACTAATGTCTGTTACCTGAAAATTAAAAAAAAAAAAAAACCACAAAAAAAGAACTTTACAAAATGCAGTCTGTGCCACAGACTTATTTGAGATAAGAGTCATTTTACCAAGCCTGAGCAGGTTCCCCTAGTCTGTATACTTCAACCAGATTAATATTAATTGAGGTGTTTTAAATCACCTTTTATACAAGCAATATACAATTTAATATAAGTAATGGCACCACACACCAAAAATAGCTATATAACAATTTTCTAAAGTGCTTCTCATATTGTATTAACAAGCTGATAGACTGAGCCTGTTATCTGGCATTACAAATGTTTTCAAAACTTTCTTAATCCAGATCAAAAGTCTAATGAAAATACATGTCCACCCCTGAATACCAAGTAAGAACCTCTAATATAAGTAAGTAGGTCTAATAAAAAAACAGATTCATTTATTCCACTGATTGTACACTTTTTGGCTGGATCTGTAGATGCAATTAAATTGTTGGAATGAAAATCCAGGTATTCATTGCATTGCACTACTGCCTCTCCCAGTGGAGATTCTTTTCTTTGCATAAAACAATTAAACTTTCCAAAGTAAAAGTTAATGTTAGGGGTAAAATAAACAACCAATTCAAAATTGGAAGCTCAGCAAAGCATTCTGTGTCAGGATAGAAAATAATAATAGATTTTGATAGGTTTATAATTTTAACAAAATAATGTCACTATAACTTTTGATAAAATACCTTTTAAAGATAGTGTAAAAGACAAGTGAATAAAATAGAATTGAAAGAAACTTGCAGGCTTCATATATTAATGTCTGTTACTAGAAAGACTGTTTTGTTAAAATACCTTCAGGAAATTCCATGTTTTAAAAATTATTTTTAAAAGCATTACTTGAATAATTATTTCATTAATATTGTGTTTAAAATGAATAATAGAAAGAACACATTTACTTGAAATTTAAATTAAAATAATTGCCCAATTCTTTCAATTAGAGGGCACCTTTCATACTGATATTTTTGAGAGAGACAGCTTGTGAGATAAAAAAAAAGCCTGAAGACAGATAGACATTACAGTTATTTAGTCACCCTATTGCCTGACTAGGCTCTTCAATATTAGAATTCTGATGTAGAAAATTTTATTCAGAAAAGTCAATTGTATATTTTACTTTAATAGCACTTCAGGAAGCATAATGTCATTTCTGTTGGTTAATAAAGGATCTTGAACTGTAAGCAATATCTAGTATTTTTATATGCTCCTAGACTTTTATCAAGATGTTTTTAATGTTGACAGTCTTATTATTTTGGCCAAAAAGGTCAAATACAATCTAAGAACAAGTGTATGCTCTGCTTTTTTGATTTTATAAGTACAATTACAGTTACATTTTGAAAAATAGCCTACAAACACTGTTAAAATCAGTAAAGACAAAAGGCATATAAAATATTATGTATTATGGATATCTCAAGAAATAATAGCTGTATTTACACATAGATACGCTTCTCATTTTCTGACAATTTTCTTGACATGACAGTCTGATTGATTCTGAGTGGGGTTGCCTGAAAATGTTCTAGTGAAATGTTCAGGCAAATGTGTTAGTTTTGGGGCCTTTGTATAAAACATGTAGTGGATTTGTTTGTTTGGAGGGTCATGTGGTTTTGACAGCATGTGCGGGGAAGAAGCTTTCATGGCATTTAAAGAATCACAAGCACTTGGGGTTTTGAAGGGTCTACTCAAAGAACAAAAACTGACTGTGTATCTGCCTCTCTCTCCACTGAAAAAAATTCTCTTCACTAAAAATATATTCTTGCAGTTTCATTGTCATTAAAGTGGCCAGGAGGATATATTTCAATAAGGAACTGTATATTTCAAGATTGTCAGAAACTCCAAATTTTGGTCCAGCCTAATTTCAGGAGGAGGTGGGATGGGAAGACAAATCTGAAAACATGGAAATTCAAAGCTTGCAAAAATCTTTCCTTTGGTTCAAATTTTTCAAAAAGCAGTATTATTTTTTTCCTCCTCATTTTTTAGCATTTTATGGATTAAGACGATAGGAACATGTTCCAATGTCTGTCATCATCATCAATGGTGGTACTTTAACTGGCATCACTAAATTTTGTAGTAGTCTCCCAAACTGCTCCCCTGAAAATATTCCCTTGAAATAGGAATATTTGCATGCTCAAAAGAAAAGCTATTCAGTTTTCAATTAAAAAAAAAAACAAAAAAACACAAACTTTTCATTGGTTCAGTACATGTACTACAAACTTACAGAAAAAAAAGTAGGATCCTAGATAGATATAGGCAGTGTAATTAGATGTAATGGGATTTTTTCCTTATGTGCACGGTTAACTGTACTGTAGTTTACTGCTGTGAGAAGTGTATATACCTTTACACTCTTCAGTCTGAACTTATTTGGTCTTGGATACAGGTAAGCACCCCAGTGATGAGAATTGATGTAGATACTACAGCTGTTACCACTCTGGAGTTTCATGGATCATTGGCCTATTCTAAAAATGCTTCTCATTCATAGAGGAATGTGGCAAGCAAAATTTGCCACAAATTCTCACATATAGGGGAAGTGCAAAATGCCATTTTAAGTCCAACAGATGGCTAAAGAAAACAGCCCATTGGATATATATGACACTAGAAATCTTTCTACTTCCTTTTTTTAAAAGAAAATTAAGAACAAAATAACATGTCTGATTCTTTCTTAAAATGCTATCTGGCTTAGTACGCTGCAAGTGTGGTGAGGCAAAATGCCCAAAAGTTGTCTGCTTGTTTTCTTTATAAACATGTAGATTGTTTTTCCATGAAATCAACAATTCTGCTTAAGTGGTTTTCAACAATTTCACTTCTATGTGTATTCATGCTGTGCCCAGAGTTCAGGGACTCAAGGTATCCCTGGAACTAGCACTCAAGCAGAAACCCTATCTCACACTAATTTACTCTGTACATGTTACTTCCCACTGTCCTCTTTCTTTTTTTTGGCTTGAGAAACCCATAACATATTATCTTTGGCAATTGCTCAGGAACCATAAGCAAAACATCTATTCCAGGCCTGTCCCTTGGTATTTGAAATTTGCATGTTATTCTCAATCTTTCCATTACTGATCAGAATACTCGCCAAAATAGAATTAATGTATAAATCACCAAAAATCAAAGATGGACCCAAAGCACCATCAAATATTTTTCTTTTTTCTTGAGTTTTAGAGTTAAAATGTTTTAAGATAACAGCTTTAATTGGGTCTTCAGAACAAGGCATCTCTCCAAATACAACCAGGACTAGGAGTTTCATGTTAGGTATATAACCTACTAGGGTAGAGGAATCATGATCTTGTATGCATAAAAGCCTGTTTGGATGCAAACGCTGTGGAATATAATACATTCCTTGACAGTTTTATTTAAATTAAAATTTAGAAATAAGATAAAAACCAAGACATTGATGGTGGAGAGCAGATGATCAGACCACATGACTTTTAGAAGTCACCTTTAATCTTTAAGTGTTCAGTAATTTACTATTGATAGGCATAGGATTTACTAGTGGATGTCTCTAAGTGCTGCTTCTAATCCTATTAATTTATGCAATAGGAGTGGGTCACAAAGATAAGTAGAGATATATACAAAATAAAGGTATGTACAACAATATTTTCCCTATTATATCAAGAGATAAATGGAGAGGCCTTTCCAGCTGGTTGTAAGTCTTTATGAATTTCTAAATACCTCCCACTGGTCATACTATTATATGTTTGAACTTCATTCTCATCAAAAAGGTATAAACAAATCATCTACATTTTGAAAGAGCCCATTTTACTTCGTTACAGTACAAAAATCTGGATATGACTGAAATATGAAGCAGGTCTAATGATCAAGATAAAAGATTACAGGTTTCCAACAACCAATGTTAAATTGTTCATGTATATTTTTATCTGTAGAAATTGTGTTTTCGTTACTAACTTTAGCTATTTTATCAATTTTACTTTCCATTAATTCAATGTTCTATACATTTAACCTCAACCTGCTGTTAATCAAAATCTCAGTGAAAGACCTTATGCAAGCAAGTTTTCAGCAGGTCTAAGAGAAACTCATGAGTGACATTAGCTCACTTAAGAGTGGTAATTGCCTGAGTTTTCTGCTTTGATTTAATCTGTTGAGTTAATTATAAGTTTCTGCTTCTGACTACTGACACAACAGAATTGCTTTTCTTTGAAGCTTAGGGTCATGATCCCATGCATAAACTGGAATGGCTGATGTCTGCATATCGTGCTTCAGTTGGTATGAAAGGCTTGTATATTTTAAGTTCTAGTTCTACTACTCTATACAGTCACCCCTCTGCCTGTTACACTGGTTATAATGACATTCTTGGGAATAACAGCACACAAGGGACAAAAACGTGGGAGGGTTTTTCAAAGATCTTTGATTCGGCTGCATATATATAATTATCGGCAAAATGTTGCATCAGCCAAACATGAGAACACTGTTGGCAATAAAAAAGAACAGTTTAGGATGAGTAGACTATATAGCTTTCTCCTAATCCTTGTGTGCAGGTCTGCTTCAAAAGGGAAATGAGGCAGAAAACATGTGTGCACAGGCTGTGCTTCTGCTATCAGAATGGGGCCCCAGAGGGCCTGAGCACTGCCAGCAGAGCCAGAAGAGCTGGGGGCTGGCAGCAGAGTTTGATGACAGCCTCAGTAAAGGGTGAAGGGATAAATCAAGAGTCCAAACTGGGACCCCAATGAGCAGGAGCTGGAGACAGGAATGAGGCTGATGCAACATAGATCATCTCTGGGCTGGAGACAGCAATGCCTCTGCTCAGAGCTGAGCTGAAATGGGGCTCCTGGGACAATGAGCAGGGTTGGGAGTCCTCAGAGAAATTAAGGCCTCTGCTCACTCAAGGGCCTGACAAATATTTGCCCCTGTTTCTTGTATCTAGAAAGGTTTTATATTCTGCACATCTCTATTCTTTACTTAAGCAGAAAGTACAGAAGACTACTCTTAGCTTCTCTTAGAGTTTACAAATGTAAACAGGAACACACATGAAAAGGCTTTACACCCAAGTACAGCTGTCCCCAGATAGTTTTTTGTGCAAGCTTCTTTCTAAATTACCTTGCTAGGTTGCTGAAATTTCTCATCTGTAAGTGCTGTTTCAGCGATAGTGGCTCAAAAGGCTGATAAAGCTTCCCGTGTCTTGTTTACCTTGACTTAGTCTAAGATCAAAAAAAGTAATGTTTTACATAAAGAAAAAAGGTATAAAACCCCTCAAACTTCAAGTTGACTGCAGTCTGTAGATTTGTTCTCAACTGTGAGACCTAAATGTTAGTATAGAGTGAAAATGTTTCTGAAAATCATGGAAAGTTCAAATAAAGACATGAGGGAGGTAGGAAAGGAATGCTGTGTTTTGTTTTTAGGAAGCCATGTGAAACTGCACCTGAGAAGATTATAGTTAAACATATTGATGTGATCATTGTTTAGCAGTAGAATATTTGTGGTAATGGGGATCAGTGTTTAGAGTTTCTAGGGTACCTGTAGACAAGATCATAAGTGCTCATACAAGTCTAAACTGGCCTCTAATGAAACAATATAAATGTAATTGTTATAGTAATTGTTGCTTAAATGAATGTCAGCTGAAATAGTATAAATGTGTGCATTCTGGACAAATGGATTGAGCTAGATTTGGGTTGCTATACCTCTAGCTCCCGTGTGCACGCCTTAATAAGGCACTTGCATATAATCCATCTGTGATTATGTGTGTTCATGGACNGACAAGATCATAAGTGCTCATACAAGTCTAAACTGGCCTCTAATGAAACAATATAAATGTAATTGTTATAGTAATTGTTGCTTAAATGAATGTCAGCTGAAATAGTATAAATGTGTGCATTCTGGACAAATGGATTGAGCTAGATTTGGGTTGCTATACCTCTAGCTCCCGTGTGCACGCCTTAATAAGGCACTTGCATATAATCCATCTGTGATTATGTGTGTCCCTGGATGCTAACATGATAACTTCATATTTTATGAAAAATCATTTGTACATGCTCCTTTGTTGTTAAACTAAGAACAATTTAATAATTATATTAAATATTAAAAAAATTATCTGCTACTGAGTTATAGTAGTTTTCTAAATTTCCTTTGAATACTTCAAATGCTTTCATAATCAGGTTATAGTAAATTATATACTGAAGTTACCTTTGATTGAGACACATTAATAATGGAAGTACTTTTACTTTTAAAAAAGGGAAAATAACTTTTCACATTTGTCATGGGTTGCAGTGCAAAATATAATCAAAAAAGGTTCCAACCATCTGTTGGAACTAGGGTGAGGAGTGATGTAATCTTCTGTACGCCAGCTAATAAGAAACCACCAA
>VYXF01001766.1:3283-18465 GCA_013397295.1 Polioptila caerulea
AACGCAGGGATCGTGTGAGGGGTGAGAGCGAACAGCGCGCCCCAAAACCCCGCAAAACCCCGCAAAACCCCGCCTTCCTGGCTTTTATATCACAGGGCCAAGCACTAATTTGGTGTCTCCTGCACTGGATGCAGAGAGCGATGAGGTGTTGGCTTGTGGGAGAAATGTTCCTCCTGGACATGAAACCGGTGTTGTTCCCTCGGCCAAGTTTTTGAGATAAAAACGAGTTGACAAGTAGTGGATGGACAGGGAAAACTTTTGGAGCAAATCTGAGGTCGTCTACAGTGCAGAAAATGAACATTTTTGAGGTTAGCTGAGGCAGTCAGTAGTGAACAGTAGGGAATGTCATATGTGGAAGTCACTCCCATTGACCTGAAGGGGGATGGCCAAGGGGAATGACTTTACCTGGGATTTGGCTCCTGTTGGGGCTTATGGAACAAGCCATAGGGCTCTGTGATCCTGTGCTGGTCTTTGAACAAATCTCATTCCTCAGCAACTCCAGGAACTTCCAGCGTCACTTTTGTACCTGCTGAGGTTTGTCTGATCCAAGGGGCTCTCAACTGTTTTCTCTCCTGCTCATATTAAAATTTCAGTCTCTTCGTGTGACTCGTATCCCCCACAACACCAAACTGAGCTCCCCAAAGAACATACCAAAACCCCCATTTTTTAATCCTTTATTTCTCAAATTCCCGTTTCTACTTTGTTTCTCTAGCTGCAATAATAATGGATGTGACAGAAATGACAACAGCAAAGGAGAATAAATGGCACGTGATGGAAAATGTTTGATTTTGTCATTTGAGCAGGACCCAGCTGGCGTTCACATTGCCCGGGAAGAAGCCCAGCCACAAGAAAATCTGGGGACTGGTGGATTCCAGGTTGCACCTGCAATATTTCAGTCCATGAGAGTTACAGGGTAAGGGATTACTCACAGGCTGAAACACGACCTCAAATACAGTCCAAGCAACCCTGTTTCAGCTGCCCTGGGGGATTTACAGTGTCACAGCGTGTTTCACTCCATCCCATTGTTGCAGGGCTCTTTGAGGTGCTCCATGATCAAATCCTGCTGGTTATTCACATAATTTCCTCTCTGACCAGGCTTGCCCTCCTCCGTAGCTGCTTGAGGAGCTCGGTCCCGGGGTGCCTGGCAGGGGGCAGCCGGCAGGGTGGCATTCCTCGGGCCTGGCTGGGAAGAGGCCGCCCTGGAGCACAGCTGGAGCTGGAAGAGGGCCTGGAATCCCCGCCGGAAGTTTTCGTTGCAGAAGCCGTAGATGATGGGGTTGATGCTGCTGTTGCAGAAGGCCAGCCAGTGAGCAAAGGGATAAACGTAGATGTTGATGAGCTGCAGCTGGAGGTGGGAGAGGCTGGCGTAGTCCGACAGCAGCATCAGGGTCCACAGGGGAAGCCAGGACAGGGTGAAGAGCAGAGTCACAACGATGAGCATCTGGATGACTTTCCGTTTCCTCTTCCATGCGCCGTGCCGCCGCTCCCGGCTGCGCTTCCCTGCCCCGGGCGTGCCTGCGTGGGAGAGGGCGATGCTGATCCTGGCGTACATGGCCACGATGAGCGACAGGGGAGCCACATAGATGTTGGCAAAGAGAACTGTGGTGTAGATCTTCCTCATTCTGGGGTCGGGCCACTCCTCCCGGCACCAGAACACCGGGCGGGAGGCGTTGCCGGAGCCCAGGAGCGCACGGAAGCGCTTCTCCTCCTTCACCCGCAGCAGCACTGCCGAGGGACACATGATGGCCACGGCCAGGAGCCAGATGATGGCAATGACAGCCACGGCACTGGGGACGGTCAGCTTCTGCTTGAAAGGATGCACAATGCACCGGAACCTGCGGCAAGGGCACCAGAGAAACCAACCGTTCAGGGAATGCTGCCTTACCCAGGCAAGGATGCACACACGTTTTGAACTGCTTATTTTTCATCCTCCCTATCAGCTGCTGCCTGTGCTGCTCCACTTAACCAAGGCAGGTATTAACACCTCTGCTATCCAGCGTCGTGGCTGAGGAACAAACCAGTTCCAGGTAGGCTAGGATAGCCCAGTTCCACTCTCTTTAAGAGATAACCGGTGGAGGAGCAAATTGCTCTTTAGACCTGGCCACATTTTATTTTGCTTAACAGCCTGAGGAGCAAAATGCACCTGATTTATTGTGGTGTGTGGAGGGTTAATGAACAGGCTGAGCATGGTCAGGGGGCCAGGAGAGATGAGAGTGATGGTTGCAGACTCTGCAGCACCTTACCTGTCCATGGCAATAGCAACTAGAGTGAAGACAGAGGCAGAAACAGAGATTCCTTGGACCATCCCGCTCATCTTGCACACCAGGCTCCCAAAGGGCCATCCTGGAAGGAAACAGGCAGTTGGAATTGCTGGCATCTCGCTGCAGGACTCTGCTTAAAATAATTTGCTCTCATCTTCCACTTCCTGAGTAGAATTACAGACTCATGGAGTGGTCTGGATGGGAAGGCAGCTCCCAAAGTTCCACCCATGGCCAGGAACACCATGCCACGGGCAGGGACACCTCCCGCTCGACCTCAGCTCTGCAGGCATTGACTCAGAACGGCCACAGAGCCCCTGTGCCGTGTGCCCCCGGCTCCCCCCCTGCCCACCTGCAGTGATGCTGTCCAGCAGGGTGGTGGGCATGCAGAAGAGCCCCACCAGCAGGTCGCTGACGGCCAGGTTCAGGATGAACAGGTTGGTGACCGTGCGCATGTGCTGGCTCCACAGGATGATGAAACAAACCCCCCCGTTGCCCACCATGCAGAGGAGGAAGATGAGGAGGTAGGAGATGATGAAGATGGCAGCCACGGAAGGCTGGTGGAGGTAGAAGTCCACGTAGGAGACATTCTCTTCCAAGTGAAGGTGCTTGTAGGTCCCGTTATAATCCAGCACCTGAGGCCAACCCAACGAAGAGTTTGAGTCCATTTTCTTCCTTGTGTTCTAGTGTGCCCTAAAAGATATTTGTTAAGAGGTCATTTCAGTCTGCTTGCAACTGATCTGAAGGAATGGGATTTTATTCTTCTTCTTATTATTATTATATTTGCACGTTATCTTTGGGTGCACTGTGTGCTGAAATAAGCGTAAAGCTCACGTGCACTCTGGCAGCGTGATTGTAGCAACAATCACCAAAAAGTCACTCATTTCATCACTGAAAAACAGGGGTTAAAGCTTTCTGAAGTGGCACAAACCTCCTGCCTGCATGTATCCAAATCCAGCCCCATTTCATGGGCATGAGATGGGTTTGGGTACAATTGGTTGATTTAATTCCCTGCTCACAAGCTATGTGACTCCAAGTCTGCAATCAAGGAGGACTACACTATGTTTGAAACATGCTGAGCTACAAGAGAGCTGGGTGCATTTCCAAGCAGGTAACTTGACTTGGAGGCAGCATTCCAAAGTTTTCTCCACGTATATTTTGTCTCCCATATGAGGATGCCTAAAGATGCACAGGGTAGAATGTCCCTAACAAAAGAGCAGCCAAATTAATTGGTGGCAGCAGGCATGAAATTAAAGTATGAGTGCAGGTGCTTTTAAGATGCTTTAAATTCCTTAGTAGAAATTTAAATTTAGGCACAAGTGTCCAAATCCTGATGAACAGCAAAGCCTCTGCAAGTGCTTTACTTTCAGGAAGCAAGTGCAGTTAAAAAAATGTATTTATTCTGCTGTGCCTCAGGTCTGGAACAAGTGGAGCAGTGATGTTCTGGTCTCTTGTGCCTGTTTAGAAATCAGCAGCAGTGCAGGGAGTTTTAATGGGTTTGTACTTTACACACTTATTTAAATGCCTGCAGAGCCATGTAGGGAGACAATATTACTGGAATCCCTCACCAAAAACCGGCTGCTTGTAGGTTTGACCAAGTGTAGGAATAGTTGTACATTCTAGGGGACTGTCCTTACAGAGAAGGGGTTAATTATCTTGATTAGTTTTTACTCAGCATGCTTTCAAAACTGTTGGAAGTACTCTTATTGAAATGTCTGATGTGCCAAATGCCCTCCCCAGCCAGAGCTCAGAGTCAGCCTTGTCAGAAGTGCTTTCATGCCAATTTTCCTGATCCCTCAAGGAAGCAGCACTGGTGCACTTGCACCCCAACCTGGGCTCCAGATGGGGAACGCTGGCAGAAGACAAACACAGGTATTTGACAATACCAGTTTACACCATTCCTTTAATCCCAGAACTGGAGTGGAGCTTTATAAACCCCAGGAGATGCTGTCTCACCCCATTTAAAAGCCAGCACTCCTCCTGCTCCCATAAACTTGCTGTTACTCCTTTTGCTGCTCTTCCCCACATTACTATTTGTTATTATTATTATTATTATTATTATAATTATTATTATTATTATCCACTAATTTTCTTCTGTAATCTTTTGCTTCCCAGAGGAGTTGCTTTCGGTGGACACTGTGGCTCTGGGGTAGGGTGGCTTTTGGCTCCCACCAGATTGCCAGTCCTCATGCCCAGCTGTCCCTGTGCTGTCCCCAGCAGGTCAGGCAGAGGTGCCTTTCCTTCCTTACCTGCTGGAGTTTGGCTTTTCGAGGGGTCTCTGATGATCTGAGGCAGAAGTTCTTGGTCATTCCATGACAGGATTGTCCCTTGTCACACTAAAAGCAGGAGGAATAATCTGTATTTTGGATACATATTTTGTGTTCCCTCTCTCTTTCTGACCCTGTGTTGGGAGGCAGCAGCTTCTAATCTCTGCAGTAATGATCTCTGGAATAGTTTTTGTCCATAACTGGTAAACAAGAAGTTGTAAACAGCCTTGAGGCAAAACCAGAGCTCAGCCTTATCCCAGATGCACTAATGAAATTTTGACTGTGGCAGGCATAGGGAAGTGGCTGTTCAAACACTGCAGATCACAGGAAATGGAAGAGCTCCACGGATTTTTATTATCCTGAAGCTGAGGATTGGCTGGAAGGAGAAATTAAGCCAGTGCCTTGTCTTTTCTCAGGGTCCTTGCTGGCTAAAACAAGGAGTGATAAGTAATTGCGGGAGGCAGAGAGGACAGAAACATAAATCATCTAAGGAAAAGAAAAAAAATAATGTAATACCTAATTGCTATAAGATGATAAATAGTAGTAATTTGCTTCCACGTGGTAATTTGATAAGAGCAAGGCCTCCCTTCTTCATTTAATATACCAGAGACAATCTGCAAAGGAATTAAGTGGGAGGCTCCTGGAGTGAAAACCTGCCCCAACCCACACTGGGTTTCCAAACACGTGAGGCTCATTCCCTGCTGGGATCCCAGACACAACCTCCATAGACAAATACAGAGTGTAACATGTCCCAGCCTGACCAGGACAATCCTGTACCTCTGGATACACAAAGTCTTCCATTGTTAAAGCAGCACTACAAAGTCATTATGAACTGATGCAATAATTTTTATGTTGGGCACGTGGAAGAAATCCCCCGGAGCAGCCACTACTGCTCCACCCCTGTGCACAACCTGCTGGGTTTGTCATCTTGATGTCTTGATTTTTATGTGTGAAATACTCTCACAGAATCCTCTGAGGCTGAAACAAAAGTAAGCAAACTTCAGAGATGGGAAGAACAGCAGGGGCATGTTGTACATAAAGAACACTTAATGGGCTAAGTGCTAAAAAATTTGGTTTTCCCTTGTCCTGAGCTCAGTAATGGCACAACAACAGAGATTTCCCAGGGACCTTGGAAAATGATCCTTGGCCTGCTGAAAAGTGAGGAAAATATAGCCCCTGAAGGATGGCAAAAAGACCAGGACATTGGACTGTGAGTGTCAGAGAAAGAAGGGAGAGAGAAATTTACGGATCACCCTCTGCCTCAGGGAACCAGGAAGAGCCACAGGCTAAAAAACTCAGATGCTGTTCCACAGGGCCCTCATGCACAGACCATGGGAATCTGGGCTCATCTTGGCTTCTCCTTCAGAGCAAGGGGGAGCAGCAGCCACACCAACCCCCCCATTCCCAGTTCCTGCAGCTCAGGAACAGGACAGGGAGTGGTGCAGGGGCTGTTTGGTCTGGGTCACACAGGGCTTGAGCTGCCACCTACAGACCCTGGGGAAATTAGTGATTTAAGACAATAGAACTGACTCTTCAAGTATTTAACTCTTCCATCCATCACTATTTCCATGATATTTTAAATTACATACCTCGGAGTGGTTTATCTCCAAATAAGGCTGAACATCCCAGTAGGTTTTCAGCTGGGAGAAAGGAGCTGTGGGAGAAAACACACCCTAAAAATAGCCAGCTGCAATAAAATATTTTTTTCCTACTGACATTTACTTTCATAAAGAAAAACAAGTGCACCTCGAGAAGCAAATTTCTCATTTTGAAATGGGCAATCCCAGGGAGATGTGCCAATTTCGGATTGCACACAGATCTCCTCTCAATGGGCTTAAACTGCTCATCCTCCCCCCAGAGTCATTTATCTGCATAGATAAATGAGATGGGGCCAAAGAAAATACTGTGTCAAGGTATTTCTTTTTAAAAGATCTCAAACTCCAAACGATAAAGAACAAGGCCATCCACAGGATGACTGTAATAAGTCAGGACTCAGTTGCAGATTACTCATCCACTTGAGCTGGCAATAGAAAACATTTTACTCCAAAGCCAAATCACAAATGTAAATCAGGAGATGCAAACAGCAGGTGAGGCATTCACAACAAGCTTGTTATGGCTCTATATTTATATATATATATATAAATATACAATTTCCACCCTGCTTCATTAGAGCAGAGGCTGCTTACCTACTCCTTGTCATTTTAAAATTTTTTTTTACTTCATGCTTAGTCAACCTTTAAGCTTCTGAATATAATTTTTTCCCCCTATTTGATGTGTCACAGCCTGTTTTAAATTTTAACTAAAATCTCAGCCAGCTGTTCCCTGAAATCAGGTTAAAGTAAGATTTCCACACCCAGGCACACTTATGCAGCCACTTTATTGAGAAGCCTGGCGAGCAATAAGATTTTAGCTGCCTTACCTTGGGAATAAGTCCCTGTTTTAAAAGCTTTCAGTAAGAAATGACTGAAGCTCTCCTAGGATCCAGTCTCCAAGCAGCAGTTTCCTGACAGCAGAGGTTTAAATGAAGTGTCACCTCTCTAGAATTGTGGAAGGGCTGAACTCTCCCTGTACCTTCCTGCCTTCTGACTGTTCCCTTTTACATCACCATCCACATCCATGCAGGCACTTTAAGTACACATTGATTTTTTTTTTCTCTTTTCTGTGACCTGCTCTGCAGATTTGAATCCTTTTGGTGCTCTTGAATTTCCATTCACTGCTGCCTCAGTGACTTGGTTTTAATTAACACCAAATTCTAAGCCTTACCTGGGTAACATGGACAGGTACCCCTAATTGATGTCAGGAATTTGACATGCTGAGAGGTTACCTCGGAAACCTCTCGGTCTGACTCCAGTTGAAGCCAACTCTGTTCAGTAAATGACAGCTGCAACCCACAGTTGTCCAAACAGCAAGGTCTGGAAGTAAGTTTTCCTTGCAAGGGTTTTCATTTGGAAAAAAACAGCAGCACAGGTCCATTCTTTTGGGGTGAGGTGACATCTTACAGGTACCTCAGGAAATGCTTCTCCTTTGCTCAGATTTTCACTTAATCCCCCTTTTCCCAGCAAAACACCCCAGAGTGATCTCACTGCATTTTTTACTTTTCAGCCCCTAGGATGGTTCAGATATAAAGGCTAACACGAGGTACTTCAAGCTCCAGATTCTTTTCTCCTACTGGAGGTACCTGCTACTGATAGAAGAGCAAAATAAAATGATGTGAACTAAACCCCTCGTTTTTAGTAACTGGGGAAAACACGAACAGCCCCAGGTTCTTCTTTTCCCAGTCCTGGAGCTCTGCAGAGTGCTCCAGCTCCCAGCCCAGGTGGATTTGCCCTCCCAGCAGCAGCTGCAGCACCGGCACTGGTGGGCTCCGTGTGCATCCCTGGCCTCTGGAACCCCAAAGCCAGAGGGGTCAGGGGCACCTGCTGCCACTCCAGTCCCCTCCAGTGCACGGACTGCTCCGTATTCCAGCCCTGCCCACCCCGGCAGCACAAGGAGAGCTGTCTGCAGCAGGCAGGTCCCTGGCATCACCAGGATCCCCGCGCAGGCAGCGCTGTGTTCGCCCCCTCCAGTAAATCAGGGCACCTCCAGGCAGCGCCATCAGCGTTCCAGCTCTCTCTCACACACACACACGCACATCTGGTGCTAGCAAAGCTCCCGCAGTTTTCCCTGAGCTCCCAGCCCCAGCAGGGAGGCAGGAAGAGCCCATTCCCATCCCCCGCAGGGTGCCCGGCTCACGGGAGCTCCGCCGCAGCCGCTGGTTCCGCGCAGGCAGGACCAGGCTCCCGGAGCCCCGCAGCTCCTGCCTCGGGCAGGGAGGAGGCACAGGAGGCAGGAGGGAGTGGAGAGCCCAGCCCGGCGCCAAGCCCCGGGGCTTGAGGGCTGTCACCTTGTTACCTTGGGGGGTGCCCGGTTGGAAGAGTTTCTCAGATGTGTTCCATTGCAGAGCCTCCCTGCTCTGCTGGGTTTGAGGATCCCTTTGCCTTGGGAAGCTCATTCCCAGGGTCAGGGACTCAGAGTTACCTCTGCAGGTGCCACCTCTGACACCCCCCACCATTCCAGATTCCCCCCGGCGCTCTGAGTGCTCCCAGCACAGTGACGTCTCCCTGCTCCTACCTGCTCCCTGCTCGTGTCCCAGGACGTCCAGCATTTAGATCCAGGCTCTCCCGAGATTCCAGCTTTTACATCAGGAACTTGGGGATAAAAAGCCAGTCTCTGTGGCCCAGGTGAAACCAGGTGGCTCTTGTAGCTGAAATGGCAGGTTTTGCCTTACCTGCCTCTGCATAACGTTTTTCTGGAAAGAAAAAACGGCATCCCGAGGACAGATTATAGGACAATAGGCTTCCAGTCAATGATTTGATGGATGTAGGAATTATTCTTTAATAATAAGTTCTCTAATTTTTTACACTCCCCTTTTTATTCCTGGAATAGTTTAAAAATTAATCCTTTAATAAATCATTTAAATTTGAGAGAACAAACAATTATCCCAATATGAATTTAAACCAACAAATTGTTTTCCAGCACAAGCCAGTGTGGAATTATAACAGCTCTGTATGGAATCCTCACGTGCTGTAAATGGAGGCTAAGAAGCTCCAGCCATGCCCAGACGTTGCAGTAAGGGCACTTTTGCCACATGGGATGCAGCAGATGGAATCCCAGAATCCCAGGACACTGGTAGAGCCCAGAGCTGAATGCACTAAACAGCCACAGATAGAGAAACCTGTGACCAAGAGAGGATCCTGAAGGCCCTGCATCCAGGTAAGAGGGTCTTGTCTAAAATTCCTGCCCCAGCTCTCCCTGCACACACACACACTGCTGCAGTTGTCTGCATCTTCACAGTCTCCCCATATTCACATTCCCTCTGCCTGGAAGCCCAAAACATGTCGAGTTCACTCAGGAATCTGAAGAGCTTCAGATGGAGAGGTGTTATTCAGCTAAGTGACAAAATATCCACAATGCAGGGGATTGAGATTTGCATCAAATCGCTTTCTGCTTCCTCCATACCCCGTGGAACATCGACACTTTTCACCACAGATTATTGCAGATTATTGTCTTTTCAGCGTTAAAAGCAGCTCAGGGAGCGGCAGGGCTGATCCGTGTCCCAGGACGCTTCCATCTCTTTCGAAGGTTCCCGGCGCCATCTCCTGGGAGCGGAGAGAAGGGCGCGGTGCGATCCAAACGCGAGGAGAGGCCACGGAACCATCACGGAACCCCCGAGCGGTTTGGGCTGGGGTCATCCAGTCCCACCTCGGAGCCTGTCCAGGGCAGGCTGCCGTCCATCGGCCCCTGATGGATCCATCCTCCATGCGGATGGATATGGAAGTGATGGAGGCCTTCAGGGATTGCTGGGTTTTCCTTCCCTATGTTGGGTTATCTGGTCATTAAAATTAACCTCTTCCAACAGTGAAGCACATAAGCAAGAGGTGCCACAAAAAATCTGAGTTTCTTGAAATTAATTCTGCCAAGTAGCCGACTCAAAATCCCCCCTGGATGGTCGCCAAACTGGTGACCTGGATGAGCCTCCTTTCGCACTCCCAAGGCAGGACTGGAGTCTGTTTCACAGCCCTAAGACTGCCCGGCAGGGGCTGGTTCCAAGTGCCAACAACGCAGGACTTTGCTTCTGAGCCGAAGAAAACGCCTGATTGATTTATTACAGGACCCTAAAACTGGCCAAATGAGCCTGGTGCCCCCCAAACACCAGAGGTCTCTGTTTCCAGGACATGAAGGTGCCTGGCCCAGGCTCACTGTGGGGTGTCCTGTTATGATCCCCAAAACCCCATATGACTCACGTCTCTTTCACAGCTGGATCTGGAGCTTCCGGATGCTGGAATCGGGGCTGGAAACAGGGAATTTGGTCCCTGAATCCCCAGCCTGGACTCCCCCTCAGAGCCCCAAGAGTGATGTCGGGACAGCCAGTGGTGTTGGGACATGAGATAAAGAGGAGGATGGAGCCCATCTAGGACACCCCAGCACCTCAAGGACTCCACTGTCCTGCCCCTCTCTGCTGCTTCCTGCCCAGCCCCAGCGCCAGGGATTGCAGAGGAGGAGCCTGGCCACTGCCAGCCTTGTTCCAACCCACATCCACCGACCCTGCCAGCACCCTCCATGGTTTGGCACAGCGGGACACAGGCACCAGACAGCGAAAGGCAGAGACTCGCCGGCATCAGCGTGTTTACTACCCACTCCACAGCAAGCCACACCAAGAGTACAGACACCCCTCCAGGCACCCACCCAGCAGTAAGGCACTTTGGAAAACACGTGGAACATTTTTCCCAGCTGGAAGCCGCCATGCCCAGGGTGTCCGTGCCCGCTGCCTCAGCGCAGTGTCACCAGCTCCTCGGCAGTAGTGGGGTGAATGGCAACGGTGTTGTCCAGGTCGGCCTTGGTGGCCCCCATTTTGACGGCCACAGCAAAGCCCTGCAGTATTTCGTCGCAGCCCAGCCCTTGCATGTGCAGTCCCACCACCTTTGGAGAAGAAAAGGGAGGCCAGGTGGGCACCCAGGATCCGAGGTGAACTCCCGGGCTTGGTGCTGGGGGAGCTGGATCCCAGCCCGCATGGGGACAAGAGGACAGCCGGCCGTAGTCCCCACCACCCCCTGGTGCCCCCCACTCACCTTCTCCTCCTTGCCAGCACACACCAGCTTCATGACACACTTCACCTTCCTCTGGGTGACAGCATAATACAAGGGAGTGAAGGATGTGTTGTAGATCCTCACATTGTCCTTCCCATGTATGGCCACGGCCTCCTCTGCAGCAGAAGCCACGGCACAGGGGTCAGAGGGATGCACACGGGGCATGCCAAAAGAGGAGTCAAAGCCCTCTCGTCAAGGCTCCCTTGCTGGAGATCAAAACATCTCAGGCACAGAAGCAGCAGCTCTGAGCCAGTGTCCCCAGCCCCTGCAGCCCCCTCCGTGCCCCGTCTGTTGTCACCTTCAGTGAGCCCCACGGTGCCGATGGGCGGGTGGCTGAAAACGACCGTGGGGATGTTCTCGTAGTCCAGCCGGGAGTCCTGCTTGCCCTCGAAGAGCCTGTGGGCCAGCTTCCTGCCAGCTGCGATGGCCACTGCGGGGAGGGACAGGGAGCCTGAGCCACGGCACCGTGCGGCACCCAGGGGCTGTGCAGGGAAGGGGCATGGCTGCAGCACCTGGGGTGAGGAGGGCTCTGCCACAGACATCTCCAATGGCATAGATCCCTCTCCTGGTGGTGTTCTGGTACTCATCCACAACCACGTGGCCCTTGGGGTCCACCTGCACGCCCTGCCATGTGGAACAGCAGTAACATATTGCTCCAGGAGGGATGGGACAGCCCATGGGGCACCTGTGCTGGTGGCTACAGTGTTCCAGCCACGGGAGCACCATCTGGTGACAGGCTCTGGAGACCCCAGGGAACCCCAAATAGCCATGGGACACCCAGAAACCCGTGAGAATCCTCCCCCCAGCGCGGAAGGGAAGTGCTGCCATCTCACCACTTGGTCCAGGCACAGCCCCTCGGAGTTGGGCTGCCGCCCCACAGCCCACAGCAGGCAGTCCACATCCCGGATCACCCCCTCCGTCGGCTTGTGGCCGGGCACTGCCGAGGTCACTGTCACATCCAGCAGCCCACACGGAGACTTAGTGATCCTCTTGACCTGAGGGGAACAAGAGCAGCAGGAGAAGGTGCAGATGGCTTTTTGCCTTGCAGCAAGTGACGGCAGCCATGCTGCAGAAGCAGGGATGTCGCCAAAACTGTGGCTCAGCAAGCAGCACCCAAAATGGCAGCATTCTCCCAGCCCTGCCTTTGCAGGAGGGATGGGACAAGCTGCTCTGTGCTTTCCCACCTCTGTGTGCTTCCAGACATCCACCCCGGTGTTCTCCAGCTCCTGGGTGCAGTTTGAGCTGATCAGGGAGTCAAAGGTTCGCAGGACCTGGGCAAGGATCCCCCCAAACCCTGTCAGATGAGGGTCTGCAGGCAAAGGCACCACCTGGCAGCCTCTCCACCAACATCTCCCTGCTCCTGGAACCCAGCAGATCTGGGGTGCTTCTGGTTAACAAACTTCTCTGTTTGTTTCTCCCTTATTTTCTTTTTCTTCCTTCCTCTTTTCAAGTCATAACTTGAAACAAAGCACGAGGGAACAGATGCGGTGACATGCAGGGCTGCAGAAACGCCGGGCACATGGGTGGGTGCTGCTAAAACATGTCTGCCCCACCCTCTCCATGGCTCCCATGCCACCATCCATCCGCTGCACCACTATTCCCATCCCAACTCAGACCCTCCTGTACCAGGAACTGACAGCCAGAAAACCCCGGTGGGCAGGGACAGGATGTGACAGCCGGGCGGGAAGCGCAGCGGGGCACAGGCGGTGGCACTACCTTGTCGTGGCGGATGAGCAGGGATGACTTGGAGCCCAGCGTGGAGAGGATCCCGGCCATCTCCACCGCGATGTAGCCGGCCCCGACAACGACGCTGCGCCTGCAGAGAAGCGGCAATGCCGAGCGCAGGCACCCGGAGCTGGCGCCGGTGGCTGCGGGGCACGAACCCCACTGTACCTGGGCAGCTCCTCCAGGTCAAAGAAGCCGTCACTGGTCATCCCCAGACTGGCACCTGCAAAGCAGAGACGCTCTCGCACCCTTCACCTGTCCCCCTTCCCCTCCCAAAGCCTGCTTTGCTTGGGCAGACCTTTCTCCAGGCTGGGAGCCTGGGGAATTCCCTCCGGCTCACCAGGAATTTCGCTGTCGGAAGGGACAGCCGGGCGCCCGCCCGTGGCTATGAGGATGTGAGGAGCCGTGTACTTTTTCCCATCCACTTCGATGGTTGGCTCGGGATCAGCGGTGAACTTGCCATAGCCCCGGATGATGTCAATGTGAGCCTTAGGGGTAACAGTTATGGGGTTAACAGCGGGATGAGGTGCAGGAGACAGCTAATGGAGCCAGGGCTTCCACAGTTGGAGGACACCCATTAAGGCTGGCAAAGTGGCCAAAAATCCATCACTTTTGCCACCCAGATTGCAGGATAGACACATCCCACGCTCACCTTCTTAACGTTGTTCTCGTAGATGTCATTGAGGCGCTGCACGTATGCGTCACGCTTCTCCTTGATGGTCCTGGAACAGGGCAGGAATACCATCACTGCCAGCAGAGGAACCTCAGAGCTCAGGAAGAACCTGACACTCAGTGCCATGGTCCAGTTCACAAGGTGGTGGCAGGTCTAAAGGTTTGACTCGATGATCTCAGAGGCCTTTTCCAACCTTTATGATTCCGTGGTTCTGTGAACTCAACCCCTCTGGCACCTGGCAGCTATGCCACAAAATAAAATGGCTCCCTGCAGCTCTTTCCCCACCAAAACAAGATTTCTGTGCCTGCCTTCCCTGTGTTTGTCTTTTCCAGAGTCTCTTCCCCCAGCCAGTTTGGCAGCCTGTTCTCCAAAACACAGCAGCAACACTGGCCCTGTATAACCAGCTCTGCACAACCCACAGGAGGCTGGAAGCAGGCAGGGACCCCTTGGAAGTGGACAATGGGCTGCTCCCCATGGGACACTCACTGGAAGATGCTGGTTTCCAACAGGCCCTTTCCATTCTTACCTCCAGTGGAACTTGACACCAGGTGTTTCAAAGCCATAGTCAGCGTGATCGTGGACAAACTCCGCATGAACTGCCGTGTTCCACATCACCTGCCCACACAAACTTCGGGTTGGCTCAGGACGACTGCTTTCATTCTGGGGAAAACCCCCACCCGCTTCCTGATTCCTCACCTTTGCCCAGAGCACACATGGGACACAGGAGTGACCACAGCATCCTGATGGCTCAATACCCTCCGAGGCCCTGCTTCCTCCCCACACCCTGTGCCAGCACCTCCCTAGAATTTGGCAGGCACCCACACCAGACCCAGCCCTTGCCACTGGAGGTGTCACCGGAGCCGGTGGCAGAACAGCCTTACCTTCTTTGGCACGCACCCAACATTGACCTGGGGGGAATAAGAACAAGCCTCAGTGACAAGGCCCAGTTTTCCAAAGGGAGTGCCCCAGAGAGCATCCCACATCAGGCTGGTACTGCATGTCAGTGCTCTGATCAGGAAAACAAAGGCAGGATTACGAGTTCCCGGCCAAACAGGGGTGTAACTGCCTCGGGAGGCTCAAGGTCTTGCGGTTTGCCGGTTTTCCTTCACTTCCTTGAAAGAGAATATGGAAGGTGGAGCCTTCAAACCTTCAGGGTTTTTTTCCACTGATACTCTATAAAAATTATTTACTAGGAGAGAGGTGTTTGCCATCCTTTGCCTGCACTTCCTGGAATATGGTAATTTTTCCAGCAGAATGCACTTAGGGCATAAACTAGAGCCTGTCCCTGGCTTGTTTGAGGAACCAGTTTGCTTTTCGTCTTGTTACCAGCTCACCATGCTCTTGAGTTCTGCTTTACCGCTTTGCAGTTGTGCTACACAGATCCAGGATCCGTCGGCATCCTGTCACCTGCCTGAAAATGGCTTGGAAACGGCCAGGAAGAAGCTGGTGGAGATGGGGGATTGGGATCCGTCCTGCTTCGGCCTGACAAGGCAGGTCCTCGCACAACGCTCAGACATCGGGAGGGCTATTCCTTCTCTCCGGCTTCCCGCAGCACGACCCTCCCTGGGGCCTCCGCCACCATCGCCGGGCCACCGGGGCCAGCGCGGGAGCACCGGCCCCGCTTCGCTCGTCC
>VYXF01001766.1:27087-52319 GCA_013397295.1 Polioptila caerulea
CCCCGCCCCTCTCCTCGGGGCCCCGCCCCCTCCCTCAGGCCCCGCCCCCCTCACGGTTGCGTGAGGCGATGGCGGCGGCGGCGCTCGTTTGCGGGCGGCCCAGCCCAGAGCTGCCTGACACAGCGGGCGCTCTTCTCGCCAAGGAAAAATGGATAAAATGGTCCCTTCTCTCTAAGGAAAAAGGATCACGTCACAAGGTTCTGCACCCGCTGTGGGTGTCGACTCGCAAGCGTTGGCAGCAGGGCCCGGGAATGTAACAGTCCCTGTTTGCCTTTCAGTAAATGCGCGTTATTAATTCCTGTCACCATATTCCCGTGAAATGTTGTGGAGCAATAGTCAGAACCGGAGCACGTGTACGATGATGTACCAAATATGACACATGATTACTGAATATAAGCAGTACAAATGAATACATTCGCTTACAATCTGGCACTCTATTCATCTTGCCCTCAGCTTTAAAGTGTGACAGACCTGCGCAAATTTCTACCCACTGCTCTTTATTTATCTCCTCTGGAGACTCGTTCCACTGTCTCCTCCGTGCCCAAATGGAGTAGTGATACCATGACGGGGATGTGGGGATGTAGTAGCTGAGGCTGTGGCACTGCTACAATCTGCAACGTCCAGCCCAGGCAGCAAGGACTGGGATTTTAGGAGACCCCTGAGGAGGAACTTTCCTGGGATTTTTAGCAGGGTAAGATAGGTCAAGTCCATGTGGTGGGTTTTTTTCATGCCAGATGGCAAGGCTGAGGTTTGCTGAGGAGCTGCTCAGGCTGTCCTACCAGGAACACTGGTGTCGGTCACAGTTCCCTTAATCTCCACTGGGTAAAACAGACAGACTCGTGGACTTCACTCTGAGGTGAGGGAAAAGGGTAAAGGATTCGAAACATCACATCCCTGAAGTGAATTTTCTAACTAAAAATACAGGTAGCAAAGTAAAAGAGAGCAATTTATATAAAATACAACTTTGTAGCCACTGTTCTAGATGACAATCGCTCACCATTCCAGTTCCCAGGAAAGATAGCTGCCATGAACTGTTCACACTCCTCTCGAGGTTTTATTTGCTGATTTGTTTTCCAGAAGATCATTTTTAACCACATTGCCCACATTTGTGACACTGCAGCAGAGGATGGCCATGGGATAAGGCAAATCCTGCCTCGTGACAGTGGACAATAAATCTTTCCACCCCGGAGCTTCCCAAGGATAGCATGTACTCTGTGCCTTCAGGAGCATACAGGAGAGCATAAAAATCACCCCTGGATTGTCCAAAATTATCCAAAAAAGGGCATCCTGAGCTTCAGGAGGTCAGCCTTAAAACAAATGCTGAGCAGCTTTTACTCAGTCTTTCAATTTTTGAAGGTTTCCTCGTGATTTAATTAGAGGAAACAAAGTACAGACACATGGACCACGCGTACTTGGGTAATAAGTTTCCATTTACTGATTCCTTGCCACCATTAAAATGTTTCATGGGCAAAGCTTAAATGGAGAGATCGAGCTGGGATATTTCTCTTGGCTCCTCGTCAGAAATAAAGAGGTTTCTGAGGAATCGATCCGGTGGCAGGACCGGCAAAACCTCGCACCTACAGCTGGCGCAGCCCGAGCCAGGGCCATCCTCGGAGCAACACGACGTGCTTGGTTTTATTGGCAAGAGGGAGCTCTTGGGATGAGCTGTGGGTTTTCCTGCAAAGGAGTGGCAGGGATGGAGCCTGCGGAGTCTCCCGGCAGCAGCGGCTCCGGGAGATTCATCAGGCTCCCTGGCAGGGAAAACTGACAAGCCTCACTGCGAGGGAATTAATGAAGGCAGGGTTTTCCACCACCTTCTCTAAAATCTCATCATTTCTGTGCTAGAACCTTCTAAAAAGGCAACGCTGGTAAAGTGGCATAAATGCCACTTTAATAAAAAATACATTAGTGTTGGCTGTGTGAGATTAAAACCCTCATGGGGTACCTTGCTTCCTCATTTTTGTGATTTTTTCCACTGAAATTTGGCTTTTTAGGGTGTGATGCAAAACACAGGAGAAACAGAAGCCAGATGGCCACCCCTGACTATGGAAGGTATTGTCTGGGCTCATCCACTGCTCCCCAAGGAGTGCTGGATTCCTGTGTTTTAGAGAGGGGAAAAACCACCCCCAAAGTGAATAAATAAAATAAATCAGTGAAGTTCTTCTGCCAGCAGCTGAGAGTGCACAAACCCAGTGGGAGCTGCTCCAAGGGCATCTGACCACCCCGTGAGGGTGCAGGGGAGCACTGGACTGCCCAGGGACACGAGGATGCGGATCCCTAGAACACATTTTGGGGTGCAGACACAGCATTTTTGCCGTGGATGGGAGGCAGACGTACCTGGCAGCACCCTCCGGGAAGCCTGGATTCTTTCTCCCAGTGTTTCCCCACAGGATTCATCTCCCTCCTTCCTGTGGTGGCATCTATTGCCCTGGGCAGCACGGCTCGTACTGGGAGGAGCAGCAGGAAACTTTACAAAACCTTGATCAACTGGGAAAAAAAGCCAGGGAGAGGTCAGGGGGGAGGAACGAGGCAAAGAGAGGGGGAATGCTGCCAGGAGAAGGGGGATGAATCTCTGAAAATGGGCTCTGTCGCCTGAACATGTGCACAGGGATGGATTCCGAAAGAAAGGAGGGCAACCAAACCCGCGCAAGGATCCTCCAGAAATGTTCCCCTCAGATACAGCTGCATCTTTGAGGGAATAAAAAATGTCCTCCTGCAGCAGCCTGGAACAATTTTAATCGCCAGGTTAGCTGCTTTGGGGAGGGGGAGGAACCTCCAAACCTGCGAGCCTTGCAACAGGTTTTGTTTGCAAAGGCAGGCGAACCTGGAATATTTGCTTATTCCCTTTATTGAACCTGCCGGCTGATTCGATTACTCCCCTGGAAACGCATGTGCAAATCGGTTTTCCAGCCTTTTGAGGGCACTGCCTTCCGCCGCGACGTCTCCAGTGACTGATGCCAACGTCTCGCTAATGCAATGTGCAGGAAGAGCCGGCGTTGGATGCCCAGGGCTCCGCAGCCACAAATCCCTCTGTTCCCAAAGGCAAAGCACCGCCGTCGGAAATGCCTCACCCTGAAAAAAAATGTGTCAGCAACAATTCAATCTCTCGAATCGAGCGGGCTGAGGCGCAGCCATTCCTCTGCCACGCACTTACCCGGATAGAAGGATCCGACGATGGAAGAACGGGGGGAAAAGGGCATCAAATGGAAAAGCCCTGGGGGGATGAATGGGAGATAACGGAGAGGAAAACATTTACAGCCTGAAATTATTCCCCCTCCCGGAAAAATTTCCTTCTCACCTGTCTGGGAAGCGCTCAAAGGAGAGCTGTGGTGCAGGGATAAATCTGATGGTAAGAATCCGAGCAGACAGTTAAGACTACACAAGTAAGCAAATTTATTTGGAGACAGAACAAATATCGTGGCAAACAACAATATGCAAATTCAGTTGAGAACAGGGGTAAATATCAGACTTTGTTTTCAAATTGGTATAAAATATAGTCAGATTCCATTTTGTCCAAAAAGCAGCTCGCATCAGGGTGGGGGGTTGGAGGGGATGGCCCTGTTCACGCCATCCGAGGTGTGTGCCACCTGGAAAACCTCAGGCTCGGGATGTGGCTCCTCTGCCAGCAGAGATGAGAGATGCTGGGAGGAGATGGAAGTGCCTTTGGGACTCTGAATTTCTACCTCCATTCTCCTTAAAAGCCAATTTTTGCCACAAAGCAAGGGGCGGGTTCATTCCCTCCCAGACCCTCAGTGCCCACCCTCCTATGTTTGGATCGTGTAGTCACGATGATCCCAGCTGCTTTTTAGGGCTGGGCATCTTTGAAGGCACCTGCACCTCCTCTTCCTCACTGGCTCCTGATGGATCAGCCTCCAGTGGCTGAGCCTGCAAAGCCAGCGAGGGAGCAGCTCACCTGGGATGCCAGAGGAGTGACCAGGATGAAACCCCCTCCCAGGGCGAAGGTGCTAGCGGGCTGCTTTCTAGAAAAACCATCCCAAAATAAAAGCAGACATAGAAAACATTAGATTGTCAATGAGGCTTTGAAACAAATTCAAGTTTATCCTTAATTTTTCTCATATGTGTGTGTGTGTGTGTGTGTACGTGAGAGAGAGACTTCATACAAACAGACAAGAAAGACGTGGTGAACTTCAAGCTGGGGACGGGCGTGTGGTCAGTTAGCGTCCGCAGAAGCACCATCGGATACGGAGGAGTTAGCACCAGAGAGTTTGGAGGACCTAACTGAGCACACGCGTCCTTGGGGAAACGTGGGCAGACATGGAACAGTCCATTGGAAACAATACAAGGCAATTCATGAGTTTTCATACAGTACAATACAGTCACTGATCAATTAACCCTTTCAGTACAGTACATGACAAGTAACACTTTGCACCCTGTTAGCACTAGGAAAGGAGGGTTTGGGCTGGAGAGGGGTGGCTGGTGGGCTCTCCCTTCTGCCCTTGGATTTCAGGATTGCTTCGGCTGCTTTCCCACCCCAGCTCGGACAGCCCGACCCCAGCCTGGCTCCCTGGGGGGATGCACTGGTGGAGCGCAGTGCCACCAGTCCATCCACCCGCAGCGAGGGCTGCACCCAAATCACAGAATCCTAGAATCCCGGAATGGAGGGGACCTCAAAGACCATCTAATCCCACAGGCAGGGACACTTTTCATCAGACCAAGTTGCAAGATCCTCCTGGTTTGGCCACGGGGATGGAAGGGCCACCCCGCTCTGCCCCGTGCCAGCCACTGAACCGATAAGAAAACCTCCAATTCAAGTTCCACCTGGCCAGTTCTGGTGGCAAAACACGCAGAAAAGCGAAATGAGGCTGCGTTCAGTCAGCCTCCAGCCAAACCTGCTTCTTCCCTCAGGCGTAGTGAGAACAGGGTCCATTGGAAAAGTGCTAAATTACAGTACATAGGCATTTCCATATGTCAACTATTGAACAGCAAAACAGATTGTTTGAAAACAGAATCAGTATCGTACAGTAAGTTCACATTTAATTCTTCACCGTTTCTACACTTGTAACACATGCATTTTATTTCCATTAGTTTAATGCCAGTAGGACCAACATCCTCCAGAACAATGATCTAACATTAAACAAAACTTCCTAAGGAAAATATTAAGCATCACATAAAGTTTCAAGAAAAAAAACCTGTTAATTAGCATCACAAGGTACTCAGATTTACATTTAGGAGTTTTCATGCCATGACTTTAAAACACCTTTTGGTTAATATCCCGAGGGTGGGGGGGAAAATAAACCCAAAAAACCTAAACCAACTAAAAAAAAAAAAAAAAATTAAGAAAAAGGAATGTTTTGGGAAATAATATATTTCTCTATGTGTATACACACCCAGGGAGACAAGCACGAACACGCGGGCTGGTGCATGGGTGTGTGCACAATTTTGTTTCGATAAACTTGACTCATTTCAAGGGCATTTTTTCATGGGTCCAAAAAGACTTGCAAGGAAACGAACTCTAAACTACTGAAGCAAATTAAAAAGTCTCTCTTGGAGGAACAGAAAAGGTTGGTAAAACATCGCTTGTGTGCTGTTACAACGCGCTTCCCACGAGCTATCTGAAAACCCAAACAACTAAAATTCCTTTTTTTCCACCTAAAAGGCCCTTCCAGAGCAAAGGGTGCTGTGCTAGGATTTGCATTCAGGCCTCAAGTGTGACGGGCAGGAGAAAACGCTTAATTCTACCTTCCCAAAGCATGAGATGCCATCTCCAAGGGACAAAAAACTACACCTGAGGGGGAAAACAAGACAAAAATACCTGTTCCACATTCCCCTTTCTCCCAAGCTTATTTCCAAGGACTCAACAAGACTTGTGGGGTTGCTGGGGGGGGGTTGGAATTTTCGACATGATTTGCCTTTATCCTGGTGACAGTGAGCGGGATGTGGGCTCTGAGTCACCGAGGTGCTTTCCAAAGAGGCTGTTCCCTCAGCCACTATAATTTTGGGGGCTCAGATAGAGCAGCAGCATCACCTGGTGCTATTTCTTTAAAGCTAAATTTGTAGAGATAACTGGGGGTGGGGGTGGGGGGAGAAAAAAACCCAAACCAACCCACAGAGTGGATTCTATTTCTGTTTTTACATCCAGTGACAGAGGATGTATGAGCATAGTACTTGGGGTTGCTCAAGATTTGGGGTTTTTAACCATCTTGGGTTCCCACTGAACATCCAAGCCCCTGAAGGTGTACAGAAGAAGGAAGCCAGGAAAACCAGCCACTAAAACGAGAGTTGTTTAGGAAAATTCTTCCATATGCTGCAACAGGGAAAGCCAACATAGCCATTTCTTTTTGTGGCTGAAGGTTATTTCCATGATGGCCCCTTGCTAGCAGCACTGAAGGAGAAGACCTAATTCCCTTCTCTGCATTCACACTGATCATGCTGTACTGGCAGGGTTTATCCATCAAGTGTCACCAGGGAGAAACTCCCATCACGGAGGATTGCCAGAGAAGGATTTGGATTGGCTGTGGGCTCGTCAAGGATGATGAGCAGCAGTCCCAAGTGAGGATACCCCAGCGTGAAGGGAACACGGGGCTCTCACATCCACCATGATTTATTTGCTGCTGTGGAATACCCACAGGGACTTTTAAAGAAGCGAAACCCCACCAGCTGGTTGGGAGTGGGTGGTTTGGGACATCAAAACCCAGATTATTCAGCATCCCAGGGATCCACATCCCATTTTGAATCCTAGAGATTTCTGACTATGTTTCCTACTAACTCCACCCTGCTGCTTTCTTGCTGGCAAGGGAGTTCTGATCCCTGGCCTTCCGTACGGAAATACCACAAGAATTTAACAGGAATAGCACATCTGAACTGCCTCTGAACACAAGAGCCGATCAACTCCTAACGCTTTCCAAATTCTACAGCAAACCCCAGGGTTATTATGCTCCATCTTCTAAATCGTCTGTAAATCTTTCTTACTTAAAAATACCTTCTGCAGTTGAAGCCCACGACCAATCCCAACAGCATTTCCAGTGCAGGCACAATGACGGCTTTTATTGCAATGGCTTGAGCGCAGCCTTGACTGGCACCAGGATCTCAGACTGGTTTGATCTGGGCTGTCCCACGGACTCACCGGGGGCTCGCAGCAGACACAAGAGTGTCTGCCCCGCGACTCTTGCTCCGCTCGGTTCCAGGTGTCAAGGAGATGATCTTGCATCACCATCCCAATCCCTTTTGAGACTTCTCCTGTGTCTTTGGTGTTTTTAAAAGCCATGCGCTCCGGGTGACCTCGAAGTCTACAACAACCGCGTCTGCCTGGACGTCGGTGATTTTAGGTGTTGGTTCTGCCGTGTAAAATAAGCTTGGATGGGTAAATTCCCTACTATCAAGTCGCTAATGGATATGTAATGGAAATCAGGCACCAGATAGTGGTCCAATACACCTCAGAATTTTCTTCTGATGGCGCCTACGTAATTAACACTGCGCCTAGGAGGGGAAATAGGTGGGGAAAAGAAGAGAGTTCAAAACTCAGTGCTAACAGTAAGTACAAAAGTGCAGTGCTCAGTTTAGTCCGAAGCAAAGTGACTACTAGTACTTAAAGTGCTAGTCCCAACGTCGGTTTGGTTCAGTGTCCGAAACACGGGGGAACGCGGGGAGGGTATCCCGGGGGGAAATGGGAAACAGACAGCACTGCAACTGCACATGCCACACCAAAAGTGCTTCAAATCACACCACTGCGGAGGGACGCGCAACGCCACGGCTCAGCTTGTGAACACACACGAGCAAACGACTGACACCTTGTAGGTTACTATAAAGAACAGCTCCATTAACTCCATCACTACGATCCCGTTCGGGAAGCAAGTGGTCATCACAGCGCACAGAAAACAAAAGACGACCCCACTCCAAAACCAAGAGCCTTTAGGAACACTGACGAGCCTTTGCAACTAGGATACTCAAAGTCTAGCGAAAGCAGCCTTGCCCAGTGTCTGCAACAAGCTTGGCCGATGCTTATCATGCACTTCACAGAGGCAGACTGCCTCCTCTTACACGCTATCTTACAGCTTAGCCTATTTACCTACTTATTTGTGGTCTGCTTTGTTAATTGTAGCTTTCTGACCATGCATTAAGCTGGCTTGTTTCTCTTAACCACCCTACCAGTCAAAGGACAATGAATGCGAGGACGAGACGACGAAGGCGGTCTGGTAAACACTGATGTCATTAACGGCCCGGCTTCATTTCCATGAAGGAAAAAGCTCCAGAGAAGGACTTTGGATCAGCACGCTCCTGGAAAGAGGCTGGGAAAGGAGGATTCATCCCAACAGATGACAGGCACACCCTTTTCCCTCTGTAAGCACACACTTCCCACCAAGAGCCCCATCACCCAGTCGCACCTTTACACTCGTGCTAGAAAAGCAATGGCTCTGCTTGCTGGAAACAGGGTGCAGGAAATCTCACTGGAAAGAGAGTGCATGAAATCTCCTGGCTAAGGACTGTGCTGGTCCCAGTCCTCAGCCTAGGCTGGAAGTGTCTCCTTGTAAGCAGGCACATGTTCCAGCAGTGCCCTCCTGCCCCCTTACCTTGGGAGCTCAGCACTCACACAAACAGGGTGTTTTCTCCACAAAAAAAAAGTACCAAGTGAGAAAGGGGGAAAGCAGAACCTTCAGTTGTCACTATGTTTCAGCAGGTACCCTCAAAAAAGGTCACAGAACGGCAAAGTGGCTCCCTGGGCCCTGCATGCAGTGCCACCAACTCTCCCAAGTGTTGTATAAGGCAACATCTGGTGTGTCCAAGGTGGGTGTGGATCTTTTTTATGGAGAAAGCTCTTTTAAGTCAAAAGTATTGACTTTCTGAAGCTGGCAGGATATGTTGGGGATGCTGCAGGTACAGCTGCAGACATGTCTCTCAGAGACCAAGCACTAGGGAGATGGTTTTCCAGCAGCAGGGAACACTAATATCCCAGGAGTAAAAACAGAGCTACAAACTCAGGTGACTTATTTCCATGACTGCCAGAAAGAGCTGGATTTAACACACACAAAAAAAAGGTTGTGCATACAGGGGGTATGGATGTAGATCCACCTTTGCAGGCATACAACTGGAAAGAAAGGAGCTGGAAAAGATGTGGGAGCTGGAGAAGTGCAGTGTGATATGGGCAGTGCCCCACAGTGAGGAGGGCAACGAGGTGCATGGCGGGGAAACGTGACCATCTCAGTCCACCATCCAGACAGGAAACTTCTGGAATGATATATCCAGCCTTGCCTCCAAAGCAGCAAGGCCTGGGGAATGTACACGAGTATGTGGATGTGGCCCTGCCACCCAGCTAGGAACAAGTCCATCACGGGGGAAAAGCATGCCAGCTTGCACACCATGGCTTTCCCTAAGTGATGCTGGAGCCTTGTGAGACTAAAAGCAATTGTTGAGCAATAGACTGGGCAAAGAGGCATCTTCCAGGAATGCATTCAAGCTGGATCCTGCAAGACTGGCACAACTCACCACGTGCCATATGTAAGCACTGGGATCACCCTTGGTTTAAGCAGCGTTGACCTCAATGCTGAGACCAAACCCAAACACTGGGGCACATGGACAATTACCAGCCTGAAAACTCCCATGCCAAAATGACTCCTTTTCCAGGTCTTTTTATAACATGTTCTTTCCTGTCTTCCGACTGAAAGGATTTTTGGCAGATGATTTGGAAGTGGATAATAAATCTAATGCTAGGACACAGCGTCCAATTGCACAGTAATTTCCTGCACGGCTCTCGCAAGGAAGTTTACGCGTCGTGCTGCATTTCTGCCGCTTTCGTTTCTCCTGCGGACGCGCTGCTGTCCGTGTGTGACACTCCTTACAATTCTGCCTCCACCTGGACTGGCAGCCCTGTTAAATTTTTAAAAAGAAAAGCTATTACAGGCTTTTTAGGGGAAAAAGCTGTGTGCTTGCCCGTGACCTCACCTTTAACCTGAGCTCCGGAATTTAAAGGCATTTATAAAATCCCGCTCCGGACGCGGCGCTAGATTTTCACCTAAATATCCTCAGCAACTTTTCCAGCCTCCAAAACAACAACTGATTTGAAAGTTTATTAGGAGCAATCTTTTATTTTTGGAGGCGGAGGCCTTTGCTGCATCGAAGCCTGCAGATATCTGTGCACGGGTTTTCAGTGGTGAATCAAGCGATTCCTAGACACAGCCTATTTCCAAGGAAAACACCATCCCAGACTGCTCGGTACCAGAGGCACTACAGTGCAAACTGAAGATGCGGGGCCATTTTTAATTCTATGCTAATTATCGCAATAAAAACCAGATCCTGCAGCGGAAGCCCCAGTCTGGGAAGAAATAATCATCCATCTTTCGAAGCTGTAGCCGTGCTGCTCGAGAAGAAGCTTATTTACAAAATGGCAATCTCCAGAAAAAAGCCGTTATTGTTTCCTGACAAAGCCATATATTCTGATACCTTCTGGGGGGCTCTGTCTGGGAAATTCCTATTTGAAACCAAACGCTATAAACCTCAAATATGGAAAAACTCCATCCTGTTCAACACGAACAGCTGTAGGGCTAATGCAACCCACTGTGACACAGAAATGATGCTTGGAGATCCCTGCTTTGAAATCCCTGTTTTCGGTTTAAAGCAAGAAAATCATATGACACCTAAATTATTTATATGTGAAAAGATGCTTTTAATAAAAGCATCAATGGTGTGTAAACAAAATCGAGATTCCTAAAGCAGACTTCCCACATTTTGAAAAGTTACTTAAACGTGGTTGAGAAACGTCCTTTTTGCCCCCCGGACAAAAACGTCCGTCGTGCAGGATGGCATCAAAATGCCCTTTTTTAGTATGCAGGAAACACAAAAAGCCAAAATAAAGCCATGAACCTGCAGAGTGGTTGTGAAAGGGATGAGGAAAACCCAACCAAGCAGCAGGACTGCAATCTGTTCCCGCCGCGGTCCCCGAAGAGGCTCTCACACCAGATTGCACTGCCAGACAATCTTACGGAGACGGGAACCTGCACTTGGGTCTCAGCCAGGCAAGACCCCCAGCGCCTCTTCCCCTGACTGCCAAGACACAATCTTCCTCCCGGGGATGCCACCACACATGGAAAGGGCTCTGCTCCATCCTCCTCCATCTCTCCTTGCTGGGTATCCCTGAGGCCTACATCCTGTATTCCTAGGCACGTTCCCGGGGAGCAGCAGAACAGCTCCGATACATCGCCCCGCCATAACGATGGAGCCTGAAGACGGGAACATTGGACCACAGGGACAGCATGTTGAAAGCAAAACATTTTATTACCAGCGGTTAAGCTTCATAATGCACGCTTATGAGTAAGAGAGAGGTTATATGGAGATCACTTTGCTCCCTACCAACTGCAGCTTCTGGGATTAAATGCAGCAGCTGTTGAGCGGAGCGGAACGGGACCAGTGGAAAGAAAAGGAGAATAAAATACATTTGAAACGGTAGGGGGTAGCTTGGCAGAAAACAGGCCCCTGACTAGAAATTCAAAGAGAGAGGTTTGGGTTTTTTTACTGCTGTACCAAAAGCCACGGCGTCCTGGACAACAGCTGGTGACCCAGCACTGGTCTGGAAACGCACCCCTCTAACTCAATACCCAGCCCAGCAACCACCACCTGGTACGGGCGCCGCAGCTCCGGCACAATGCGGGAATGTTGGGGGGGAACGCTTTTCCTTGGGGCCACGACACCTCTACAGTCCATGGATCAGCCCAGGATGCTGCAAAACCGGGAGCTGCTGACTAATCACACCCCTGCAGGTGTCCATGAGAAATTTTGGTGGCCATGGACCACCAGAAGGGTGGATGACAACAGGGATCTATCCTGAATTCTGGATGGTTGGCTAGCTCAGCGACAGCTCCCTGCAAGGCTCGCCTGGGGTGGACTCAGACCTGTGATTTTTCCCCTGCTTTCTGTCCGCTTCCATGAAATGTCTTTGACAGTAAATGCCAGCCTGAGACGGTTTCTAAAGAACACAAGTTTCTTCCATCAAAAATTGCCCCTTCAATCTAAGATCAAAAATCCAGTTATCTTTCCTAGAGGTCAGAGACCATAAAAAAGCTATTTAGGACCATCTGCTGAAGAGTCACTAACACACTTTACCAGCACCAGCTTTTTTAGTCCAAATCAGTTTACCTTCCAGCCAATCTTCCACAAGCAGCTTCAAATTGTATCAAACTCTATCCAGAGGAATACTCTGCTTTTCCCTTTCCCTTTCCCGATATTACTGCTCTCATTTCACAATAGTTTCTGCATTCAAACAGAATTGAAAGGAGAAAATGCCTGTGCTAGTGAAAGAGGACTCCAGTTATTGCTAGCACAAAGCTACCAATTTTTCTTCTAGCAAACAAACCACTTGGCTAGAAAGGTGGGAAGCTCTTGGAAGACTGAGAGCCTGGGGGAGGCTGGTTTTTAGGCTGAAGCAAGTGAAAAATCCCCATGTTGTGGCCTCTTGCTTGTTCTGCTTTGCACAGCATCTTCAGCCTCACTGGGAGGAAGAGGCCAGTGTGGGTTTTGAACAAGGACAGAGCACACCTCAAGGGCTATTGCAACAGCTCAAGGGCTGCAGTGGGGAGGAGGAGGGTGAACTTCCCTCTGTGAAGAGCCTGAGGTTTGGGGAGGTTATCCCAGCTTTAGAAGGTGCCTCCTAAGAGCGGGAAAGAGGTGTGAAAAGCAACAGGTTAAACTGCAGCTTGATGCTGCAGGCAGGAGTTAAGTGGGCACCACCTCTGCCTCCCACTCTGGATTGGGGGTTTTCTTGGGGTTTCACAGATACCAGCACAAAGCACACACTACCAAACAGACAGTTTTAAGCTTTTTTTAAAAAGAAAAGTCTCTGTAATATGCCTTCACCAAGGTAACCCACAGTGAAAAGCTGGCAGCATCCATGAAAATGTTCATCAGGCGACTACAACACCTCCCTCCTCTTTTTTTATTTCTTTTTTTAAAATAAGACAGCTAGAAGGAACTTATCAGTGGTTAGCTCAAAGGGTTACCCTGGCAGCGCTGAGGGATGACTGTGCTGACATCAGCAATAAAAGCTGCCATGGAGAGGGGGCCGGGATGCAGCAGGATTACGTGCACACTGCATGCTGGCACACGCTGATCCCAGGACAGACAGGCCTGCAGGCTCTCCAGAGCAGATGCACCAGTCAAGAGAGGAAAGTACCACGAGGCAGAAAAGGAAGGATGAAAGAGTTGGGCTCCAGTGGCATCCAGGATAAAGCTGTTGACACCTTCCCTCTGAGTTATACCGGGATACACAATACCTGTGTGTGGCAGTCCCTTGCCTAGCTCAGGTGTCTGCTGCCACTTTGACCCAGGTCCCATGGGCAGGCTCTGGTGGCCCCTGCTCCTGGTGGCTCCCACTGCAGCTACTGGAGTCAGTACAGGACTGTAAGAGAGTAGACAGGAGCTTGGCAGAGGCACAGCTCTTATCTCCACATCTTCGTGCCCGCTTTGCTGTGGGCACGCTCATCCCACGTGCCTGAATTTACTAACCCACATCAAACCCCTGGGTCGATTCCTAAACTGATTTGGAAGCATTTGCTATTACACATGCAGAGAAAAGCGACTCTAATTACTCTGCACCCCATTTAAATGTCCCGGGGAGAATGAAATCCTGGCATTGCTCAAAGAAACCAAATTGAGGTTACACATAACAAAAGATCAAGGCGTGCCATTGAGCTGTGGTGGGGAGGAAGAGCCTGAGCTCAGAGCAGCACTTGCAGCAGATGCAGCAAAGCTCATCCCTGGGGAAGCTGTCAGACATTGCCTACAAGCGAGATGGTAGGAGGCTGCTCGGAGGAAGCAGGCGAGTCTGCCACCAGCACAGGATCAAACCCGCCCCAGGTAACTGGTTCATGCAACCCTGCTCCACGTGGGAGCCATCCCTCAGGGGATGGCTGACTGCACGGTTCAGTAACTCCCACCTTGCTGCAGATTCACCCCAAGAATCTGCCCCAGCCCATCTGCCAGAGCCCCACCAGCCATGCAACAGCTGCAGAAGCACAGGAGAGCTGTGGAACCGGATCCCTGGAATGGTTGAGGCCAAAACACACCAAAACAGACACGGAGCACAACGATGCTCTGGGAAAAATACAACCAGCTCCATAGCTTTTTGTCCTACATTGGCTGCAGCAGTTAGCAAATGCACAGTGAGGGAGAGAACCAAGGCACATTTGGGCTTTGCACAACTTTTCCAGAGGGATTCATAACAAAAGCTTAAGAAAAAGATGCTGAACTACGAAAAAAAAAAGAGGTTTAGGGCCCTCGAGCCAGGTCATGCACAAGACATGAACTTGGTGATCCAGTGGGAGAAAGGAACAGCACAAAAAGGCTGAGGCCCTGCTGGCAAAGTGAGAGGAGGATGTCCCTATGCACTCAGCCACATAAACACCCACAGGGGTTTCTGCCTGTGCTGCTCTAGTGACCTTGATGTTTTGCAACCAGACAGAGCAAGAAATAAAATGCCAGCTTAAAGGATATGCTCTGAGGTAAGAGGCACAGAAGTTTGGTTCACCTTGCGAAAAATGGTGCCGATTCTCAGCTTACAGGTAAACATTTCAGCCAAAAAACTCTTTCCCTAATTTTACCAGGATGGGAGAGATTATTAAAGATGCTTAAATTAAAAAACTTCATCACTTACTACAGGGATGTGCACATTAACTGACTTGTTGAATCTAGGATAAATCCTACTGCCAAGAACTAGACCAAAGCCCTGCCCTCTGTTCTTGGCTGTCAGTAGCCTCTGCTCACCCCTGCTATGACATCTACCTGGGAAAAACTCTTTCAGAAGTGCCACCAGCACAATGCTCCGCTTTTCAAACACTTTGCCATGTTTGTTGGAGTCTCAGGAGAGACCGTCCATGGAGGCAGCTCAGCTCCCTCACAAATTCCTGTTCTAGGCAGCCCTATGGAGATCTCAGGAGTGTTCCAACATCTAGAAGGAAAGAGCAAGCAGCTGTTGTGAAGACAACCCAAACAGAACACACACCTGTTGACTGCACACTGAGCTGCATTTACTCCAGAGCACTGCTCCATCACTTCCCTCCCAAAGCCTAAGGTCTCTGGCCTTAGATTCCCCCTGCCAGCTTCCTGGAGGAGGCAGAGACTCTTTTCACACCAGGTGTTTCCCAGCCAGGCAGCAGCACGGCAACCTCCCCCATGCCCAAAGCAAAAATGACAAATTGCTGAACAGCAACAGGTCCGGGGGAACTTCCAGAGACAAACCAGCTCCTGCCCAACACCAGTTGCCAAGGGAAGCGGTGGGAGCGACGCCAAGGCCAGGCTCAGCTCCCTGTGAGCCCTGAGGTTTGCTCTCACGCTGCAACGCCGTCGGGGTCCGCTGCTGCCAGCACACGATGTGCTCCAGCTCCCCCTTTAACAGGGAACAGCAGGGATAATTAATTTATGTTAAAAATACCAGGGCTGCATTGGCACATCCAGCCTTTTCCCTAGGAAGAGGAGGGAAGAAATAGCTGCCTGACACATGGTGGTCATATGCCTAAATGCCCTTCTGGAAGGAGCTGGGATGAATACACATCATATATTCCTGTCGAGTGGTGACACTGTGGAACAGCAGGAGCTCCTCTCTGGTTAGACCCATGCAAAACTCTCAGATCTCCTCGCACTAAAAATGTAACTGAGGGAGAGTTCATGCCAATATTTCTGTGACTCTTCATATGATGACAACATACAATCCTGGGAGATTTAGGAACATAAGGGAAAAGCTGTATTTCCAAACATGCTGGCACAGGGAGCTTATATTATCACTTAGTGCTTTCTTTACATTTGTGTTTGAACAGACTCATCAGAAAGCAACAAGAACGTGACCAGGGCTAAAAATTACCCTTGGTGGAAGGTTTTGTATTTCCTTTGGAAAGGATGGAGAAGAGACCTGACAACAGCCTTTAATTATGTGTAAGAGCTGCAGCAGGGAAGAAACCAGACTGATTTTATAACTCCTCTGGAGAGCATGGTCTGTAAGGCAAAAAGCAATAGAATCAGATGGAAGCAAGGGACACATGGACTGGACAGCAGGAAAAGTATCTGAGAGGAAGTAGGGTGAAATAGCTTAGGCAGAGATGCTGGGAACATCCAGCATGGGAGAAGTGAAAGACCAGATTTCTTCCAGGTTGTTCAACTTGGGAAAAATATGGATGCTTTTTGCTCTATACCCAGCCCTGAAACACACCATGAGAGGCACCCTAGCACTTGCAAATTCAAGTTAAGAGTCAGGTAGGTTCCAAACCTTCCAGACACTACATTTCATCCCAAATTTCTCCCTGTCTCGCTTTCAGATACCATCAGCATCAGATCATCACAAGAACTCTCGCACTCCTTTGAGGTAGGGAGGTATCATCCACCCCCTTTTAGTGGTGGACAACACAGGCACAGGCAGGATAAAGGCGAAGTGATCCCATCTCCATTATCAAGAGGCCCAGCTCCACACACTGACAGCTTTCCCAGAGTCCAGGCAATTACTCCAGCACTTCACTGGTTCAAAGCACAGCTTTCAACAGCTGTTGACACCGACCCCTGCTGCACCTCAGACCTCAGAGTGGCAGGCCCAGGAAAGCAAAGGCGGTACAAGTGGTGATCATCCGCAGAGTCTTGTTAGAAACGACACAAACCCCTTTGCAAAGGCAGGCACGAAATTGCTTCTTGAAAGCCACTTTCTTTCCCCTCTGATCCCCTCCAGCCTTCACCAACCCTTCTCCTTTGCAACAGAAAAGAGCAGCTGCCCCACTGATACACACAACACTCCATCACCCATTCCTGGAACAGGAGGCAGTCAATGTAGTGTGTGGAGCAAGGCTCCGGTGAAAAGCACACGCAAGTGTCTGTGAGTTGGGATGGCATTGGCAAACCTCACGGGCCACCAATACCTGTGTGCTCCCCTAAGCTTCTGCAGGTATTCCTGGGCAAGCCTCCCAGCTCAGCAAGAGCCAGGCCATGTGAACCTCAAAGAGCGAGCTGTAAAAGCAGTATCTCCACCCATTGGACATGCTTGGCCCCGGTGGGTTTGCTGGCGTGCTTAGACACTTGCGCAGTGTGTTACTCATCCCAAAGAGGATGGAGAACCAGCCCAAGAGAAGGACTCTGATCCCTGAGTCGAGCATTAGGATCCAGGCCCTGTGTCTCCTTCCCTGGCTCTGTGGGACTCCAGTACTGAAGGTGCCACCTATTCCTCCTACTACAGATAAAACTATCATCATGCTCCATGATTCCTTGGAGCCAGCATCTTGTCCTCGCTTCCCTCCGCCCCCTCCTGCCTTTTAGTTCCTCTGCCTCGGTGGGAAGCACTTATCTGTGCTCTTACTCCCCCTCTCCCTCTGCATTGTGCCAACAACATGTGCTCCCAACAAGGACCAGATGGGAATACTTGTAAGAGCCTGGGGTTAACCCAGTGTCTTTTATCCCACATACTCTCTGCTGTTTTGAAATGCAGATTCCGTTGCACGCGCTTTGCAGTGTAAAGATTTAAGGGTAGTAGTAGAGTATGTTGATATTGCTTGTGAAACCCATCTTGCTCCTACTGCACGCTGAACGCCTCAATACAGGAAACAGAACAGACGATGGATAGTGTTTCAATATCTCCAAGGGAAGGACCTATTGGAAACAGGGGAAATGAGTATTTGTAATACGTCCATGCATATCTATCTCTAATATTCCTCTCTCCCTTGCCTCTGCCTTCATTTGTGCCCACACATGGATTCACAGATGTTGTGCCAGCGCGGTGCCGAGCGGGGCTGGGCATGACGCCCCGGCTTTCTCCGGCTGCCAGCAGCCGCCACCGAGGGCCATCTTTGCCTCCAATTAATCCCTGTGTGGCAAACGATCACGACGAAGAACAGACGCAAATTCCCACCCGCAGGATGGATTTCCCCCACTGTGGTCAAGAAATCCGTCCGACTGTCTGCGTGTCCCACCAACACCTCCAAGGCGGGAGCCGCTACCCCTCCCCGTTTAATACTGGTGTGATGGATGGGTCTGAACCCCCTAAAAGAGGGAATATGCCTCTTTAAGTTTCAGCTCTGCGCAGAGCTAGCAATTTCCATGTGCCACTCCAAGCGTTTCTGTGCAGCCTAGCAATTAAGAAGATGAATTAGCAAGTCGTTAATGACGGTTTTATTGGGGGGGCAGCCAGGCCCCTCGAGGCCAGGCCAGCAGGAACACAGCCACCACATTCACCACACAAGAGAAGCCAGCAGACGCCTGCACCTTTCTAGAAGGTGGTGCACACGGGAGAGCCCCGAGGCTGCAGGTTCGGGCTCCGTGTGATGCCTCCCTCCGCATGGGGAAGGAGCGATCTAATTACATCCATCACAGAAATGCCAAAACGACATCCGGCTTATAAAACCTCAATTTATGCCTTGACATTTCTGGAAAACCAATTTTTAATCCATGTCATCTATCAGGAGTTCTTGATATTTTACTTCACCTCGATGCTTTAGAATACTGTTGCCTTTATTGAGGTGCAGGTGGGGAACTGAACACAGGCTGACAAAATATTAGGAAGAGAAATTGATGTCAGCCCATGAAACCTTCTGCAGATTTCGGAGAAATAGAACAGCAAAAGATCTGGCTTTAGCTTTTTCCAAATCCCCCAAATCCAGAAGTACCTTGTCCCCTAGCCGGGGATTTTTTCCTGTGGCCATGACAGGATATGGCCATTTTTAGGCAAGACCAGATCACCCCAAAACAAAACATTTTGGCAAAGGCTGTGATGTGACAGCCTCGCTTTGGTATAGCTTATAGTGTAGCCTTTAATTCCACTCCTTCTTGAAAGAACTCTTAATTTCAAACACAACCTTTACTTGAAAGGAATGGAGGGGTAGGAGGGGAAAGGTGAATTTTAGACAACACAACATGTTATCTCATTAAAAATAAAGGGCAACTTAATTTTGGTGTAAGCAGCATAGAAAATTAAACAGAAGGTCTAATTTTCTTCAGGAATTCTTTCATAAATCGCCTCTATCTAGTGTACGTACAGCAAAAGTGGGAATGCCATGGAACTGAAAACCCTTATTATGTAATTTCTGACCTGGTGCAAAATCTGCTCAATAAAAATACACAATAATAAACTCCTTTCCACTATAAAAATCGCTAGAATTGGAAAACAGGACTGCAAGTCACGCAAGCAGAAGGCTTCCTAACCACCAGCAGCTCCCTTCCCTGGGAGTTTAGGTCACTTCAATAGGCCATAGGGGAAAAAAATGATGCAATTATCAGACTAGGACATCTGTAGCTGAAAAAAAAATGTGCTGACATTGATTTTGGTAATTGCTTGGGGGTTCTTTTTTGTATAAAGGATGAGATTTTAATACTTCTGCTTGGGATTTTATGAATATGGCAGTACAGATTTGCAGAGCCAGGGGTTGTAAAATGGCACGGAGACATGACGTGGCCGGCAGCTGCCTCTTTACAGCTCTCATCTTGCCTCAACGACGCCTCCAAGGAAGAGCTTTGCCTTCTTTTAACTACGCCTTCCCTTGCAGCCTTGCCGAAAACCGACGGAATTCTTACGAGGGCTGCGGCCAGGAGCTCGCACCCAGCTCTGGGTGGAAAAACGTGTTTTATCCAGACCGGTGGTGGGAGCAGACGTCCCCTCCTCAGACTGCACTTCAGATAAATAAGGTTATTTCGCTACGAGCTACTACAGGCTACAATATACTCACATAAATATATTAATGCCTATACGTGGATATGGATTGGTATATATCGGATACAGATAAGAAACACGACGACGAGTAGATACCAATAACCGCTGCAGCTTCTCACTGGGTAAAGTCCATCGTCCCTCCAGGCTGCACGCAAGGAGCCCACGAGGGAGGGTTCCACCATCCCCCCGCAGTGCCCGGCGGGTCGCACTCTCCACACCAGCGCAAAACGCTTCCCAACCCTTCCGCAGCTCTGTACTTTACCAGGAAAGCCGGCTCCACGGGCCGGACCCAACACAACATCCCCCCAGCTGCAAGGCAGGGGAAGCCCCCGCATCCCCTTTCATCTGGGATAAGCTTTTCGGGGACCATCCCGTCTTTTGTGCCAGCAGCGGGGAAAGCCAGGTACGAGACAGCTGCTGGACTTGGCTTTGTCAAGACCACAAGCGCAAGGCTCGGTTTTAAGCCTCGACGGCAACACGGGGGGACCCAGCTTGCAGAAGGGGTGAGGAGCCGCTGCGATCGCGGAGCTGAGGACACTCAGCAGCTCTGCACATTGCAATTTAAAAAACCAAATCATCATCCCACTCTTGGTGGTTTGAGAGGATCCTCAATACAGCGCCTGTCCTCCTCTAACGTACGAGCGGAGCTGGACCAAGCAGGATCAACAGGTCTCTAACAGACACGTGCATGCAGGAGACGGCTTCTCTCAGCATTAGACTACGTTACCAAAGCATCCCCTTACCGGAGCGGGAGCAGAAATGTGCTCCTAGTATTATTTACACAATATAAAGTGCATTAGGATTTAATAATTCAACTGACAGACTTTCTGCCGGGACCATACAATTTCGAAACAGAGGTGAGGGCTTGAATAGGAAATTCTCTCATGAGAAAAAGAGGTTCAGACCGGTGCTCTTCACCCTGTCCTCCTAAGGATTGTTTTTGGCCGTTCTTTCTAGTGCAAATAAGCTTGTGTTTTCTCAAGTTTAAGGGACATGGCAGTTTCAGGGCGTCAGGAACGAACATTTAAAACACATCTGGGATTCAGTGTTCCCGAGCATCTCGCTGGGCCCTTCTGGGCACCAGCAGCCGGCATGGTTGCTGCTCTGGGAAACTGAAGACGCGCTGCCAAAAATACAAAGGAACCCGTTTCGGAATCTCACCGTTCAAGTCTTGCATTGCTACACTCCGAGTGCATCCCTACCACCCTCCAACCCAACATCTGCTTCCCATCGCGTGGAAAGCCGTTATCCTCCAGCCCAACATCTGCAAACACCGGTGTTTTCCAGCGTGGTGGAAACCCACAGCCACTGCTCTACCCACGAGTGATCAGCAATGAACGTGAAGATCCCGATCCAGGTTTGGATACTAAGGTGCATCCCGTGCCAGGGGAGTTAAATGCATTAGCGGATCCTACGGGATACCTGCGTGGCCCAGTAGCCAGCGGTCGTTGGATTCCTGGGTGATATTTACAACAAACTAACGGCATTGGAAGGCCAATTCATTAACAAAAGATAAAGGGGTTTCTTAAAAAATGGGCAGCAAGAAGGAAAGCAATTTTGCATCCTTTTTTCCTTTTAAAACGGTGAAGAAAACTTCCCTTTCCAATCACGAGTAATTTCCTCACCAACACTACAGGAGCACAGGGAAGGCATGAGCACTTACAACACATGTGGCCACTCAGGCTAATTCCAACCGAGGAGCTTTTATGATCCCTTGAGGCAAAGGCGGGCAGGGATGGGAGATGCTGAGCTCGCAGGGGAGGAACGCCACACAGGAAGGGGAAGGAGAGCATAAAAAGTTTGTACATTCATAGCTCCGGTTTGTTGGACTAGAAGTGAATTTTTTACCTCAGGCACTGTGACGGGCAGCAGCAGTCAGCGACGATACGCTAACGTACGCATCAACGACTCATTCACTAAATTCTGGTTTCACACCATAACAGGATGTAGAGTTGTTTTAACGTGGGGTTTTGTGGTTTTTTTTTTCTTTTTTAATTGACCTGTTAAAACCATTGGGACCAAAGCCATAGGATCGACGATGAACCAGTGCCCCGCACAACTCCCGCTGATTCATCACGGTCCACTGGCCGTTCGAGTGATGGAGCGAAAACATCTCTTCCAGGTTTGAAAAGGGACCTGAAAGAGCAACCTATGGAGAAAGGGATGGGAGTTTTTGACACTAAGCCAGAGGCTTGGTTGCTGTAACTGCTATATGTGGTTTTAAAGGGGGAATCACCTAAAACAGTGAAATTAACTTTCTTACTTCTTGTCACAACTGTAACATTTTCCTAAAGGTTCTTTGGTGACTTTGGTGCAAGCTGTTATTTTTTTTCCTTTTTTTTTTTTTTTTTTTTTTCTTTTTTAAGTTAAAACAGATTGACTAGTTTTAGTACCCAAACTAAAATCCAGATTATCCTCTTGGTTCCCAACCCTGTCTCCCCAGCCTTTCTCTTTATGACATTAACAGGCAACAGCATTTGGATTGAGCGTGGCCATGCAGTGTGCAGGTGGCTCCAGACTCAGAGCGGTGAACAGTTTGGTTGGAGATAAAGATGTTTCTCAAAAGGTTAAAAAATAAAACAGGTCATGGTTGCATGGAAAAATAGCTGGTCCACATGCACACTAGGCCACTCTGTAATGAAACAATTTGAGAGATTACAAAGATCTGATCAGACATGGTAATGCCTGCTTAAAACAATCTTAAAGGTGAGCAACACGCTACCAGAAGTACGTGGAGCTCAATCAAACTCCCGCTGGTTCAGGGGGAAGGAGCTGGTCGCCCAAAGGCTGGACAAGCCCCTTATGTTATAAATATTCAGGTTTTAAGAAACACAGGATCTTTCATCAACCTCCCAACCAGGTAATTGCACACATTCTACCTCCAGGCAGAGAGTTAATATCATCAGAGATTTAAAATTTACATCACAAAGACTCCAGGTCGACACCGAAACCTTGGGGCAGGGACTGGAGCTGTTCAAGGACAGCTCCAGCTCCGAGAGAGGGGTGGGAAAAGGGGGTGATGGCAGGGCACGGATGTTGTCTCCCCAACACCACCCACACTCAACACAACAGAAAACCCAACCACTGCTTCCAAAATGCACCATGGGGGAGCATGAAAGAGATGCCTTTCCACATGAATCCGATGGTGCACCCAACACCCCAAAGGTCTTCCTCATGGCGGGAGGAGGAAAACATCCAAATGCTTTCCTCGCACAGGTAACATCCTGAACCACATTAATCTGGGAGAGAAGCCGCGAGCCTCGGTCGCGGCATTCCTTCCACCTCCCAACACCCGCTCCACAGTCGCCTGCTGCAACGCCTAATACAAAAATACTGTCTGAAATTTTGGACAAAATGCATTAAAAATGAAAAACAAAAAATGATCACCAGCCTCTAACAGGCAGAACACGGAGATGAGGAGTGGGTTATTATTCACTGCCATTAATTCAGGAGGCTGAGCATTCCATTGTCCTGGGATACTCAGGTAATCTGGTCAGCACAAAACTACGGAACGAATGGCAGATCTTCCGCCCTTCACCGGCACGTGACCGAGGTCTGGACGGTTATCAAGATTTTACCCACAAACACACTATTGTTTCCAACTCAGTAACCAGGAGATGCCACCCTTAAAACCTCTCTCCCCTCCTCACACACAGACCAGAGATTCACGTGGAGCTGATTTTTGCCATAAATGCTCTATGGCAATGCTGCTCGGCCTTTGGACAGAGCAGGGGCAGAAGATGAAAAACTCGAGATAAGCAGAAACTGATACATTTCATCGTAAGGTTCAGGGTGGGGGTACTTTCGTATCGTGTTTAAGTGCAACACAAGCCTTTTCTAGACTATTTAAAGGTCAGGGTGCCGGATTTTGTTTGTGCTGATACTCGTACTTCCACAGTCTCCAACACTCGAAGCAGCTGACTCATACGGACTCGGGAGGTTGGTCCTTTCCTAAGACACACGGAGATGTTTTGGGCATAGTTTAACATGATAACCAGCCTCCTATAACATTATGTACTGAAGTTAGCAAGGACTACCAGAAAAGGACTTTACAAAAAACTGGGGCAACTTGGAATTACTATAGGTCAGTCCCTCTCACCAATTTCTGCTTGCTTTGTTTGGTTAATTGTCCAATGCACTCTATTCCAGACCCTCTTGCTCTTCACCACTGTCCCCTCTGGCATCCATTCTTTTCTCTTTATGGCTGTTGTAAATTCTCCTCATCTCTTCTTCGTACTTGATAAAATTTTCCCCGAACCGTGTCCACGCTTTGTAGGGAACTGTGATGGTGTTACGGTAGGGTGGCCTCACCTCACTTACCTTCAGGAAGATGCCATACCTGTTGGATCCCACGTCGAAGTAGAAGCGCTTGTTGTCCACTCGGAAGGAGGTGCCCTCGGGGAGCTCCGGGGGCTCGTCCCCTCCGCCCCGGCGATCCTCTATGTCCCCCTCGCCGTATTCTTCAATCAGCTGGACCAAAGCATCCCTGAACTCGATCATCCCTTGCGCCGGCAGGACGATTGTCTGCTCCTGTCCCAAGCTGTGGCCGAAGTAACCCATCATACCAGGTCCCCTGCTCATGGTCTGCCTGATCCGCAAGAAGCGCCCGCGCTGGTTCTCCTTCAGATCCATGTAGTACTTCCTGTTGTCCCTCTCGATGTACTCCGTTTTGAGGACGCTGTGAGGGGGCTCTTCGGAGCCCACGGACGCCGGGGGCGAAGGCAGTGGGTGCTGTGGCCGCCTCCGGGGATGCTGCTCCTTGTCATTGCTGTGCTCGTGCCGGTGGCCGTGGCCGCCCTTCAGGCCCAGGTGGGCGTAGTGCTCGATGAAGTCGCCCAGGCAGTCCTTCAGCTCAGCGGCCACGGACAAGGAGAGGGTCAGCTTGCTCTTCCTGATGTTGTCCTGCCTGCCCCTTCCTATCCAGACCTCAGCGATCTTCAGGAAGCGGCCCCGGGAGCTCTGCTTCACATCCAGATAAAACCGCTTCTTCTGGATGTCCACCCTCTTGGAGGCCAGCTCCTGGATCTCCATGCAGCTCCCCTGGGAGGAGGCCGAGTAGTGGTACTGCTGTTGGGACTGGGAATAAATGTTCCTGTGCAGGCCAGAGCCGCCCAGGTTCCTTCCTCCTCCTCCTCCTCTCCCTCTTTCCATCTTTACCAATCAGCTGGAAATAATACACAACAGAGACACAGATGACAACATCAGCACCAGGGGCCTGCTCAGCTCCTCGGCAGCGGCTCCGCTCAGCGCTGCTCTCCCTACAAAGGCTCCTGCATCCCTCTCTGCTGCCACTGGCACGCAGCATCGCAGCCCGAGGATCCCGGGCGCTCTTCCCCTCCTGTGCTCCGGCTCTCGGACAAGGGAGCCCTGATTCCAGCGGCACTCCCCGACAGCACTCCCTGCCCTGCAGACCCCTGTCCTGCCCTTGTGGTACTACAGACCCTCCAGCTGCCCCACGGGGGCGGGTTAGGGTGCCCTGTTTTGGGGGGCATTCACCCCTCTCCCAGGGCTGCGGCTCCCCTCTGCAGGGTCTGTCCCCGTGCCGCGCCGTCCCCCGCTCCATCATCCCCTCTACTCTTCCTCCCAGGGAACGGAGGGGGGGTGGGCACTGGAGTTC
>VYXF01001778.1:2044-14253 GCA_013397295.1 Polioptila caerulea
CCTCCAATTCTTTCAGTTAATTATATACCTTTTAAGCTTTAAAAATAGTATGTTAAAACTGCATTGTTTATAAATTATTGACTTCTTTTTGACTGATATTTTTTTAAAAAGGCAGTTACATGTTCCTTACTCATGATCTTATCATATACCCATTTCAGTTTTTAAAAGCCTCTTTTTGAAGGAAAAGACTTATATTTGTAAAAAATATTATTANTGAGGCTTCTGTAACAAGCACATATAACAGTTATCAAGAGCTGTATCCTGGGAAAACTCTAAAAATTGAATTCTTAATCTATATTTTTATTTTAATGGGTTATTATAAAATATTTACATAGTTTTTTTGTTTTTTTTTTACTCACAGATAGTGAGTCAAATTCCAAGATCTTTTTGTATGTTTTGTAATTATTTCAATATCTGTTTTGACTCTAGCTTTGTCCTGTGAACCCTTCAATTTAAAAGTATAACACTGAAGAAAGTGAACTAATACACGACCTAAAATCAGACACTTTGGAAAGAGAAAGGTCCACATATCATTTTGGTAACTTTTTTTTTCACTATGATTTGTGTGTTTCTTAATAAAATACAGACAAAACTATAAGAACCAAAAGTTTTCATTGACTTGAGATAAAATATATTTAGAAGAGATTTGAGGCGGCTGAGGCATCAAAAGAAGAGATAAAGAGGAATTACTGCAAGAAAAGGGTTAACATGGAACAGCAGAAAGCTCAGGTAAGGGGTTTTGAGCCCTTTATGATCAATTTACGTCAGTCAAGCTGCTTTCTCAAATAACTCAGGAATATGGAGCCACTAGGAATCTAGAACCTTTTCCTTCCTTTTGGGGGTGGGGGGGGCAGGATACTTTCTTTTTATTAATTAAAATGCAAAATGTTGAAATGTATAGTGAATGATACCTGACCAGCCAACATAATGTCACAAGAAAGGAAATTCTGATTATTAGAAAAAGAACAGCTCATTGTTCCTGTGTTTTCTGGGACTTATTGTTGTCTACTCCATTTGGTACATGTTCATTCTTTTATTTTCTAGTGCTTAAAAAGAATTTTCTTTAAATTAAATAATAACCCACATATTTGAAGCCAGTGCAAAAACATAATCTAAATTAACAAAAATTGATAAAATATAATGTAAGGATATTTTATATCAAAATAACAAGCAAATAATTGAAAACTATTTTCCAGTTCAAATAAAGATCAAATTACTTTAAGAATTTGGGTGTGATATTTTTTTTTTTTTTAAGATGAATAGATAAGCATTCCCTGAATAATGACTCATTCTTAATCATCTGCTATCCCTTGTCAACTAACATGGCACACTGAAAGTCACCTGTCCAAGCATGACATCTAAAGTTGGGCTGCAAATTATTTCTCAATTTATGCTCACCTTGGCATTCAATGCTTTGTAGCAATACTATTTTAAAATAAAATATAGTTTCCCTGTGTTTTGTGCTTTCACATTTTGCTTGCACATTTAGTTTTATTTTACAAGATAAACAATGGAAAGTTGCTCAAAAAACAATTTCTCTTGAAATTTTGATAGTTATTAATTTATGCATCTAAAAAAAAACCAAAACCAAAACATTTTAAGGGTTTTTTAATGCATTTCCATTTGTGTGATTTTTTTTAAATTTCAAAATTCCAGTAAACTCTAATGTGAATACTGCCAATAATTTAGGACAGTGAGGGAATCCATTAACTCAAATTATAACAGAACAAGCAAGCTCCCTTTTAAACATGCAAGAGCTAGATGAGAAGACTTTTCCATGCCTCTAAATATCTAGATGTTTCTATGGCCTTGATCACTGTAACATCTGGACAGTTTCAGTGAGTTTGGAAAGCATCTAACAACAGATGGGACTGGTTAAAATAGTTTGCTAGTTAAAAATTTCAATAAAGAAATCTTAGTTTCATTTTTTGAGTAAGAAATAAACACATGTAGAGTTTACATCTGCCTGTTTAAAAAAAATAGTAGTACAATTTAAATAGTATTAGATTATGAACAATATTTTCAGTATAATTCCTATCACAAAATAAGAAAATAACTGAGACTAGAACTCTAAACCAGTTATCTAGTACAGTCCTTTTGCAGACAGGATGGTAATTTTGAGCAGATTGTTCTGGCCCATGTATAATCATGTTTTGAATTTTTATGGGGATGGAGATCCCACAACCTCTTTGAGCAACCTGACCCAGCATCCTGCCCCTCATACAGGTTTTATCCCTTGCCTTGCCTTACTTTCTTTGCCTTTCTTTCCCTTGGCTGAGCAGTGTCTGCTCTCTACTTTTAATCATCCTTATCATCTCCGACATTTGCAGAAGGTGATTTGCAGGACTATTGGCTCTATCACCTTCTCAGGTACAGAGGTGAGACCAACTGGCTTTCAGCTCCCTTAATCCTTCTGGTTGCTTTTCTCAAGGACAGGAATGCTGTCTTTTTCCAGCCCTTGGGAACTTCTCTCAGCTCCCCCAACCTTCTAAGGGTAACTGACCTCCCAGGCACTCCATCATGTCCCGTGGGTTTGCACTTTCCCAATTTGTCTAAGCGCTCCATCATTTAGTCCTCCTCTAAGTCATCCTTACTCTAGACTTTTCTGCTCATCTCAGGGTTCTGTGACTGTTCAAGATTGGCTTACTGGTGAAGACTATAAGTAAGAAGAAATTTATTAACTCAGGTTTCTCTACATCATTTTCTTCACAGACTTCACCCCAGATTCAATTCCACATGGATTTTGACTTTCCTAACCCCATCGTTTCAGTGTATTTCAAGTGTTTGTATTCCTCCTTGAACATCTGACCTTGCTTCAGCCTCTTGAATTTTTCTTATTTTTATGTTCAAGATTTATCAGCAGCTCCTTGTTCATCTGTGCAGGGTGTTTGCCACCTTTGTTTGGTAGTCTGATCATTGGCATGGACCTTTACTTTCTTGAAGTGGTGATCCCTGAAAATAAAACGCACTTCCTGGATTTCTTATCTCTCCAGGGACATGTACAAACAGAGTCTTCCAAAAGAGACCCCTGAGTTGCTCACATTTCTGATGGTATTGGGTCTGACTGAGACAGAGTTCATTTTTCTTTAGCAGCCCTCTCAGTGTTGAGCTTTGCATTGGTAGCTGGAAGGGTGCTGATAACACACCAGTGTTAAAAAGGGGCTGGGGGTGGACAAGACCCTGGGGGAGGGGACACAACCAGGACAGCTGGCCCAAATTAACCAAAGAGATATTCCACACCATATCACAGCAGCACAGATATAAAAGCTAAGGGAGAGAGGAGGAATGAGGGGTATTTTTTATCCTACAATGTTTGCCTTCTGGAGCAACCATTATGCCTGCTGAGGATCTGCTTCCCCGGAAGTGTCCAAACATTGCTCTCTGATGGGAAGTAGAGATTAACTGTTCCCTTATGCACACACAAAGTTTTGTTTGTCTTTTTTTTTTTTTTTTGCTTTAAACCTGTTAGTTGTTTTCCATCTTTTTCTCTCTCCTTTATTCTACAGGGAAGGGGGCTTCTAGAGTGGCTTGGTGGACACCTGACTTCCAGCCAAGGTCAACCCACTACACTGACCCAGTAAAGAGTTAAACTTAACTCAAATTCAAATTTTTACAGATACTATGTAATTTTCATTAATGCTAGTACTGATCAAGTAGTATTTACCTGGATAAAATATATTTATTTTATATATTATTCCAGCTATTGAATCTAAAGAAAGACTCTTAATAACTTACATGAATAACAATGGAATAAAACGACAATATAATTCACCCTGGGTTTTCCCTTAGTGATATTTTGTGTGCCTAATGATTTACTGAAATCAGTAAGATTTAGTGTAAAATCAAATCCACTACTGTTGTAATTCATTTGCATTTAAGAAAATACTGGGAGGACTAATATGGTTTGACCATTGTTATTCCAAAAACTGAAACGTGTAATTCATATAAGCCCTGCTGGTGAGGCTTTCGGTATTTGTTTAAAGGCTGAATCAGCATTTATAATAATAGGTCTTAGTAACTGAAAAAGGAATATGAAAATCAGCTCTATTAACTATAACAGGACCCAAATTACCTTTGCAGTTCTTAATTCATATATGTGTCTGCAATGAGAATCTATTTCAGTCTGGAAAAGACACATGAACTATATCATGGTCATTATTTTCTGCAGTAACTTCACTGTTTCTCTTGCACCAAATTAGTTGGCAGAACTGAGCAAAATCCCAACAAACAAAAGACCCAGATAAATCAACTGATTTATTAAGAATGATAATTTAAAATTGTGCTTGAAAATGGTAGTTTAGACAATTTCTTCTAATATATTTAAACAAGTTTCTTCTAACTGTGAATGAAACATTAAGATGTTCAACTGTCTAACAGTTGTGGTATAAAATAGATCTAATTTTAGAACTAGAGATCTTTCTCAGAATTTGATGTTACTCCGTAGAAGTTTACTTCTCATAGTTAAAAAAAAAAGAAATCTGTAATCAGTATAAATAATATTTCCTAAAGAGAGTTTTTTTCAGAACATGAACAAATAAAATATGAAAGTTTTATTACACAATGAAAAAAACCATAAAAATCTGATTCTTTGTCTGGTCCACTGATGATACGCTCTCTTTGCTTATGATTTAGCTTTAATTTTTTTTTCCTATGAACTCCTATAAAGAAATTTAAATACCATATTTAATTCTTTTTTGAGGAAGAAAATAAAAGAGAGGAAGAAGTCCACATTTTTGAGAAACTTCTCAAAAAATCAGATAAATCTCTCACTAGGGAAATACTCTCTATGGTGATTAAGGATAACAAGTGAGCACTAAGAAAGAAGAAATGCAAATTTCTCATGCATCTTAACTCCCAAGTCTGGAAACCCCATTCACAGAGCTAAGTGGTGGTTCATGGCCAGTCAGGCAAATGATAAATGTCAATGGAGAAAATCTATGCTTTAAACAAACAGGATTCAGGCATAACTCCAGGAAGCAGGAAACTACTGTGTGGTGTTTTCTCTCAATGAGAAAGACTCAGCAAGGCATTATGGTTGATCATACCAGTGTAATCAATCAAATGATCAGCTGATAGGAAAAATCCTTGTGCCCATTCTCATAGGAAAGAGAGGAATTCTTCACAAAATAGACACCTGCATTAAGATTTGATTACACTAGTATGATGGCAATCAGTTTCAATCAGGTTTGTTTTTTTGTTTTTTTTTTTTTTTTGCAGGAGTGGTGAATTTTGGTGGTGAATTTTTTGGGTTTTTTGGGGTTTTTTTTTGTGAGAAACGGGACGTTATTTAAATTTTTCTCTTCTACAATTTCCTTTGGATGTCACTTTCAAAACACTTCAAACTAGCCATGGAGTAGCCTTGAAAAAAGTAAAATGCATAAATGAATAGCAGAATATCTACATCTAGAAATATTTTAAAGGAAAGGTGCATCAATGATTTATATGAAGTAGCTCTGCAAGCCAAGAGTTTTGCATAACATAGTTTAATCATGGAAATTACATTTAATAAACTCAGAGATGATCTGGTACAAAGGCTTATTTTATGACCTTTTGCTGTCTTAATCTATGAAAAAAGCAGAAAATTTACTTTTACTATCATGTTAAAAAATTCAGAGCCTATCTACTGTTTCTACTGTTGCAATATATATCTGCCCCTCCTACTGGAACATAGCCTTTTTTTTTTTTTTTAATGGCTCCCTTCATTTAAGTATTTAGCTTCATAAAAAACTGCAGATAAGAAAAAAATTATGAAATTTTCCTTTGTATTTAGGATGAACCAGCAATACATTGTGATGCATTGAACTAGAAATATAAATGACAGACTGACCCATAGTCATGTAGATACCAAATAAACAGATATTTGCTCCTTTCCACTGAGAAAAATGACCAGTAAAAATGCAAGANATGAACCAGCAATACATTGTGATGCATTGAACTAGAAATATAAATGACAGACTGACTCAGTATTATAAAAGTAACTTATAGTCATGTAGATACCAAATAAACAGATATTTGCTCCTTTCCACTGAGAAAAATGACCAGTAAAAATGCAAGATAATTTGAGTGTTTGTTGGGCTTTTGGAAGAGCAGCAGCTCAATAATCTCTGAGGTTTTTGAAGGAAAAGATTTAAAGACGACACCCTGAAGAGATGATCTTACAGAATTCATGGACAAGAATGTTGCTCTCAGTAAGGAAATCTAAATTAATTTTGACCATCTCACATAAAAGAATTAGAAGATCTGATCTTTTACTGTTTAGTATAATACTTCAATTTGACATTATACTGAGTGACAGTACTGCTACTATCACTTTTAAATGAAAATAGTAGCAGAGGTCTCATTGTTTAAAAATGTTTGTCCTCTTATATTTCCAACCATTTGGTTGCCTGACAGTTATTATTAATACATTCAGTCTAGTCTGTGTCTGTAACAGTGATCTTTAGTGATATCAGTTACATTTCTCTGTAATGGCTGACACTTCTTATCATAAGTTGTAACAGGAAAATTATTAATTGTTTGTGAATACAAAGTAGAGTTCCTGATAATAGTATCCTGTTGTGTAAATCTTGATTCATTTCAAAGCAACAGAATAAAACAGTTGTCTAATGCTCCTCACCTTAGAAGTAAAAATTAATTCCACCTGTATGAGCCTCTTGGGTGCACTACAGACTAGATGCTAGAGAGGATTTTATGTCTAAACTATTGGAAGGGATATTCTTACTGGCATGAGTTAAGGACAGAGAGATGCTGAGTGACAGCAATGAAACTAAATGGAGTTGATATATTAATGTTACAAAAAAATAATCAGATATAAAAATAAAGAGAATAATTACTTAACTGAAAAGTTGCTAAAGTTGCCAATAGGTAAAAGGAACCTCCCTACACATATATATATATATAATACACATAAATATATGTGTGTATATATATATATACATTTTCTATAGCAACTGAACTATAGATTAGTTATAGAAACTTTACACAAGTTTCCCAGTGCAAAGAAGTGCAAAGACTATACAAGACCAACCTACAAAAGTCCTCAAATATAAGAGAATTCTATTTCACTGTCATAGGTAAAGAACAAATTTACTGTTATTAGCAAATTAATGAGTGATCAACATAACAGTCACGGAGGTTTTCCAAACCACACACAGATGTGCCAGTTAACTGTACTTGAATAGGGTGAATTAATTTGAATATACACTAGTTCTTCCTAATGTATGTGACTTACACTACTATCTAATCCTTACTCTCTGTGGAGACTCTCCTTAAAGTCTGTGGAAAAAAGCCTTTGCTGAATTATCTGCTTTTTATTGAGAGTTATTGGTGTTCCTTTGGTAGTCTCAGCTGGAGATGTCAAATGGAATCCTACATTTCCTGGAATGAAATCCAGATGATTAGGGAGGAAAAGGCAGAATACATGATTCTCTCTGCATACAAGGAAGAGGTAAGGAAGGGCAAGAAAGAGTTCTGTCTCTTAAGCTCTCATGTGCCATTTCCTCCCATAGATGAAGGTGAATAAAACAGCTGCTCCATTCTGTGATCTCAAAAAACCAGAGCACACAGATCTAGGCTGAGCTGCAAGCCATCATCTGCTGTTCTTCCTTTGTTTTAATTCTACGAAGGAAGTGTTGAACACAAACGTGATGATTTGTCCTCTCCCCTGTTACTTTATTCCTTATTGTCAGACTTGGAGAGGAAGAAGGAGATGAGATCTGTATTTCATGTTTGAGAAAAGGAAATATTTATCTGAATGTACGAAAAAACAATAATATATTCCGAGACAGAAGTTGGGGCAGTTATTAACACAAGAAGTTCTGCATTAGGAAATTATGTTAAACTGCACAGACAAAAAGCCTACATGCACATTCCCCCACAAATGTGTATAATTCAACATAAAATGTGAGATTTAGGACTTTTCCTGGAGCTGAAAGAGGATTGAACTCTCCTAATTAACACATTTCCTGCTTTCTTCTAAAATCAGCAGAACTTATTATACTACATAAACTATCATTCTCCTCTGGTTTCAAACCTCTGCCTCCCTTTTTTCTTCTCCCTTTCTGCAGCTCATATCCCTGTCTCCTGGCCTGAGTCATCATACATACATGTAAAGCTCTTTCAAGATCTGCAACAACACAACAGTAGAAGGAAAACAGTTAAAACAGCATGTTTTACTTATTGCTAGTTATAGTCATGTTATTTCACATTATATTATTAATTACAGCGTATATTATTTGCAATAATTAAAAAATATTAGAGGCGCAGAAACCTGAAGGAAGCATCTAACCATACAACTTTCTTTTCTCTATATTGATTTGTTTTGATTTTACTCAACTGAAATTCAAACATCTATTGTTATAATTTGTTTAAAGAGGTAACATAGATTTATTTATCTCTATGGACAAAAAAAATAAAGTACCTTATAATTTTAACTCCTTTAATACTCTTCAGATTTATCACTTTATATCTGAGATGTTGAATTTATCTCATTTTGCCTAACCCACCTAAAAAGTAGATTTTTTTTTTTGCGCCTTTTTATTCAATATTTTTTGCTGAGTGGAAGGAAATATAACACCACATTTAAAAAGAGAAAAGGCCTTTGTGTTCTGGTTTCAGCCAGGACAGGGTTACATTTTGCAGTAGCCAGGAGGGGGCACGGCCAGGACAGGAGGTTTTTCTTTACCACCTCATGTCATTGCCAGGGGTTGGGGGAAGGAAGGCTCTTTGAGGAGAAGGGGTTCCTTCAGGTCCAGCAATCGTGGCAGAGAGAGCCATCTGGTACTGTCTAGTGTCATCTGGATTTTTTTTCCATGTGAATTGTTTGTTTTCTTATGCCCTCTTGTCATTAATACTGTTTCTGTTACTAATCTTATTCTTATCTCATTGCTGTTTACAGTTAATTGTTCTTATCTCAAACCATGGTCTTTTGAGCCTCCAGTTCTTATCTCCAGTTGCCCACAAGAGGGAAGGGGGCTGGGGTAGCAAGTGGCAGTAGGGTTTTACTGGGAGCACTAAATTGGACTAAATTTCCCAAATCATGACTGTGGAATTTGCTTGACTTGTTATTTTCTTTTTTTCTTTCATTTTTGAAAGAATGTAATTCTCAATGTCTTACATGAAAAACATGCTTCTCATATGTTGCCAATGTCACTTCAAAACTAGGGAAAGAGGGTTGAAGTGATAATACAGCTGAAGTAGAACAGTTTGACAAAAAAAAAATATAGATGACCCAAGGCAGCAATTATATTTTATTTAACAGACCTGGAGCACAGACTAGAGTGAGAATTAGAAATTTAATTTGAATAAAAACTGCATGGAGAAAGCCCACTGATGAATTAGGCAATATATTGTTTGATATAAAAGTACATTGGTTTCAAAACATCCTACTGAAATGCTTTGATGAAGGTGTGCAGACATTTTCCTGTATTATATCAGTCCTACATGTAGTCTGTCTTAAAAACTAAAGTAGGTCTTCGGTCACTAGTAATGTTTTTTAATTAGATATTTTTGTGGTATACAACACAACACATTTTAAATCAATGATAATGCCTAACTGGTCCATCAGTGATTAATGCTATAAACCTAAATAAAAGCAGAAGAATGGGAGAATAATGTTTCACATCTACTTTGCTCAGGCTGTGTTTTCTGAGATAATAATCCAAGGCAGTAGTCAAAGATGCAGACCTAGCTGCTAATTTGAAATGAACTGTTTTGTACAGTTTAAACTTCTGGCTTCTGCTCTGAGAGGAATAGCAAGGGAGACAAAATTATGTGTTCAACTCTCTGAGAGTCCATCAGTGAGCAATACAGTAGTGAGAAAAAAAAAATTGATAGTATAATTAATAATATTATTTTTCATCTTCTAAAAAAAAGACAATTCTTTACTGTTATGATGTGCAAGTACTCAAGATTCTCTGAAAGAGATTAGGCAATTAGGTGGAATGCTTTTTGCTTGGGCCCAGTAATTGTAACCTAAAGCAAAAGAATCCAAGACTGTACAGCTAACAACTACTGACATTTACTTTAAACTGAAGAAGCTACTACTCAGGTAATAATATTCTGAGACCAGTTGTGCACCTTGCATGATCCATCATTTCATTGGTCCATTTTATTGAGAAAAGTTAGTGGAAGAGGTAAGACAAGGCAAAGAGTAAGTTGGAGGCCATGGCCCTGCTACTACAAAAGTGTTCTAAACAGAAATGGGAAGAACTTGGTAATCTGGAACATGGAGTAATATACATAGTAGTGCTTCACTGTGTTCTTAGACAATTGCTTATATACTTTGAGAAAACAAATCTGAATCACACTTTCATAGCATCTGACTGTCTAAGCAAGATTTTATGAAAAGAAAAACTGATAGAAATAAAACATGTGAATTTTGTTTATTGCTAATTTTTATATTACAGTCTCTGAACCGAAGGAGAAAGGAAACACCAGCAACTCTTTGTTGTTTTCCTGTAGATCTTAACAGTAGCCTGTATATAAAAGAAGGGATATCGAAAGAGACAACAGATCTAGAAAAATTGTTTTTGTTGATGACTCTTGTGACAGTAATAACAAAATCATTCATAAAACTATTATCTATAAAGGCACAAATTACATGAAGTTCAAATTAATTGTAGTTTTCAAACCTCTTCATTATAGTTCCAGGAAGAACTGACTTTTTAATGTAAGAAAATTATAAAAAAAAATGTAGCAAGGGAATATGAAATTGGCTAATGAGGTGTTTAAATAAGGTGCCCAAATTTGAAGACTGCTCTTCCCTTGATAAATTTGTGTTTAAGTCTCTCTCTAATGCTTATGGAGGGACCACAGGAAGACTAACCTCTTAAGTAATATACATAGTAGAAGGAATAAACAATTTAAACTCTGGAGTAACAAGAAGAAGTATACAATAATGGAACAGTATTAAGCCAAAATAAAAAAAGAACTTTATTAAGATAGGAGGAGTACTTCAAACCATACTATTAATTATGTAATAAGGGTTCTTTAGATGTAGTGGCAAAGTCGCTTTGAAAAAACATTGTTTCTTCAATCACCTCTCAGCTAATTTAGAGCTACTAATTAAAAGTACAACAGCTTTCTGCATATAATAATTATCTTTTATCATCCTACTAGTGAATGTTAATTTTTAGATCAGATGATTAATCACTTCATTCATCTGAAACAAATTATCACTTCAGTTTACTGAATCATATGGATGAAATTAATATTTGAGTAATTATTTTTCTTTTCATTAGTAGGCAAACCCAAAAGAACTCCCACTGTAACAGAAAAAAACAAACAAACAAAAAAAATCCCCAAAAACCCACCCCCCCCAAAAAAAAACCCATTGAAATAACCCTTCATAGTCGAAATCATCAAAAATTACATAAAAGGAAACCTGTGAAAGGAAAAAGTGAAAATATTCCAGCCATTTGATAGCAGTAAATATGAGAAAGAGGACTTTATCAATATGATCCTTATAGTAAATAGAACCACTTTTCAGTTGCCAGTCTGGCAACAGATGTGTTGCCAGTCTGCCTGAGTCTATAACTGAAATGTGAAGTCAAAAACCTAGCGAGGGATTCAAGACATAAATGAAAAAAATTTTTGTTTTTGGAGAAAGCAAATCTTGCATAACAATCAGCTTGTCATTTCAGGATCCAAAGTCCTTTATAGAAAATGGGAATGGGAGAAAGGAGGATGAGAACAAGAGGAACAGATGGCTTGGAGAAATAAAGAGTTTGACTTGGTGACTCAATAATGAGAAACCTTACAAAACACAGGATTTTTAGAAACCTATTTTTGATTGCCTAGTATAATTTCTAAACAGTGCAAGTGGGTGTTTATCATTACATGTATTTTAGAATGACAGTTCTCTCCAGGTCTCAAGTGTTAAAGCAAAAAGCAGAGTATCCATCCAATGTTACATTTAATACACACACTGTTAGAGTGAAATTTGAGGTGTGATAGTGACAAGAGAACCACATCACTCTGACATCATCCCAAACATTTACAAAACCTGAACAGATGTAGTACAGGTGCTTCCTCAGAGAAGTGTGCCTGCGTAGGTCTCATCCCATGTCAATAACAAAGTTTGTGTTTGTCTTTTTCTTCTACTGTAACTCTCATATAATCAATTAGAGCTGGGCAAGTCTCACTGGTTGTGTCTGTTTCAGGGAGTCTTTACCCTTTCACAAAATATGTGCATATGAATACATATCCTT
>VYXF01001778.1:14383-107373 GCA_013397295.1 Polioptila caerulea
TATATATATATATACACACTCCCCTCTTCCCATTTCTTTCACTATTCATCCCTTGTATTCATCAAATTATATGGTCCTCCTCCAGTTTCCTGCCTTATTGACACACCCTAGGTGCCACCTCTCAGAAACAATCGGACTGTCATCCTTTAATTGTTCACATTATGGCCTCCAAAATGAGAAAATTAACATCTCCACCAAGTAACAACTCAAAGCAATTCCATCTCACCAACTAGCCATATTTTGAAAGCCTTTTAATGATAAATACAATTCAAGTTCTAAATTCTTATAAAGAGATGGGATTATTTTTTACTGTAAAAAATGTGCAAGTACCAAGTCTTGTTTTTTCCCCCTTAGAGAATCTATTCACATTTTTCTGAAATTTACTCATGTTATCAGAGCAGATACAATTCATCTCTATCTAAAATTCAACTAGAATTTTTTTCTTTTTTTTTTCAAATTACTATAAATAAACAACTGGATACAAAAAGCAAATGGCTAAAACCCCCCTCCCCTTTCTTCCAGTAAAACAGATTGTTCAGGGATTCTATTATTAAGCATGTGGAATAATCTGGCTGTTCTGCCATCAGGAATACATATGGAAGAAACACAAAGCAAAATATAGTAGGGATTACAAAGATCTTTTCATTTGTTTTCTAAACAAAGGAAATTGAATAGAAATCACTGAGAGAAATCCAGTATCTTTGAAGTTTGTGTCTGTGTATACAGTGGTGAACACAAATATTTAAGTCAATACAGGTTGTCTTACTTGAGAGAGAATTGGCTTGTATCCAAAGGAAGAGGAAGAGTAAGAAATATGGATTACAAGTAAGTAAACAGGGCCTAATAGTGAACCATTTTACAAGCAGAAGACGTTTTGTAAAAGAAATTTTTGCAATTCCTTGATCCTAATGAGCTCCTTCCCTTAAATATATATTTTGGGATGCAAACTTGGCCATAGTCACACTAACTTTTCATGGTATTCCTGTCCAAGTCTCTCTGTCTCTTACTGCCAACAAGTGAAACATGTATCAAGGAGCAGGCATTTCTGCAATTTCTGCAGTTGTTCTGTTAGGATGATTTTCCTATAGATTTTTGGATCTACAAAATAGGAAAATGCAGTGGAGGGGGAGAAACCTAGCAAAAAAACCCAAAGTACTAAAACAAAAAAAAACCCCAGGAACCCTAAGAGAAATAAAGGCCTGATCCCTGCAACTGGCCAGGCTTGAAGACTGAGAGAGCAGCTTTTTTACTCATGCAAAGATTAACAGGAAAAATGACACCCTTCATTATTAATATAACTTCATGATAAGATGTCCTAAAAAATGGAGAGGCAAGATTTTGCTATCATCCTTCCAAAGTACTGAAATCCTAAGAAGGAAACCTAACGGAAAACAGAATTGTTCTGAAAATATGCCACCATTCAGTCTCCTCCTTGGGACAGTAATGTGTTAAAAAGCTTGTAAACGATGGTTGTAATGTAGTCTTTCCTCCAATATTTGGAATAACCAGAAACCCAGGATAATTTCAGCTACTTTCATAACAGCCTTTTCTGTGAAAAAGATTTGATGATTAAATATTTAGAGCAGCTGGAACCAGACTGCTTAGAAAATAAAAAAAAAAAAAAAAAAAAAAAAAAAAAAGAAAACATCTTTAGAAATCTTTCATCAATTCAATCATATTACAGTCAAATTATTTTACTTATTGGGGACCTATGAATTTCTTTGAAGACCACAGATGTGGTCTTATCATTCGACTTTGGGTTTAGGCCATTAAAAAGACAGCTCTACTGGTGCCATGTGTTTAGAGTCAAACTCAATAATTTAAGCTATTTCGTAGTCTGTGTTTAATTGGTCATTATTATATTCAAATACATCATTAATATTTGAGCCAAAACTAATCATTTTTATTGAAAAAATCTAAAGCACTGAAAAAGTTATTTCAAATCATATGAAGCAACTAAATTCTTTAAATTTCATTTCAAAAATACATCCAATAGTTTGAGGTCCTTTAAATGTCACCCTATGGTGACTTTTTTGCTGGCATCTGCTCACTTGGCAGGCATGTTAAGCACTGAACCAATGAATGAAGTACTCCCCAGCTGTGAGTTTGAGTACGTAAAACCATCTAGTTCTTCTTCTCAGAACCTAGGAGATTCACAGTTAACTGGAAAGTGAAGCAAAATGACCTTCTGGTGCTTCTGTAATTTATAGAGGTTAGCATCTCAATGACACAAACTTGTCCTTGAATTAGAAAAGCAAACCAGAAGTTAATAGTTATACAACCAATGCTCACCTCTATTCTTAAAAAAATCAGACTACAAGCTTCAGCTATTCTATGGAAAGCCTGTAGAACAGTAATTCATGTATATTTGAAATTATGATAAAAAATGTAATCACTATCAGGTATGTTTGTTATACAATATTTTGTATTAAATATTATTCATATTTAAATAAAATTAGTTAGTATTATTGTTTTGTTTCTGAAATACAATGAAAAAATAAAAATATTTGGCACAACCTTGTTAAAAGTAGCAAAATATTCTTCAAATGAATAAATTCTTACATTAAAGAATAAATAATTTTATAGCTCATATATATAACTTAAATTCTTGTACTGTAACTATTTTTATACCAAATTCTGAAAATATTTTTATTTTAAATAGCACTTTTAGGCACATACATTATATATGCTGGAGAAGAGAACTCTTAGTACTCACTAAAGCCCCTCCCAAAACCACAACAAAAATGATTTCTAGCATATAATCAATACTGCCTTTAATTTTCCTTTTAAGGGTGGAAACATAAATCCATTAGGTGTTCATTCTGAAGACAGGCTATAGGCCATGGCTTCCTGTACCTGTAGAAAAACTAACATTATGCAGTCTATCACCTGAAATTCTTCTCAAGTATCTATCCAACAACACTTTAAGGAGAGATATTATTTTCAAATATGCACTTAATAATAAGAAACACATTTTGTTCACCTCCACCATTAGGTTTAAAACATTTCAGGGTGAGCAATCACTAAGAATAGAATTCAAATCATCCATCTCAAGCCACTAAATGGTTGCTCACTGAAACATATCTGAAATTGCCAGCTTTACCACATATACATAGGATAAAATCATGAAGTTATGTGTGTGCAATGTAATTGCAGGATGGATGGAGATCACATATGCAGCAATGTTCTCTAATTAAGTTAACCCATCGTAGATGCCAGAACAAATATGATAAAATAAGTCTGTGCTGTTTCTTTTGCACTACAAATATTCAAATTTTCTTTCAAAAACTGCAGATAGATGTATTAGATGGGTTGAATCACACCATGGGAATATGTATCTCTATTTGTTGATTAGATCAAGGATCTGAATGGCTTAGATTAGATATCTCTTTAATTAGGTGTATAACTAAAACAAGAGGAAATGTATTCCAGCATAGGATTCAAAGTTTACACATGTTTACACACCTATTCACTTTGCATGCAAGACTAAAATTTATGTGTACATAAATCTGCAGTGTTTAAGTTTAGCACTTAAACTGGGTACATTTACAGATTTAAATCATCCCAATTTGGATTAAACAGACTAAAACACAAATCCTGTCACTGTATCTCACTTCAAAAGTCCAGAATTTACATTTATGGATGACGATTTTTATTTTTTTTTTCATTAAGATTTTCCTGTCCATTTAGTATGTAGAATATAGACTTCTAAGCATTTTCTTTCTGGCTCAACACCAGTACATTCTTTTCTTGCTAAATTGTGCAGAATACGAGTCAGCTTCTAGCCATTTTTATTGTATTCATTATATAGCTATACAATCTTCTTACTTTAAGGAAGAAATGAACCATGCCTTTGTATGGTTGATTTTATGCATCGTAAATTTCAGAAAAATTGTTCGTTTACCATATTTAATCAAAATAATATTGGAAAATAAATTCATAGTCATTCAATGCACATTGAATGAACATTGAGAATATTCAATTTCTATTGTGGTAGGGGGATGCATTAATTTGTTTCAAGCACAATGCACACAACCTACATATTTTTCTGGCTCTAAGCAACCTGACTCCATGTTTAACCCTCTTCAGTGCTCTTCATTAACTCTCAAAATAAATTTTAAAAAGAGTCAAATGTAAAGGCATATACCTATCACGTTAAGTCCACTCAGAGGATTTTCAAATTAAAACAGTAATCTGGCAATGATCTTAATTAACATAAAGCAGCATTTACACTAATGCTGGGAATGTTTCCATACTGAAACACTCGTTTTCATTCATTCATTAAACAGAATTACTTCAGCAATTGTAATTAAATATTACATATAAATATTACCTTTATTAAGCTTATTATCTTTGGGATGAAAAGTACTTCTGGGACTGCCTGACATCCTTTGCACAATGATCTCTCAGTTCTCACCAGGATTTCTAAAGTCTATCATAGATGAAACTCCTGCTTATGTACTTCTGAATGAAGCTTAATTGGCTGACTGGAGAAAATTGAAGAAAAGAACTGCCATAAACTTTTTAATGGTGAGCTCTTGAAGTCTGCTTTCAAGAATTTACTAAGAATCATTCTAATCTAACTAGTACAAGATACATTGAAAATATTGCAGTAATAGAATGGTGTTAAGAGAAATGACAACATGGCAACAGAGTTAAAAGAATACCAAGAAAAAAGGATGAGGTGTGAATTTTCTACCAACTATTGGTATTAATTATACAGCAGGTACTTCTTCCTATTGCTCACAATAAATATGTGTACGTACAGCCTCAGCATTCCCTGATGTTTACTCTATAGTTTAGAAAACTGAGAAAACAAATCAGAAAACTGAATTACTCAACTAAATTAGATTTCATTAAATTTCTGGATTAAGTGATACATGTCTTTAAGATATTTTTAGTTTTTATATCAAGTGCCTTGTGATAGTTTTTTATGTTTTTATGAAAAAATTTTGTGAACAAATACAAAAAAAACCCCAATTTTTTTCTTAAAAAATAGGTTACATTAAAACAAAAGCGTAAGTAAATAAATGCTCCCTTTCTTGGAAGTCATTTTATTTGAAGTAATTTTCTTTTTGGGAAGGAAAGGTGAGCTGACTTACTTCTTATAAAATACAGGGTACAAGCTGGATCACTGTCTCTTTCTTCTGAAATGAGTGTCTTGAACCTTTGTGCAGTTGGACACTCAAGTGTTTGGAGCAGTCTTTGTGGTTTCGCTCCATCTTGTTGACAAGTAATCATTGTTTGAACAGTGCAGTCTCACAGAATTTGAAGTGGTTGCTTGTATAAAAAGAGGGTAGGAGCAGAATCAGATTCCTGCCTATGGTAGCATTTTGATATTTTAGATCATATCCTTTCATTTCTATCTCCCCTTCAGCAAAGTATTGCTTAATTCAATAATTGTTTAGTTTATTTTAAAAAATATTGACGCTAGCTATGTAGCCAGACATTTCCATCCATTTTTACTTAAGATGGACAGTTAAACCCTCCACATTTTAAAAATGTCAGTCCATATGCATTTGCCACATTTCTTAAATTATATTAAGATGTACACAACAGTGATGATGGATTCAAGTCATTAAAACAAATGTTTTACTGTAATTCAGCTAAGTATTATGATAAATGCAATTTGGTTCTCATTTCCTCTTGATGTGAGGTTGTCATCAGGCACACTCTGCTCCTTATGATCTGTCCTTGACAATCTTTTTCTTTCCAAATGTGAACTGAGTTTGAAATTGAATCAAACAGCACTGAAATAACTTTACTGTAACACGACTGTTAAGGTGTCTAACAATTGTAGATGCAGTGAGCTGTCTAACAGAAAGCACATGTTGTCACCATTGTTTGCCCAGTGTGCATTTTTACTGGCAGAATAAAATCTGTTGGTTTACCTTCCAGTAATTGATAAAAAAATCATTATTTCAAGGATATTATTAATAATAAGAAGAAGAATGTCAAAGTTCAGCTGTTCTACTTCTTTCTTTTCTATGTTGCTAATATGGAATAACTCAGGTCCATCTCCTAAAAATTCAAGATAAAATATAAGCAAACATCAAAATGGCATAAATGTGTCTGTGAATATAAGCTACTTATTTAGGAATTGAAGAGAATAGTGGAATTAAATTTTTCTGTTTACTGCAAGCAAACTGGATCTACCTTCATTGCCATAATTCGAAGTCTTTCCCCAAAATATAATTTTATCAATAAAATTCTTGAATTTTTTTTAATACTATATTTTTCTGTAGATGTAGAGAAAATGTTTCCATGGAAGCTAGACATTTTCCCAATTAATGTTTTAGCTTTTAGGTAGGAAAAGATAGTTCTGATTTAAATTTCATAATTTTTGATGGCAACTGAAAAAATATATTAATTTTCTGATACCATAGCTGAAAGCCACACTTGTATACCTTATTGTACATGTTCAATCTATCTTCTTGCTCTAACAAAAAGGAAAGCCATTTGCTGAGACCAGCTGATATAAAATCTATTTTACTGTTAGAAATATTAATTTAAAAAGAAGTATAGATAACACCATTATACAGAGAAGAGCATACAAACTACATCCTGTCCATCAGGGAAAAAAAATAAAGTCTTTAACATCTGCATTTTAATTGAAACCAAAGCTGTATTTCAGGACTGAACAATTAACAGTCATTACACCACTTTAAAATATCAGTGGGAGAGTGTCAAAGAAGCTGAGTCTTCCATGTTTACAAAAGATTTTGCCTTTGGCACACTGCATGCTTTTGTGAATCATTTATCTCATAGCTTAAACCTGTCATGGTATGAAATATTGGAACTGTGATTCTTCATGACAGAATAATGAAACACTTGGAAAAAGTCCACATTGAAATGACTTTTCCACAGAATTTTTGACTTGAGAAGCTGAGAAGCTGCAGATGAAATAGGTTTTCTTTTCAGTCCATCAAAAACTAATCCAGGCCAATGAGTTCCCTTCTACACAGTGAATATGTTATTACATTGTTTGTGGGTTTTGTCTATATTGACCAGGTTTTCACTTTTTCTTTTCTCTAACTGTTTTTCATTATAAGTTCTCATATACTATATTGGATGCCAAAAACAGTTCTTGAAGAGTTTCCATTCAGCAGATATTTGGTTGCTGTAGTTCACATTTAAAGTTGGATCCATAGAGAAGATGACAGATTTGTTGCTGTTTTCTTTAGGAAAATTAAATTATCTTGTGTCAGCAGCTTTGTTGGAGTACCCCTTCATTCTCAAAAAGGTTTTTTTGTCTCTTTTTTGTTGAGAATCATCTCTGTCAAATCTACATGATGTGATGCATACTACCAAGTGAATTGAATATGAAGTCTCGTATCTTTTTCCACATAGGCCAGATTTTTTTGTGATTATCTTGTCAATGAGTGACCCCTACATACCAAGAATTGCAAGTAAAGACTCTTAATGTGATATCTTCTATTAGGACACAAAAATAGTGTTACAGGAACAAAGTTCCTACTTACTAAAATTGATCTGAAAGACTTCAGCATTGCAATTTTATTGCTATTCTTCTCTGAAACTGTGCTTAAACATATTTTGATGAGTGAGAGATAAAACACATTCATTACTCATACTGTAAAATTTCAGACTAAGACAAACAATTACATCGAACATAAAAACTTCAGTTAAATCAATTGTCAAAATTACTTTGCCTTTCTTAATAGTTTTTACTGGAATAATTTTAGTAATGATAGATTACAGAGAGAGCCAAGGTCAGGAAAAAATCTATATTAATAACTTACAAAAAAAATTGTACACCGGTGTACAATTCAAAGGAAGATTCAGATTTTAAAGTGTGCACCCTTTGTGGGTGCGAGGAATTCTGCTTTCTATTTCTGTATGACTATCATTGGAAAAAAGCAGCTAAAACGAAACTATCTGTTTTGGCACTTGTTTCAATCCTCATTTTGAATGGTTACCACCAGATATGGTTTTTACCTTTCAACACACTATTGTTTTCTGCATGCACAAAAGTGGATCAAACATGATCCATGATACATCCTACAGGTACTTGAACTAATTTTCAAAATATTTTTTTTTAAATACAAGGGAAAAAGACAAGTTCTATCCCAAGGCAGGACAGACAAAAAGTTTAGCCATTCTATCATATTTATATCCCACCATATGTCACTGAATCCTTGTATACTAAGGTTAAGCACATCTAAACCTTTTTTCTTTGCATCAGCATTTTCTTGTCTAATCAAAGTTAAACAGTCAAACAGAATTCCTTAATACTGCTACTATAATGCTTAGTGTGTAAGAAAACCAGTATTTCTCAAATTATTCCAAATAACTATGCAGAATAGTGGGATTTTTCCCCATTTCCATATGTTGTTTTGGGAGATCTGTCTTTATTTCTGGAAATCACAAAACTGCATTTCAATCCAGAATGTCAAAAATATGAAGTACAACGAAATTAACATTTTGAATACTTTAGTGTAGTAATTTTAAGGCTTTACATGTTGACATCTGTTTCATAAACTAAGAAATATCACTATACTGATAATAAATCTGTAACTTCAGATTTGATAAAAATGGGAGTATATAAACTTTACATTTTATCTAAAAACAATTAGCTATGTCAAAAACACATGCTTATAATAGCTAGAAATAATACATCAAGAATTGTACACACGTGTTTAATTTTTTTCTCAGTATCTTTGGAATAAGGAAAGATGGGCCTGACTTAGGAGACAATACTTTTAAAAACCTATTTATTTTGTAGTAGTCTGTGCACCTCTACACTATACACAGGAACAAGCTAATTGGATATTAAGGGAGTTCAAGATATCATGAGTTTGGCAGACACACAGCAGATGAAGCACTTTATTCAATTTGGTTAAGATCTTTGCAGAATCAACATGAAGGAAGGTTAAGAAATATCCATCCCTATCCCCAGGCACCTGTTATTTGAGAAACTGAAATGTGAGCTGTGGGTCAGAAGAAAATCTTGCTTATCCAAGCGTAAATCTAAAGCATGGATATTTAAAGCTTAACTGACATCAATATGTGGCATGCTGCTTACCAAGAAGTCAAAGTGAACAAAAAACCAACATAGGCATTATTAGGTGTCTAATAATAAAGTGAGATAAAATAATTCATAAATAAAGGGAGATAAAAATGTCTTTGTATGGGGCAGAAGAAACCATTTAAATATTTGTCTAACCAACAGAAAAAATAGTACAGAAGTGAAGTTTTGATGTAGGTTCAGAGAATCTACAAAAGTCAAGCAGACACATGCTGCACTAATTTCATTTGTCAATAAAGACTATGCCATTTCCTCCTGATGTAGAGAAGCCAAAGGTTAAAGAAGCAACAGTACCAAATATTTAAGAGAAATACTGCTTCCCCTGCTTACATGGACTTACTGGAGCTATGCTTCACTTTCTAGAGCATAAGCACATGACCTTGGGTGAAAGGAAACCAGAAATGGTACCACTAATATATTTGGTTAACATCACTGTAGTATTCTATGTTATATGCTAGTTATCACAGTGAGACAAAAATACTGAACACTAATTTCAAAAGATAAAGACAAATATATGTGTTTTGAGGAAATAATGTACTAAATATAATAAAATGACAAAAGCATTAATAGAATTATCAGCTTAAACCAGCTTATTCACATTAATAATTTTATGTAAAAGCAACCATAAAAATCATCCAGAATTGCTGAAAGTATCCAAGCAACAAAAATAAATGAATGAGACCAGATCTACTTACCAAATTCCTTAGGAACAGTAATAGAGTAAATACAGTTGTGACCAACACTGTAATTCTTGGGGTAGTTTGGTGATAATACTGTCCCTTCAGAACCTGTTGATCGGCTTCCACAGGGTGCTAGAAAGTGAGGATAATCAGATTTAAGAAATGTAATACCATTAAAAAAATCAGTTTAAATTGTGTTACAAAGCGGAGCAATGCAGAGTCCCCAGTCAGGTGCATTTGTTGGATATTGCAGGAAATTTTATTACTTCTACACTGGATTAAATTTTACATCCTGTGACATACTGAGTATGTGCAACTTTCTAATATATCAAATGAGAATTGATGGCACTCTGCAGTTTTCCAGATCAATTATTTTTTCTTTACAATTTATAAGCCATATTAATAAAAATAATGATGTGGTTTATATGCAGTATGTTATTATTTACAGCATAGAAAACTATTATTCATTCATAAGATGCTTTATACTATCAGAACATAGATTATACAGCACTTCTGCACACTAGTAAATTCTTACTCATGCCAATACACCCATCATGCAAAATAATGTCTACAACTACTGATATGATAAAGTAAGGATTTCTTGACTGAACATGATGTACCACTTACTTGTATCTCAACTATTTATAACTTTATATATATAAAGTTATGAGCACATACTTTTCTTTATCACAGAAACATCATGTTATGCTATAAAATGGAAGATAGATACAAATGCTTTTTACCACAATAATGTATTTTTCTAAGGTTTCTAACAAAAATTAGTATTTGGCATTATTCAAAAATGTCAAGCAAGGAACAGTGTTATTTCTTCTTTTTTTTTTCTTTAGATATACAGGTGCATATATATGAAACATTATTCAATGTTAGTGGTTTTCTATGTCTATTACCTGCTTGTCACACAGGTTTAGTAATTTAGGGCTTTAATTTAGATTTAACCCCAATATATTTTCAAGACTAGGACACCTCTTCATAATATTTTTCCTCTTTTGGACTGCAAAATATTTTTAATGAGTTTAGTGTTCTCTATTTAAGAAATTTATTTCCTGCAAAGACATGAATTTATAAATGAAGTAGTACTCAATGTTTCATTTGCGAAACACATCTGGGGTTTTTTGTGGTATTCTCTCAAAGCATTAACACTTCATGAATTATATTAAATAAGAAAAAGATGGTTTTCTTACTACTATTCCAGAAGACTTTATCTCAGCAGTTGTAATACTAAATACAAGATATTTATAAGTGTAGCTACAAATCATATATTTTAACACTACTTTTAGTTAATTTACACAAAATGTTTGGTGGAGTACACCATGAAAAGAACATATCTTTAAATGTAGCAAGGCTCCAACACTTTGAGAACAGATTTTTGCAATTTGCATTAGCATAAATTCCTTTCAGTATGGTGCAACTTCAGGGTCTGACAGACTGTGTACCTGGAACAGGAGCAGATGGCACCTGTTGCTCCAATTTGCATGCACAATTTGGAAATGCTTTAATGGATTGCTGTGAAAGCCACAGTATTTGAAACATGTCAACAGAGGGGTCTTGACTTTTGATTGTGCATGTGTGCATGCATGTGGCAGATGTGGCACTTGTACTGGAGCTAAGCAAATCTACCAGGACCCAGGCCAGGATGAGGTCTTGGTGAGGCTCAGTGCAGGGAATGGGCACTCGCCCTGACACACGGAGTAATCCCTGACTGCCCCACGTACACGGAATGTTGCCCTCTGTGGCTACAAGAGTGATGCCAGTGCCTTCCTTCAATCCACCACCACACAAAATATTAGAAATTCATTATTTCTTGTGAAAACATATTTAGATAATAGAACTACTGGGACTTTTTCCAAGAAGCAGTGTCTTGGCTGAGCCTCATTTCCAGAGATTTATTTGCCATGAGTTACTGGAAAAACACAAAGTAAAAAACCTTCACTATTAAAATGTGGCCAACGTTTGTGATAAAAACAGATCTGCTTACCAGCTTGTTAGTACTCAAGATTTTCTATTCCAGATTTTGGATGAAACAGAAGTGAGTATGGAAGAATATAAGCAACAAAAGCATTAAAATAAGATAAATAACATTGTAAAAAAAATGTATCCCCAACTCCATTTCCCTCTTTACTGTTTGTGAGTTGAATAATTAAGCTGCAATCGCCAATACCACTGTCCCACTCTAGCAGTCATATTACACCTTCCTAATCAGAAGATATAAATAATGTGCAAATTTAGGATAAAACTACAATTCCACAAAAGTCAATGGCATTGACACAAAAAGGAACATAATTTGACCCTTAATGAAACTTGGAGTCTTAGCAGACAAAAGTAATATTTAAAATAAAATTAAGAGCTAAATATAGTCATTAGCATATAGTGGAAGTTTCCTTATAAGAAAAAAATAAAGATTTTTTTATACCCTGATTCTTTTTTATTCTTACAGGTTATGAAATTAGTAAAGGCATTATCTTAATTGTAAAAAAGGATTCTTACTCTAGTATGCTTAAGCCATAGCAAAATATATTTACCTATGTATAGATCTAGACAAAATATGTCATGATACTTGCAAGGTATTATGACAGCTGGTAAAAAAAAAAAAAAAAAGTCACAAAGTACTTTCATTGAAAAATGCTTATAGACCTTTAAAAGTCATTAAACCCAAAAAATTTTGCAAATTAAAAAAAAAAAAGTCTAGCACTTTCACAAATCTGAGAGTTCTCATTAATACTGGAGTATAGTTAAAATAATTTCCAAGTCTCTAAAAGGTGAAGATAACACCATTTTCTTTTACAGTTGATAATTAAAGTGCTTATATGACACTTTATCTGAAACATCTAAACATTTTTTTCCCACACATTAAATTCCATGAAAGTAACGCACATCTGCACTGGATTTATAATGGGGATATATTACGTTCCCACAAGAGAAACTGGCATATATCTGTTCCCACAAGAAGAGAAGAGATACAGTACGAGTTTGAAGCAGAATTTCCAGTGAGGATCCTTTAGGTACAAGGTCTTTCAGCAAGAATTGTCTGCAGCCTTTGCTACAACGTGCTCAGCACAGACTGGAGTCAGATTTGGACTATTTGTCACTCTGGTATATGCAGTATATAATCAGTAGCAAGAACTTAATATCTGTGTTAAGTATTTCATTCCTTGAATTTCTTTCCTAAATCTTCTCATTCTGGATTTTTTCTCTCAGTCCTTTCTGTGTTTACTTTCCCCCTTGTTATGTCCCTTATTTTCCAACTGCTTCTGTAATGACTCTTTTATCTTCACAAGAGTTCACATTACAGGGCCTCAAAAACAATTAATATAAAGGGAAGTTGGTTCAAGAAGTAAGTATCCAGTTGACCTTTACAAGCTGAGAAAATGTTAAATTTTGTAAATCATTAGTTAGTGAATCATTTAACTCTTATGGCAGCCAGATGGTCCTCCAAGACATTTCTGAATGTGTCAGGGAAGAGGAAGAGGTTTGCTTGGTATTTTAGTGAACATAGCAAGTTCACTGACTGTATTTCCTTCCTTGCATTTTGGGAAATGTTAAATTTAAAATGTCTAAAAGTTTCAAGAAGAGATTTTACCCTGACCGTCATTTAAGATTAACGCTCAGAAATCAAAGATGGATATGAAACCATAGCTGCAGTGAATTGAAAACATTAACTTGATGTAAACATATATTTTTGCCTCCTGAAAACAGCTAACATCAAGTTGTTTGGATAGATGTAAAAGTTCTCCTACTTCCATGCTAGCCATTGACTTTCACTTATGCTTAATTCAGCTAAGTAAGTCTCTTTGTTTCAATTTTATAATGCAAGGATTTATTTAGTTTCCTTAAGAATAGAAAGGCAAAGACTTATAAATTTTGAACATCAACTCATCTAATTATTATGCCCTGCATTGAAAAGTCTACCTATAGTTAAAAAAAGGAAGTTAACCTATAGTAAAAATCTAGCAAACCCATCACACCCACAAATATAAATCATTAAAACAAACAAGCCAAAAATGCAACAAATGCTGAGAATCATTCCTCCGGAAATGTAAAACATCCTGCAGAATAAAATAACCCAACCAACCAAGCAACCACAAAAAAAGAAACCTTCAGGAGGCAACTAATATTTTCTAATGTAATTCTCCAACAGTATTTCATTATTTTTTAATAATGTTTGCTTAGACTCTGAAATACTGTATTCCCTTAAGTAATTATTTATGCTGTAGCTTATTCTAGTTTATTCACCAAAATGTTATGCAGTATGCTGTCCTTGTCCTGCTTTCCAGGGTCAGCAATGGAGCATTAGTGGGAGAGCAAGGGACTTAACTATGGTAAGAATGTGATAAAGATCAGTGTGTTGATGCATTCCTCACTATTTCCTTGAAACATATTTAAAGTTAATGGCAAAAAGTTCCTGTGTGTGCTGAACCTAATGGTATCTTGGCTTGTAAAATAGCATCCTCTGTAGCCCTGGACAAATCCTGTCACAAAACCAACAGAATATCACCCATTCTGTATGTTAATTGGCAGGCATTTTATCTGAGAAATTACCCACCTTGATCATTAGTATTCATTTACCTTTGTCAAAGGACTACATTCTACCTCATTTTGGCAGTGTATCAGTAAATAGAGAACACAATATAAAATGCATTACCATCAAAGTGACATCTTTTCTCAAATTTCAGTAGTTGTAAAAGAAATGTAGTTGAAAACCTCAGAGGGAAAATCACCCAGCAGAACAATAGGTTCTCATAATCTATGTCTAACTACTGCTATAAAGTCAAATTTTCTGTGCCTCCAGCTAAACAATACAGTGTTAAAAGCCCCAGTCATGTGCTTATTGCCAGTATGTTTTTCATCTGGCATTTGCAGTTAACCAAAAGGGAGAATGCACAAGTTCAAAGTTTAGTAAGAAAAAAGTGAAGAATGGACTACCGAAGTATGAGAATCAATTACAAATATCTTAATCTTTTTCAAAAAAATAATATTTTTGCTATCAAGTTTGTGTTTTTTTTAATGCAGCTCGAAGTTTTTAATTCCTACTCTTGCTTTCAGATCACCTACTTTCTAGCTCTTACAGCTGAGATCTAATATAATTTAATTGTACTTGCAGATTTAAGTGCCATATTGCACCATCCATTTTTAAGCAGCAGTTCACAATGGAATCAATGGGGAACATTGCTTAAAAATGGATGGCACAATATGGCTTTATGTCATGCAGATAAATTTGATTACACAGCTACAAATACAATCAAAAAATAAGAACAACTGTGCATACAGTCTGGAAAAGGAGGGAAAAAATGCCTTGAAGAACTGGCAATGGGATACTGACTTTTTATCTAATGGGTCACTGTTTCAAAATCCAGTCTAAGATACCTAGTGTCCAATTTATCTAAATGAGTAGGTTCAGGGAAATAATTAATTAGTGACATGGTTTATGTTTATAAAATTTAATATATCATTGTGGTTTAACCCCATCTGGAAACTAAATGTCACACAGTCCTGCTTGTTCATCTCCCCTTGTGGAGGAGTGAGAGCATTGGAAGAGTGAAAATGGAAATAGTAAAGAAAAGGAAAATAAAAGAGGAATGCAATCCACAAAAGACAAGTAACGCACATGAAAACACCTTCTCATCATCAAGCAACCAGCACCTTGTGATCAGTGGCCCCAGGCCAACCTTCCCCCTATACTAATGCTGAACACGATGCCATAAGGCACAGAATGTCCCTTTGGTCATTTGGGATCAGCTGTCCCAGATGTGTTGCCTCCCAGCTTCTTGTGCCCCTCCAGGCTGTTCACTGGTGGGGTGGCATGAGGAGCAGCAAAGGCCTTGACTCACTGTAAACACTGCTCAGCAGCAATGAAAACCCCCTGGTATTACCAAAACCAGCAAAAATCCTAAACAAGTCCTACTAGCTACTGTGAAGGAAATGAACTGTACACCAGCTCAAACTTCCACATACATTAAATCACTGGGTGCTCTTTTTCCTAGTCACATGCAACACAGTATCATTCAATTTATCCTTTGTAGTCCAATTGTGATACTTTCAGTTGCAATGATTTCTTGTAGTGGTTATGAGCAAAAAGAAAACAAATACAGTGACTGATATATGACTTCCAGATACAAAATAATTTAATGCAAAGGACTTTGTAACATATAAAACAGTAGACATTTATTCTAAAGTTCTAAATTACAGATATATTAATTGTGGATATCAGTTTGCAAATGTGAAGCTGATGAAGAACCTGAAGTGGTTTTGACAATACAATGAATATGTAAAAGACAATCTGATATGGAAATGTATGTTTAGTTGCTAGTTGGAAAAGCAGAAATACGTTAGAAATAAAAAGACATTAAAAAATCCAGAAATACAGAGAGAGAGAGAGAGAGAGTGAAACATCATAATGCTGAAAAGTAGTATGAAAGAAAAAACTATAATGAAGAATATAGAAGATTTCTATACTGTAGTCTCTTCAGTCTTCATAACAGAGTTTAACTACACAATTAAAACTGACGTAAAAAATGAGAGATAGGCCAATATATGTAAAAGTATTTGAATATGGTTAGTAAAAACAAAGGCCAGCAGAAGCTAGCAATTTAGAAATTTACTAAAGCAGGCCCTGAATCACTAAGAGAAAATGGGGAAATGATGGCATGATCTAAAAACAAACAAGCAAAACCCCAAAACAAAACAACAACAAACCCCAAATCAAAAACTTCCCAAACAGAGAAATTCTAAGTACCAACTTTAAAAGTATTGGCAAGTGGAGACACTCAAGATCAAAAGCAGATAGCAACTGTTGCAGGAAAACTTAAAATATCAAAGATAGATTTTGAGTTTCAGTGAAGCATTGTTGTAGAGAAAGATATACCTTAGCTAGCATTTAATGTAGACATAGAAGGTAACATTTTGTTCCATTCAGAGCAGTAAAGTCTCAAGTTTTTGCCATTTAAAAGAAAAAAATGTCTATTTTCATATTAGCACAAAGTTTTGAAATACAAGGGATGTTTAGTCTCCAAAACAGAAGAAAGAGAACATGGGCAGTCTGGTCACTTTTTGAAGATGTGGTAGAATGGTGAATTATGGTGAATTGTGGTGAATTGCCAGCAATTCCAGTATAATAAATTAATTTTAGATATTCTCATAAATACTTTTGGGAAGTTATTGAATTTTTGTGTGACTCCTGAAAGAAAGAGAAATATAAATATCTGTCACAAGGGGTTAAGGATATCAAAGTAGAAAAAAGACAGTATTAACTATAATTGGCTATGGATCTACCCATGTTAATTGATTCTAAGTTGACAAGGAAGTTTGTTCAATATTCTTGATGCTGGCAGTGCTAAACCCACAAACAAACTACTATAGAGTGATGGTTATTTAATATTTTCTAGAAGAAAAACTCATAAACAAAAAAAGATTATTCATAGAAAAGTGCAAAATGGGAGAACACCTAAAGGCAATTCTTAATAAAAAAAAAACAACAAACAAAAAGCCAAAAAAACCCAAACCACAATAAAAATCCCCGAGAACCTAAACTTATATTATTTTTAAAGTTTTCTAAAAGATGCATAATCAATAAAATATGTCTTGTAAGGAGAAAATAAAAAGGATTAGAATCTTTATAGCAGATAATTGGCAGATATATTTAGATACATTTTAAGAAGTACATTTCAAGAAAAAAATGCCTCTTTCTTTTAAATAAAGAAGCAGAAAATTTAGCTGTGCTTTTGATGTTAAGACATAACGTTTATATAAATACATAAAATGCAATTAAAGACACTATCAAATTATTTCTATGTAAATTTATTTAACAGTTCATTAACTTTTACCACCAAGGCCAAATAAGCCAAATAATTTTGTATATTCAGTTTCTGCTTCTTGAAATCTTTTAAACAAAACTAGATGTTTCTCTGAAGATGCAAAAAGTAGATTTTATACAGCTGATTATGAGATACACTCCTATATTTAAAGGAAATTAAACTTTAGAAACAATGTTTGCTCTTAATTTAATGATTAATTATAAACATCAATTCTATTCCATTTTTCCTTAAGGAACTCTGATGAACAGAGTTTTCAAAAATTCCATATGGTTTTTGCAAGTGCTGAAATCATGTGCTGCTGATAATTCGTTAACTAAATTTACTCATTTTAGCCAAGTGTAATAAAGGGGGAATTGAATTTTTTTAATAGAAATTGAGATGTGGCAGAAGGTCAAAATCCTACATTTTTTTGTGTTGTAGAAATGGGTTCACATCTGATAGCTCTTTCATAGTATTGGCTGTTATTGAAATATCCAAAGTATTATCAGTTTGCAAAAGTATTTCTTCCTAATTTTTTCCCTATATTTTCTGAACAAATGCAATTAGCTGGAAATTAGACATATTTCTGTTTCTGCCCTATCTGAGTAAATTCAAGTCCATTTTAGATGAGCAGTAAAGGGAGCAAGCATAAATGCAAAATCCCGTTCTCCTATTTGAATTGTCAAAGCCCTAGAGAAAATATTAAAGGAAATTTGAAGAGTCAGATTTCCAATTTTATAACCCAAAATCTAATTCTATATAATGATTCCATTTTTAAATGTCAGGGTAGAGCTACACATCATGCATTATTTATGATCAAGGCCTGTGGCATGTAAACGTCAAAATACTCTGTAGCATAATCAGATACCACATAAACAACCAGATAAGTATGGTTATTGTATTAATAATTAATAAATAAAAGTAAAAATAACCAGATTAAAATTAATCTTAAATTATAGGAATTTTTGAATCCAAATATAACCGATGCATTAGCAAATTTTGAATTTAGAATAGCTAAATGGAAGAAAATTACTCTTCATAATTCTTAATTTTACTGCTATGCTGCAGGAAATGGCTTCCTGAAAGAAAGCTTTCTTCAACAGAGAGCAGTGGAATAAATTAATTTCCAGTGTGGTATAGTCTTCTAAAATCTTAATTGATGTTTAGTGAATTAATATTTTTCTTAACTTTTGAAGGAATTGTCCAGCTGATGAAAACTTCTTTTTATGTTGCTTGCCTCTAGGACAAGGAGTGGGAGCTGAGTCCGCCCTGTCTGGGTGTTCCCGTGTGAGCTGGAGGACGGTGAGGTTTCTCCTCTCGTTCATGTTTCTCACTGCTCCCGTTGATAAAACCATTGGAATGCCGTGTGATACCTTTCCAGGAGTCTTTCACTGCAGAAACACCCACTTAATAATGTTGTGTTCTTTCATTTAGGAAATGTTTTGTTTTCTATTGCTGATAAAACGGAATTAAAGTAGCAGGCTCTGAGAATGGAGCCATCAAATAAAAGAAAACATTTTCTAACATCTTTTGTGGTAGAATAAGGATCTTTGCAGTGGAACAGTCTCTGCTTATAATAAATGAAGGTGGAGTAGGTCTCTGCAGTCAGCCTATGTCTCAGCACAGCTTCATTCCTTTGACAGAGCACACCAGAGTTATAGTTTCCACAGCTGAAAAAAAGTGACTAAATAAAAGTTTGAACATGCTTTTCAAGTCAATTGTCTGCAGCAGACTTGACATGATATTTAAGGAACTTCTGAGGGAAAACGAATAATCATTTTAAAACAATTTAACTGCCAACATTCTAAATGAATAAAAAAAGAAGAGAAAAGAAAATTGCCAGTCTTCTGGGGAAGACCATTTCAGAGTCTTTCAAGTATATTAAGATAGCAGAGGAAAAGAACATTATATGACAGATGTGTAGAAGTAAAAATAAATCAGAGATTAACAAAGCTTAACACATTTTAGCTACAATAGCAGAATTGAGAGATTGATGTATCAGAAAGTATGAATCAAAAATGTGTAAGGATTTACAGATCAGTTCACAAGAAATAATAATCTCTTTTAATGAGAAACTTCCATTCTTTTTTTCTTTTTCTTTTTGAAGGTCATATAGCCTACTTATTATTTATTTATTCATTTGTGCACTCTTTGTATCTAAATGATTATTTCATTACTTTTTTGGTTTAAGAATAATTTCTATTATGTGATGAAGAGCATGATGACAGCTTCTAAGCAGAATGTAAATGTAAAAAAAATGTGAGGATAAAAGTTAAATAATGAGCTTTCTTAGAACTCAGTAAATTTATGATTTCATTTCAAATTTCACAGAACAAGAAATCTACTTATTACGATAGAGCTCGTAAGTGATATCAGCACCTGAATCCTTTTCTGGTAATAGGACTTTAACCATTTTAGGGCTGGGGAGGCTGTAATGAATGTATTGACCATGCAATACCCCTTTGTGTTGTGGTAGACTGCCAATTTGCATTTCTCTAGAATCTTCTTTTAACCAAATGATTTTTAAGCACTAACAGTGAATCACAGCTGGAGCAAAGAATAAGCTTTTTCTTGAATAATCTGCAAATATTATTACAATACCAGAATGAAGCTTTACTTTTCTAAATGATGATCACTTTGTTCCCACATGATTTTAAATATTTTTGAGTGTGTGTGCATCAGCAGCTTAAAAGGAAAGTGCAGGAACAGTTAATGATTGTAATTCTAAATCTGAGATCTGACAGTTAATGATAAATTCACTGAGGTCATTATAATTCTCTCAATCTCAGCTTTCTTTTCTATCACTTCTGTTTAGGTTTACAACACAGACTTTTAAATTGACTTTAAAAAGACAGAAATTCCCACTTTTCAAACTCACTAAAGAAAAGTTAATTAAAGAAAATGAAAAGGAAAGAAGAGAAAAAGACTGAAAATATACACTATCCATGATTAAAGACACATTCAGATTAGAAGTAAATAAAATAAATCAAGAAAGTTAGGAACAGGGACTCCTGAAACACAGGAAAGAAAAATAGGGTCAGAAAGAACTATAAAACAAAACAAAATTCAAAATAACTGGTCAATGAACAGTTATGAGTACAAATACCAACTGAAAATATAAAATAAAATAATACAGAAGTGACATTTAAAACATGCAGAAGACAAAGAAAGAAAAATACTCATGGAACTTTTTCATCTGGGAAATTTTCACACATGTTGCTGGGATCTCTAGTGATCAGTAAGTCAGAGAATCTTATTTACTACATTTCAAATCACCAAGCTGAAGACTGCATAATATACAGATCTATTTCTCAGTATTAGAAAGAAAGATTTTTAATTACACTTCTCAAAAATTTAGGACTGTTTTATCTCCTTGTAATAAGGACTATATTTAAAAACTACAATTCTATTTTTTCTTGAACTGAGTGCTGAGAAATAGACTCTGCTACATCTGCAAACAAGAAGGAAATGTGATTTGTTTATTGTTTTGTTAACACTGCCTCATCAGAGTATATCTCATGGGCTAGGATGCTCTGTGAGGAAAAAAATCCTTAAATATGATTGTGATAGAACTTTGCTAATCTTCAAAAGACTAGTAATGAGTTCAAGGTAATTTATCTTGGACTGAATCATCTCTTTTACAAGGACAGGCTGAGGCAATTGGGCTCATTCAGCCTTGAGGAGAGACGACTGAGAGGGCATCACATCAATATCTATCAGTACCTGAAGGGAGGGTGACAAAGGATGGATTCAGGCTTTTCTTGTTGGTGCCAAGGAATAAGACAAGAGACAATGGGCAGGAACTGATGCACAGGAAGTTCCAGCTGAACATGACTTTCAGATCATCACACACTGGAACAGACTGCCCAGACAGTTTGCAGAGCCTTGTTTATTGGATATATTCAAGAACCATCTAGACACAATCCTGTGCCATGTGCTTTGAGATGAACCTGCTTGAGCAGGGAGGTTGGACTAGGTGATCCACTGTGGTCCACTCTAATCTTATCCATTCTTGTGATTTTGTGATACTTCACAACCAAAATCTAATGATCATCACATGCCTATCCATAGGGTTATTTCTTCTATCTATAAGTATTTTGCCTGCACTTAACAGAAATGAAATTGATGTACCTTTTACTCTGTGCATTTGACTCTAGGTATGATTATATCATATAATTTTGTGATAATGTGAACTTTGTGATCTCGATTTTATGGGAATTTGTATTGGACAGCAGAATTCATAGGAAAAATATGTATGAGACCTTTGTGGTAGCCTTCCTTTATTGATTTTTTTTCTAGATAACTTAAAACTGGACGTCAACAACTTCTTGTAATCAAATATTATCCTAATGCATTGTATTGCTTTTCCTTTAAAAGTTAATATTTTTTCATGGAACACTGCCAAATATCTTTGTAAATTCAATTGTGTGGTATCAAATGTTTTTAATTTCATCCATATGTTTATTAAGCTCTAAAACATCCCAAAAAGATCCACATTCTTCATCAAAAGTTATATTGCTTTTTCTTCAGCTTGTTGAACAATGTGTCTCCCAGTTATACTTTTTTTTTTTTAATATTCTCTACCCATTTTCTAACTGTGGAAATTGGCAAACTGCTCATCAAGGAATATTTCTGACAGGTTCATGATCTCTCACTGCTTCGACGGAAAGGTTAACTTAACCTCAAGGTCAACATTTGTGCTTCAAATACTTCATATCTATCTCTTTCAGAACTACACAGAAAAAACTGCTTTGTCCTAACTATGGTTCTGTTTATTGATTTTCCTTATTTTGACTCAGTTCCTTCAAGCCAAAGGAATGCTTCCAATGCACTACCTCTCCCGTTACCTCAGTAAGGTAATACAAGAAATAAAACATAATATATAAGGATTTTCTTTTTTTTCCTTCCCCTCAATAACATTGTCTTTAAATAAATATTTGGCCTTGACCTGCTGTTGAGTCTTTAATAAATTTCTACTTTTTTAATCTTTGCAAAACTGCATTACTGCTTAAATTAGGTTTTAAAGTTTTTTCTCAAAACCCTGTTGGCCACACTTTCTACTACCTTCTTTTGAACAGGATTTCATTTTCCTGAGATATATATCCTAATATCTAATCCTAAAAAATCCTAATTAGATTCCTTGACTGCTGTTGTTTCACTACCTCTTTTGCTGATCCATTTAGACTTTGATTCAGATTGGTAACACTCTAAGATGGTGTTTTTACATGATCCCAGGTCAATGGTAAATACCTTTTTGCTATTGTCTTCAAATCTATTTCAACAACCTTCCTTAGTTTGATATTATTCCCTATACAAAGTTAAGAGTAAATAATTTTCCTCTTCCTTTCCTCCCAGGGAAATTTGCATGCATTATAGACACTTCAGATACATTTTGAGCACACATATTACATATTATTGTCACATTTACTCCCATTGAGAAAATCTGCTCTTGCTTTAGGCCAAATGTTTCTCTATTCATTCCGTACTTTTATCTCATACTGAAATAGATATTAACTGAATCACCAGCATTTGAACTGAAAATAATTAAAATACCATGGATATTATTGTTCTCTGGCCTTCTATTACTTATATTTGCTCTCAATTGTAAATATAAATATAGCTTAATGTCTAAAAATATTTTTATTAAAAATTCAGCCACAAACCGGAGCAGAGTATTTCCTAGCATGTCACCTAAGTAAAGGTTTAGACTACCATCTAAGCCAGTAACTGACTAACAAAATAATAGAAACATATAAAATGTGAAATACAACAGGGAAGAAATTGTAACCTTTTACATTTATAGCAACAAACAATTTTTGGAATAGACAGAATACACAACTGTATATTGCATGGTGCTGTGATGCTTTATATGAACTTTTTAACATACATCCTCTCTTTATGGTATAAAAGAGAAATACATCACAAAAAGGTTCTAGCAAGAACCTCAAAACTAGGAGTAAAGTTTTGTTGTGGAAGACATTGTTCCTTCAAAAGAATGTAACATCAGAAAAAAAGCTGTAACACAAGCATCATCTGAGTTAAATGTCAAGAAACATGGGATCTAAAAGAGGGAGTTATCCTCTTTAAACTGGACCATGTCCTTGCCAACCACTCCTATAGTATGTTGGCAAAATACCATATGTAGCCCAATCAAGAAGGAAAAAAAAATAGAATTCAATTTTATAACAATGCAGTCTCTTAATTACGGGTTTTTTCTATTGCCCAGAACCGTCCATGTCCTGGTCCCCGCTGTGACAGACAAAGTGGAGATGACAAAACTTGTGCAAACAATGAAATACAGTCCTATAGATGTAACCATCAGCATATTTCACATAATTAATCTTCTTCCAGTTCATTACTGAGGTCTTATCATACAAGAGTGAGGACATTCCATCTGCTGCCTGAGGTTAAGATAGAAATATGCATATTTGTCAGCTATAGCCCGTGCAGATGACTGGATCAGTTTAATTCCAACTTTTAATTAATTGATTTACTATGATTATTAACTGATACTACATAATCCTGTCCCAATTCAGTGTCTCACAGACTTGGTAAAATAAATATTTACTTCTCTACGTGACTAAATGGTAGAGATATTTTTTTCCTTCTAAGAGCAGAATATCCTGAAGTTACCTTGTCTGTTTGAAAAATGTTCAAAGAAAAATATGCACCTATGGTGCTAACACTAAATACAGGAACAAGCATATATTTATGTAAACTACCGCTAAAAACTGTTTTTCTCTCCGCATCAAAATACATGATGAAAGATTTTTTTTTTAAGGTAATGTTTTTTCAGTCTTCTACTAGAAAATACATATTCAAAGCAAACAAAGAAATGTCAGTTCTAATATCCTAAAGCAGAAAAAAGATCACATAATCTATTCTGTATTTTCATCAGTACTTTCTGTATACTTTTATTACCAAATAAATTAGAAACTGAGTCAGATAATTTATATATTTTTTAATTCACACATCCCTTTCAAAAATATTAAAGTTGCTATTATATTTTCCCTGCTAATTCATGATGTTTTTCAAACTAAAATTTGCATAAAAGCAAACATATTTAAAATTACAGCTTGAACAGATATGCTTGATTTAAAATCATTTATTTGATAGCAAAGAAAGTAAAAAGTTAAAGCTGAAAAAACCCTCCATTTATATAGCTTAAAATATATCTCCTTCTTTTAACATTTCCTTCATTAAACTCTGCTCCCAAAATTTGGCTGCAGATTTAGTTCAACAGAACAGGAAGTCCCTGGTTTTATGATGCATTCCACTTAACTAATCCTTTAAATTCATTGGGAATTAGGATTCTCTGGCAGCTAATTTTAATAAGATCATTGTAATTAACAACTTTCTTCATTTCTAATACATTACTTACCATTATATGATAATATTACTTCTTAAATGAAAGCCTGGGGTAATTACACACAACATTTATTATTCAATGGACTTTGTAAAGCCATATTATGAATTCCAAATGTATATGCAAAAGGTCAGACCGAGTAATGTCTGCTGTGGATATAAGCATGTGTCTATATTTACTTTTGATTTCTGATCTTTCTTGAATTATCAATATTTATATTTCATTCCAGTAAAATTTTCAAATTTTACTGGAATTTTTTCTGATATGAAGAGAATATCTTTAAGAAAAGCTAAGCTTTTAACTCAATCACATTTAACCAAAAAAAAAGTGAGGTTTTCAGCAAAATACCAGCTGTCTGTATAGCATAATGAAAGATATTAGTTTTGTTTCTTATTTACAAAACTATTTGTGTGTTTTACAGTAAAAAATCAGTTGCATGTCTTCAGAAAAATGAGACTACTATCTCCGAGAAGTATATACTGGCAACTAAATATCTAGTCTTCAAAATCCACTGTATGGAAGCTAGATTTTCTCATTTTGGCTTTTTGACTTGATAGTTCCTCGTGTACAATAGTCTCCTTTTCATGGATGAGGGATAAGGAGTGTGCTCATCGAGAAAAGGGTCAGTAGTGTGAGGATTATAGGTTAAGGAACACTCAGATGACTACTCCTTCACTTTACTCAGAAATCTAACTGCTAAATTTTAACACATACATCTCTCCAAAACAGAGTTTGTTGTGTGCTTTTAGTGTAAACAGTACTGCTTCCACACAGCATATTCAGATATTTCACTAGATTGAGTATTTCCTGTGTTGCTGCTCTAAGTCATATCCTGCTGAACATGCAGGCAGATTAAATCCTGTTAATGCAGGCCAGATGTAAATGGAAAAAAAAAACCTTCTTAACAAGCTCTCTGAGTCCCCCTGGATCCCCCCTCTCTCCACTGACTATATGGAAGGAAAGCTTGGAATGGTAAAGCAATGGAAATAAATTGGTGAAAAATGCGAAGTGGAAGCTCGGGAACAAAAATTAATTATTCAGAAGATAGTTCAATAACAATAAAATAAAATCCTTTATCATTTTTTCACAATTTTTAAAGTTTGGCAATTAAGAATTAATCTTTCAGAATATTCAGAATTTAAATAGCATTTTTGTTTTCAAAATAAAATCCTAATTGATTACAATTCTTCTTCTAATTACTCAGGTCATTCATTGTCTATGTGATTTTACAAAACAAACATACTGTCCTGGGCAAAAAGAAACTGAGAAATGCTTTGTAAGTAGTCAACATATGACAATTTTAAGTAAAGTATGCTGCTTAAGTGGTTAAACTGACTATAACTTTGGACCTATAAAACACAGAGACAGAGAATCTCAATAACACTAACATTCTGCTTCCTTAACTGTAGGAATATTGTGTCTTTTGCAGTTGCCCAACTCATTCCTCTATTAAATTTTGAAATAGATTTAAATAACAGCTCTTTGTATGGTCAGTATGTAAAAAGTGCATAAAAATGTGAGCTATAAAGACTCTGATTAAGTAAAAAATATAAAATAATTAATGTAAAAGCTGTCAGCTTTTCCTATATTACAAAACAATAAGCAGTAAGATTATGTTATTCTGTGCATATCTGTCTTCTATCTTAAAAGTTTTCAGATACAAACCAGATCTGAGCTGCCTCAAATAGCCACAAGTTAATACAGATCAAGAGAAACTGAAATAATACTCTGAATTGGTTTTGTACCAAATTTTAAAAAGTGAATAAATTAAAAGTATTTGCATATTCTCATAGGCAGTCATGAAAATTTTGGATATTTTTAGATATATCTTACAGATGGAGTTATTTTGAAGCCTGGATTCAAATATTTCCAAGGAGTCAACAACATACTGTAATGAAATGTAGTAGAATGTTTTAGTGATCAATAAATTATTTCTTCTGGTAGGAACAAGGTTTTCACATTCAGTTATGAATATGATTTCCCATTACTGGTCTTTTTGCTATTCTGGTAACAATTGTTGTTTGCTACAAAAAATTTAAAATTACCTATAGTTGCTGAAGCTGAGAGAAGTCATTAATCATTGTCACTGTCATAATGCATCTGCATATGTTCATTACATCCAGTTCTTAACATCCATAGTGAAATGCCAAATTCTGTAGCATATTAGCCCAGATAATCTTCGAATCTGTTCATTTTTTTTTCTTGTAACTAATAAACTAACTGAATAAGACCCCTATATACACTGAGTTGGTATTTTATATTATTTTTCATTGTAAGTCTATCAGTTTCAATGCAGCTGCAAAAATACAAACTGCAGACTGGAGGAATCTGATTTGTACTATGCAAATTTTATTGTGTAGGTGAGACTGGCTTTCAGGAGCTAAATTCAGCTCTCAAACTGTTTCTGCCAGCTCTGTAACTGAAAGCTAATTAACTGGTATCATCTTTCTTATATCTAGATAAAAGTTCTGTTTTTCTTGAGGAAAATCCCACAAAAGTGGCAAGTATTCATAATGTGGTCAAAATATAATATATCAGAGCAACATAACAAAGCTCCGTTCACTCTTAACTGGAGGAAAAAACAATGTAAGAAAAACAAGTGAAAACATCTATTCTGTGCCATGATATCCTAAAGTATAGAGTTTTTCATCTTTGAAATAAGGCCTTGTTCATCCAGGAAAGAGAATGGTCCAGTTGGAATCAGTGACAGACATCCACTACTTCTTTTACAATGACATATATTTTTCCCCATGTATTACAATGGCAGTACTTCCAAGCAAAACAGTCTCCCTTTACTGAAAGTTACAACAGACAGCACTGGAGGATTGCTAAGTCGATTATAAGTGACACTAATAGACACAAATTATTGCATCCATAAAGTATTTTTTTATCTGTCATCCTTTTATTAAGAAAACCTTCCAAAAAAAAAGGGAATCTTTCCCCTATTGCACACAGCAAATTTCCTCACCAACTCCTCTCTCAAGAAAATTCATCCCTCATTTTAAAATGAGGAAAAATACCTGACTTTTAATGCAGACAGTTCAGAAGTTTGAACACACTTCCAAACTTTTGCAAGGACCAGTGTCCCAGCTTGATGCCACTGAGTTTTGGTATTCTGTCTGGAGCACTATGTTGGTTTTGGTAGATAGTGAAAATACTTCTTCAAATGCTGATAAATATTGGATATTTTTTACATTTGAGAATTTTTTTTGTTGGTTTTGCTCATACTCTACCATCCACTTTGCAATAGAAATTTAAGTACACAACAAAGAAAACACATATTCTATTTGAAATATACATTTGTTCAAATTGGAAATGGATTTAAAAGATATCTTGTCTTCAAAGTGTGAAAAGGAATGGAAAGTAATATAATTAGATTTTATTTTAACTTATAAAGCAAATGTTAGTTTTCTCATATTAATATCTGCACACACAGGAGAAGTTTTGTGCTCAATCTTACAGAATATATGACTTTTCACAAAATAAAAATTTCAAGTGGCTATCAATTTCTGTTAAGAAATCAGTACAATAAAACTTTAATCTTTTCTCAGAGTTTAAATCTGAAAATGCTGATGCTTGAAACTGTCAAAGGTCATACAACTAAAGTCAGAAGAATCTTGAAATGAGCAGGCTTCATATCTGTAAGTTTCAATAATTGGATCTTTCCTGCACTTCAAGGCTTAAATTTTCCACAGACCACACACCCAAAAATTTAAATCTTGTAATGTGGTATATACAAAATATTTAATCTCTGTGTTTTCAAAATCATTTGTAATAAAAAGAAAAAAAACCCACATATTATGACATCCAAAGTATACTTACTGTTGTATTTAAATACATATATATGGTATATATATCTCTAGACTCGGCTGTAAGTTAATTCAAGAACACCATGTTGACATGGAGATTGACATTACTACTAAGCTCTATTCACAATAATAATACTGTTTATCCAATGTTAATAAAAAATGGAATCAATATATTGTTTCCTGAGTTGTCACATGTTGGAATCTAGAATGCAGAAAATATTATTTTTTTGCATGTTTTAAAGGATCCAAACCCTCTGAAAAATACTGCGTTTGACCTTTGTCCATGGAAAGGGCTTCCTAGGCTTTGGGATGAGACAGAATTTTCATGAATGTAAATTAGATAGTAGCATAATATGTAATTTATCACAGGGTGAGAAATGTAGAGTTTTCGGGTTAGAACGATAAATAAATGAAGACAAGATGGAGGATCCTTGTGATTTTTAGGCTTCTTCCTTCTTCATCTACTCCATATTCTGCAGTGTCTTGGGTCACTAAATGATTGGTCAGAATGTGCCACGGTACATTGTTGTGGGAAGAGGTTTAGTTAATAATTGGTAGAAATAATGTACGTTTGTGGTGATAATTGGGTGAATCAACTTTAAGAGGACCTTGAATCTGTGTCTTAGAGACTTTTAGTTTTGGCAGCTTTTTCAGGTTCACGCTAGGCTGGTGTAAAGCCTGGTATGCAGAAATTGTAGATAAGAAAGAATAAACAACCAGAGAAAGAGATTGACCGTGATCAATCCAGTTCATAATTTTTCTTACTTAGCGAGGACTTTAAAAGACTAGCCTCCCCTATCAGGGGAGAGACATGTAGGAGTTATAGAACTTTTATAGTCACATATGTATTTTATTACATATATCATTGAAAATATTTTTTTTCTGAAAGAGAATATTATTAAATTCACTTCCAATTTTTCACTTCTTTCTTCCCTGTTACAAAGCAAGAGCAATGACAATGGCAACTACAACAAATGAAAATCTATTCTTACCATGACAGCTGGGCAGGGCTCTGTTCCATCCAGGTCTTCCATCATCTCCCATGATACATGTTAATGTAGAGTATCCTTGAAGAACATATCCTGCATCGCAGTAATATGTAACAGTGGAACCCAGTTTATAATCCATTCCAAGTCTTGTTCCATTCATTATATTTCCAGGATCAAAACAAGACTCACGAAGTTTTGCTGTAGAGGAAACAAGTGTGAATATAATTCTAAATATAATCCAAAAGAAAAAAAAAAATATATAATGTAAATACTTCCTGGAGTTCTCTTGAGGCCTTCTTTGAGCATCCTGCAAAGCCTGAGATTTTTTTAAGAAAGCTTTCCACCAAATGTTTTCTCTCCTTCATTTTAACAACTGTACAAATTATTATATCATGACAGAAACTGTGTCTTCTGTCCTTTTATTTAAATAATTCCTACAGCGCTCCTTTTTTTTTCAGAATTCATTTTGATCAATGATAAATTTATGTAGTTAGATTAATTTAGATATAGAGACATTTTTCCAGTAGACAAGGCACATTCTAGTTTTGAAATCTGTGGTGTGAAAACTGGTAAATAGAGGAAATCAATATGAACAATTTGTCACAAAATGCAAACAAGAATGCCTTCAAAATTAATAAACCTCAAATGAGTTTCTATATGTATATGATATGATAGTATATTTTCATATACATATTTATGCCTCAGTGGAGGAAAAAATATAAAAAATATTCCCTAAATGTATCTTATTTTTTATAATTCATAGTTATTTGTTTCAAATTATTGAAATAAATTCAAACATATGCATACACTTTTATATTTGCTTCCCTTTTACATCTATACTGTGAATACCAATGTCCAGTAACTGAACAAAAAAAATATTCAACACTTCTAATTAACAGCATTATTATGCAGAAGGTGGGAAAAGTATAACATTTAGGCAAACATGTAATTTCCTTTAAGGAAAGAATAAATGTATTATGTAGAAGCTGGAGTAAAGCAGATTATTTTGTGCTGTGCAGGATGGAGTCTGCAATTATATATTTTATCAAGCAGAAGATGGAAATTCTAGACTTTCTTTAACATGTAAGGGTCTTGTGGAGAAAATCAATAGGGAATACTTCATTTTCTACAAGACCGGCACCAGCTTTCAAATACATAAAAAAAAAAAATGTTTATTTACCAGGCATATTTGCACTTTGGAACTTTCTGCTACAGGTAGGTATGGTTGCCAGAAGACTTTTTGAGCTTTGAACTTCCTGGAAGGCTTTTTAAGAGTTTTATATAAAAAAGATACCTTATCTGATCCTGTCAGAACCTAAACTGAAGTTTCTGAAAAATTACAGATAAGCAGGAACAATTATTATTTATTAGACTTTCATACAGTTTGGCCACACATAAACTGTTGGTCACTATGAGAGCCAAGCTCTAGAGCTAAGTACATCCCTTAAGGCCACTTTTATGTTGTAGCATTTCTGTAGAGGAGACAAATAATTACATTGTGTTTACATTTGAGGAAGGCAACACAGAAAAATTCTTTTGAATTTTCAATTTCACACCTTCCAAAAGCAGGTCAAGATCTCCTAATGTGATTAAAAATTTATTATGATTTGCATATATAATCTACAGAGAATAGTTCTGATATGAAAAACAATACAATAACAACGAATAATTACAATACATCTTTAATTATTAAGAACAGGTATTAGATATTCACATTTATTCATACAGGTACTTTTAGTGTGTTGTCTAAAACTTATTTAACCCTTATTCAAAAGTTAGGATGGACAATAAAAAGTCAAAAGATGCAGTTTACTAAAAAGTCTATAAGATACCACACAGATATTAATAATTATTATGTAAGTCAACCACACTTTCATTTGAGAAGTCTGGTAGGTAGGTCTTAGGGCAAATTTCAGATTCTTTCAAATCTAAATTAGCAAACTTAGGTGAAAAAAGGAAGATTTAATTTGGGATTATAATTAATATTTTATAAAATCAATATAATATCATTTTTTCCTCTAATTGAACCTATAATAATATAATCGTATTGATTCATAATTGCTATTGTGAAATCATCATTCTTGAGTTTATGACAAAAATAGTTCAAAATGCTTCAAAGGTAATCTAGAAGGTAGACAGATTAAGCAGATATTAGTCCTAGATGAAAAAAAAATGAAGAGAGAAAAAATAAAGTAATCTATTATGTCTGGTGCATAAATCAAAAATTGAGAAAAGAATGATCTGTCACAGCACAAATTATCTCTAGGGAAAAAATACAGCCCTGTAATTTTCTTTTCCCCAAAATTATAGTTGTGACAGGCTTCTGAAATTGCTGACTAAACAGTAACAATGTCACTATAGAAATAGAGTTTCTTAATACCAATTCTGAAAAATAACGCCTGAAATACCAAGCACCTAAAAACTATTTTCCAAATCTAAAGAAACTGCTAAGTGAACTTGTAGAAAAGTTAATAGAATACACTACAATGTATGGAGAACAAATCAAATGAGGCAAAAGGATTCTTCAGATCTGTCTGAGAATGAGTGAAAAAAAGAACAAGTAAGAAGACTGTTTCAGCCAATTTTTAAGTGCCCCCAGGAGACAGGAGGGAAAGTTCTTCACCACTGATGTCGTGTTGCTCCAACTGAGGAACACAAGACATTGATTACCTCTGCAGCCCTTCCCCTTTCTTTCCTAAAAATATTAATGTCATTAAGCTAAAAACATGTAAGGGCAGTGACAGATTTAGCAGAACATCAGAGAAAGTGCTGTATTATTACAAAGTTTTTGTTGGTTTTTTTTGCATTTTTTTTTCAGTAGGAGCATTAAATAATTATTTTCTGTAATAAGTAAGCAGAAAATAATTTTTTCTTAGGCAGTTCAGATTTAGATTACAGTAACATTACACTCTTGGCTGTGCATACCAGGCGTCTGTTCCTTCTGTACGTAATAAAATTTTGCAACAAGCTTCAAAGAAACCAGCATTTACTTCTCTGATAACATTGTAACACCACTGGATCAAGTAAGGCTCTGAAATATGGGCTGAAAAGAGTGACACATGCTGTTTCAATCTCAAGTGCAACAAGGAAGTCTCTATTGAATAACACAGAGTAAGGATGCCAAAATCCTCCTGAAAACTAATATCTCAGTGCATGGAAAACAGTATTGAAAGCCAAGAGAAGCAAGTGCTTTGTCCAGACGTGATGACTTACTGCTCTATCCCTAAGTTGCAAAGAGGACAAAGTCATAATAAACTTCTTGGAAATAATATTACAGACATACCAAACTATAGTAAGCATTCCATTATTATTCTCCAGAGTACTTAACAGAACTAATAAGCCTCTCCTCCATATAACATAGAAATGAAGTGAAGGGTAGAGAATGGGAATAAAACTCAACCAAAGACATAGTTAGAGATCAGACTTGGGACATGGGTCAGTCTGAGATTTGGATCTGCAAAATATGGCCCACCAATGACGTATAACTTGAGTACACTGTAACTTAAAATGAGATTACATATAGGGCACAACTACATCAGTTACAATTTGGATGAAAAATTTAAGTTCATCAAATCAGAAAAATTTAGGTAGAAAGAAATATAGTAGAACTCCCATACAAATGAGGGCTAATTTGATTAGGTTACTTAGGCCTTTGTACAGTCCAATTACAATTTTGAAGGATTTCGACGCCATCATCTAAGGGCAAGCAGTTCCAGTGTTTGACTAACTTCAGAGTGATTTAATTTTTCCTAATATGTAATTGAAGTTTCTCTTATTTCAACTTATGTCCATTAGCTCTCAGCTTATCACTGTGAGCACCTGAGAAGACTTTGGCTCTGTCTTTTCAATATGTCTTTGCAACACTCCCTCCTTAGGTAGCTGGAGCAAACCAGTTGGGACAGCTGACACCAAATCACCAAAGCTGGATCATACCACATGGTATGGGGTCCATATCACAGGATGTCAGGCCCAGCATATAAATTTTGGGGAAGATGAAGGAAGGAGGGACATTTGAAGTTATGCATTTGTTTTCCCTAGTCATCATTACATGTGATGGAGTCCTGCTTTGCTGGAGATGGCTGAACATCTGCCTGCCCCATGGGAAAGAACTCCTTATTTCGCCCTGTATGCGTGAATCGCTCTTGCTTTCTATGTTAAACTGCCTTTATCTCAACCCATGAGTTTTCTCACTTTTCCCCTTCTTATTCTTTCCCCCATTCTTCTGGAAACTGGACTGGCCATTTTCCTGTAAAAACACCCATTTGTGATTTTTTCCGTGCAATTCAAATTCCCATGTCTCTAGGACTGAGGTTGATATTCTATCTCACTTACTGTGTTCTCTCCATGTCCAGTTTATCCACTGATTGTCCCTCCCTGTCCTCCCAGGTCTTTACTGCCAATGAGGTGACATTTGACATGCTCTGTAAACAAACTTACGGCATGTGGATCATTTGCACTAGACTTCTGTATCTTTGGATAACTGCTCAGTATCGAGGTCAACATAAATCACCTGCAGCATGGCTGATTCTTCCAGTTACTGGATACCTCTCCTCATGGTGGTCCATTTGCCTGGATGGCTTGTAATATCTTCTTAGAAGATATACCTTTTCCTCATGCCTGGAGGGAGTCACCTTCAGAAGCTGAGGGCTTGTGCCTCATTTCCAATCAATTTGTCAATGCCCCCTTCCCTAGAAAGGGATCCTAGGTGCTGGACTTTTCCCTCAAATTCCAGATTACTGACCCTATTAACCTAGCACTGGTGCAGCCAAATTGACTCCTGATTGTACAGTCACTGACTTGTTTAGGAGCTCTTCTTCTTCCTCCTCCTCTTGTGATGGCCCTTTGGAATAGCCCTCTTCATCCACTTCCTCCTCCCTTCCTTTATTACTAGGAGTTTCTTTCCTTACCAAACGAGCTGATGTTTGCATCCAGTATTTCTGTTTGTGTGTAGAGGTGACTGATACCAGAATGGGTTGCTCCTCTGGTTCAGTTGCAAGGCCTATCATGGCAGCTGGAGTAGCCAGAGTTCCTGTTGCTTTGTTGTCAGATCCAGAGACCTCTTCCACTTGAGGATAATGAATTTTGTTCAATAGGGCTTGGTAGGCCTGGGCCAGGTCCCAGCATATCGCAGTAATTTGTGTCTCTCTGGAATTGCTAGGGTGACAAGATACTTCCCTCAAATATTTTAGTAGTCTTTCAGCATTCTACACTTTTTCAGGGCTGAACTACCAAAATACTGGAGGTGCCTTGGTACTTGCCCACACTTTCCCATACGCCCTGTAATTTGTAATGATCCAGCTTCAGGGCAGATCTCTGGGCAGTATTCCTAAATAACTGTTTAACCTCAAACAAAACCTGAAACACATGTTGGAGACATAGCAATATGAATACGCTGGTTTGAACATCGCAAGGATACTCAAAATTCTCAAGAGCTATTGAAATTAGCCTGGAGGAGAACGAAAAGGCAAAGATAAAAGGAAAGGTGAAGGAGTAAGGCAATTGTTTCTCCTTATCTGCCCCACAGATTGGCTCTCTGGGGAGAAAAGATAAAGGCTGTGATTGTTAATAGTTTTCAAGAGGTGGTCCCCTAAAAGTACAGATATGACAACAATGCTGAGCAAAAATACCAGATTAGTCTCACAAACAGGAATTATTTTATCGTATCTTGAGCCAGCATTANNNNAAAAGAGACAGTCATAAATCCCCAGAAAAACATGTTATGTAAATGAAAACCAATTGCTCATGACCAACTGACTGATATTCAGCTCCCCCAGCTAAGTAGGCTCCCCCAGGCCAGAATATCATGTTGGAAAGTTGGGGTCAGCTGTTGCAGCTGTGTTCCCTCCCAGCTTCTTCTGCTTCCTCAGACTCCTCACCAGAAAAGCAGCATGAGAAGCTAAGTCCTTGACTTAGCCTAAGTACTGGCCAGTGGCAAGTGAAACAGCATGTTTTCCACATTATTCTCACCCTAAATCCAAAATACAGCACTATACCAGCTGCTAGGAAGAAAAATAACTCAGCTGAACAGAACAATTTGTTGAGGGCTCCTGTCAGTCTGATTCTAGAACCTCATAAGATCCTTTGAGTAGTGCTGACACATCCTCCCAAACTGATGTTGTACACAAATTTGGTCTGTCCCATCATACATATTGTTAGCGAAGAGAATACTGGCTGCATTACTAATAATAATTCATACTAGNTTGAAATTAGCCTGGAGGAGAACGAAAAGGCAAAGATAAAAGGAAAGGTGAAGGAGTAAGGCAATTGTTTCTCCTTATCTGCCCCACAGATTGGCTCTCTGGGGAGAAAAGATAAAGGCTGTGATTGTTAATAGTTTTCAAGAGGTGGTCCCCTAAAAGTACAGATATGACAACAATGCTGAGCAAAAATACCAGATTAGTCTCACAAACAGGAATTATTTTATCGTATCTTGAGCCAGCATTACACAGTCCATCAAAATTATATCCTTAATCCAGTCCCCAGAGGTAGCAATAGAAGAACATATAGAGAAAGTTGCTACATAACCCAATGCTCAGAACAAGCACGACAACTCTGACTCAAAATAAATCAACATTGTGACCATATTAAATTAATATAATGGATGATTAAAACAAATTCGTTTTAACATACTCTGGTCAGACCTGCAAAAAACTCGCCAAAAAGGACTGTTGAATTTTAGTCAGCAACTAAAGACCATGCAACTGCTCACTCAGTGGGATCCACAGTGGTATGGGGAGACAACTGGAAAAGTTAATTTGAGGTAATTTGTAGATTTAAATAAGAATAGTTTATTTTTAAAATAAAATATAATAAATAATAATAATAATTGTAATGGAAAGGAAAATTAAAAAAAAAAAAAGAGACAGTCATAAATCCCCAGAAAAACATGTTATGTAAATGAAAACCAATTGCTCATGACCAACTGACTGATATTCAGCTCCCCCAGCTAAGTAGGCTCCCCCAGGCCAGAATATCATGTTGGAAAGTTGGGGTCAGCTGTTGCAGCTGTGTTCCCTCCCAGCTTCTTCTGCTTCCTCAGACTCCTCACCAGAAAAGCAGCATGAGAAGCTAAGTCCTTGACTTAGCCTAAGTACTGGCCAGTGGCAAGTGAAACAGCATGTTTTCCACATTATTCTCACCCTAAATCCAAAATACAGCACTATACCAGCTGCTAGGAAGAAAAATAACTCAGCTGAACAGAACAATTTGTTGAGGGCTCCTGTCAGTCTGATTCTAGAACCTCATAAGATCCTTTGAGTAGTGCTGACACATCCTCCCAAACTGATGTTGTACACAAATTTGGTCTGTCCCATCATACATATTGTTAGTGAAGAGAATACTGGCTGCATTACTAATAACAATTCATACTAGCCAAGAGTCTCAGCTCAGCAGTCAAGCTGATTTTCCAGTCATGTTATTTATAGAGTAATAGGTCAGAATCATAGAATCTTAGAATAATTTTGGCTAGAAAAGGCCTGTAAGATCACTGAGCCTATCTGTAATCCCAGCACTGCCAAATCCATCACCAAACCATGTCCCTCAGTGCCACATTTACATGTCTTTTAAATACTTCCAGGCATAGGGATTCTACCACTTCCCTGGCAGCCTGTTCAATGATTGACAAATCCTCTCATGAAGACTTCCTTTCCTAAAATTCAATCTAATTTTTTTCTGGTATAACTTAAGCCCATTTCCTCTTGTTCTATTTCTTGTTACTTGCGAGAAGAAGCTAACCCTCCCATCACCATAATCCCCTCTTAGGCAGCTGTAGAGAATGTAAGGTTTCCTTCCTCTTCTCCAGAATGAACAACCCAGTTCCCTCAGCAATTCCTCATAAAACTTGTCCTCTGGACCACTAACCAGCTCCATTGTCCACTGTCCATGCTCCAGCACCTCAACATTTTTCCTGTAGTGAGGGGCCCAAAACTGAACACAGGATTCAAGGAATGGCCATAGAGTATGAGTTCTTATAATACATCTAAGTTAAACAGGGCAGAGGAACATTTATCAGATATTCCCAGTAAAAATGGGACAATTCACTAAGCAAGCTGACCATCTGCTTAAGGGATTTTGAGCTGTCCAAATTTCATAATCTTTGAATTTTTGATGTGAATTGAAATAGTTTCTTCTATTTATGTATCTTCTTTCAAAGATGTTAAAAAGCGCATTCCAGTTTTTCTGAGAAAAGCAGGAGATCCTCTCAGATGAACAGGGAAAATTGATTCCATTTTCCAACTTCCCTCATTTCCATATATACACATAAACACATACCTGCATCCTCCCATTACTTAGATTTTCAGTCCCTTTAAAAATATGCTGATAGCTACAGCATTTTTCTGGCATTGTGACTCCTTGAAGTAGAGAAAGACATCTTCGTGGCACACATGAGTTATCAGTAATGTTTGAAATAGTATTCTGCCTTGATAACAAATTGTCTCGTACCTCTGTTAAAGGGGGTTTGGGGAGGATTCTTTTTGATAGATTTCTCCGACGAAAATCAAGGCAATATTATACCTCAGAACTGTTTAATGATAAGGCAAGATAAGTGTTCCTACCGAAGGGAGATAAAAAAGGGAGCAAAGAGAGAGAAACAGAGCACGGGACAGATTTTTACCGCTGAACCCCTGGCGCCCTCAGCGTGCTCGGCAGACGGAGCCGCGGTGAGACCGCGCGGCTGCCGGGCGGGCCGGGCGCGGTTTGCCAGCAGCAGCGGCGGCTGTGGGCCTCTGCCACCGGCGGAGAACGGGCTGGCACCCCGGCAGCAGCTCTGGGCCTCTGCCACCGGCGGAGAACGGGCTGGCACCCCGGCAGCAGCTCTGGGCCTCTGCCACCGGCGGAGAACGGGCTGNGCGGTGCCGGGGGTCGAGCTGCCGCGGGGAAGCGGCCAAACAGGGCAGAACAGGCACGGACGGGACAGCCGGCCAGGGAAGGAGCAGAACCTCAGGGAGATAAAGGCGGAGGGAGGGTGGCCAAGATGACCTTCCAGGCGAGCCCAGCTCCCTCCAAGAAACCCAGAAAAAGTGGCTCCCCGTTGTGTTGCAGTTAACTGCTTTTGTGTGCTAAGGCTCCTCCCATAGCCTGATTTCCTGGGATCTGTCCCCCGGCAAGAAGGGTCCCTTCCAGCCTGATCGTGGAGGCTTCCTCTGCCCTGCTCGGCTGCCAGGCGAAGCCTCCCCGGGGTCGGGGCTCCCAGCACGTGTCCAGCCCCCAGTGTAACTTTTCATCTCGTAAATAACACATGTTGAGGCGCAAATAAAAGTCAGATTGGTCCCTTTCACAAAGCATAGCAGTTCACTTCTTTGTTTAAACCTAGATCAAGAGTTCGAAGAGACTGTCTCCCTAATAAGCTTTATAAACACTTGGATTGGAGGAAAGGAGAAACACTTTGATTCCAAGACACAAGACTTCATTCAACAGCACAGAAGAAAAAGATTGGCCTCTCTAAAAATAATTTCTTTTCTTGTTCTTCAGAAGTTCTGTGATCCTGAATCACTTCCTATAGCACTTCCATCTGCATTTATTATTTTTCAATTTAGTTGTAAAAAAATATATATATTTAAATGAACTGAAACACTTCATACACCTGGGCTCACCATCAACATGGTTGCGACCTACTTTTAACTTTTCAGGACTAGCTCGGGACTATACTGTGGACACAACTTCCTTGACATCTGTAGGATCCAATGACTGTAGGAAAGTATAAGAAGGCTTCATGGGCTTTATAAAGCAATAGATACATTATTCTTTCCCTTCTATACCTTTGCACTTACTAATTGCTCTCAGAATAAATGGAGAAGAAAATATCATCAAAGAGATCTATACCATCTCTATTTTCTTTCTCTATGTCTTTACAGAATATTTTCATATTCATTTGATAGCAAATATTTCTGTTTCTCAAGCCATTCAGAGACAGTTATGAAAGTTCCTGTTGATGATATGTTTTTCTAGTCTATATTTTCTTGTTTACTGTGCTATGACCTCAGACAGATCTGAGGCAGGTGGACAGCTCTACTGTGATCTATAATATAAAGGTCTAGCCAAAATAGTTTGTTTTTTTTTTCAATATTAGACTCCTATATTCTAGCATGTCATTTCATCTTATAGGACCATAAATGCACCTAAATCAACATGACCTGCTATGTAAAATAAAAAATTAATAAATTTTGGGTAAAACATATATATATATATGCTGTTAAGTTATGCCACTACACCATTATTTTTGAAACCTGTAAACTGCTGTCTCCCATTTTTTCATAGAATCACAGACTCCTTCAATAATTTAGGTTGGAAGGGTCCTAAAAGATTATCTAGCTCCAAATGTTCCTGTCATGAGCAAGGAACCTTCCACTAGACCAGGTTGCTCAGAGCTGCATCCATCCTTTTGAACACCTCTGGGGATGGGGAGTACATAACCTCTCTGGGCACCTTGTTCCAGTGCCTCACCACCCTCAAACAAAGAATTTCTTCTTAATATCTAATCTAAATCTACCCTCCTTCAGGTTAAGGCCATTCCTGCTTGTCCTATCACTACATGCCCTCATGAGAAGTGACTGCCCAGCCTTCTTGTAAACCTGCTTCAAACACTGAAAGGAATCATACGTTCAATATTATAGGCAACAAAATCATACTAGAAACTTTAAGTTAGTAATCTATTAACATTATAGAGTATGAACAGACTATTCACATTATCATATTCTCAGAAAAAAACATTACCAGACAGAAAATAGTGAGAAATTAAATCAAACTTTGCACTCATGCATTGAATTTTGTAAATATCTAAGAAAACCAATTTTGTTTACCTTTGTACTCCAGGTGGAATCCAGTAAAACTAACAGATCCATCACTTCGAAAAGCCAGATGCATGGTATTTGAACTGCTCTCTATCCTCTCTGGCAGTTTGCTGTCTTGAAAGCTCCCAATCAGTGGGCTATTACTGTCTGGCCCATCATAGATATAAAGGAAATCATAATTTGGTTCTATACTGAAGCTAGAGAAAAAAAAAAGAGAAATGTCAGATGGAATACGCTTTGCCTAACGTTTTCACTGTTATTTGCTTAAATTTGAAATTTACTATCACTGTTTTAATAAAAGGAAAAAAAAAAAAACCTCCAGTGTCAGAAAATAACGATTGTAGAAGTGTTTTATTAGCAAACACAGAAATATTGTATCTTTTGGTTCACACCTTAGAAACAATAATTTTCTGCTAGCCAGAAAAAAAGGAAAGCTTTTTAAATAGACAAAAAGCTTAATAGCATGTTTCTAAAGGTTTAGAAAAATAAACAACCTAGATGTATTGGAACCCTGAGTAGAAATGCTTTATGATAAAATGCACTCAGCTTCCAGCCAGACTAAACTCTCAGACAGCCAGTGGATAATCTTCACATATCTCTGAGAGCAAGAAGCATTTTTCCTATTATCAGTTTAAATAAAAAGATGAAGTATTGAAATCTCACATTTTCTTCTGAACTACATTATAGTTTGTTAACTTAGTTACTTAAATTCAAACTTAATTTTAGTTAAGGGCAGAGAGTTAACCCGTTTCACTTATAAGATTCTCCCCATAAAAAAGAAAGTTTTCTAAAAAAGTAGTTAATAAAAGAATGAAAATCCAAACTAGTATGTCTCTACGTGATAGTAGCCCCTGACTGAAATAAATGTCAGCATTGAAGACCTAATAGAGTTATTTTTTTAACTTTTGGATTATTGCAAAAGCATTTCATTATAAGAGAAATGCAGAAGTAAAAAGTCAACAGCTTTGATTATTAAAGTGCCATAGTTCACCTTGAGTTTAAAAGGATTAGCTGGAGTAAGTTCCACTCAAAAGACTATTTAACAGTAATTAGTGGAGTATTCCGTGTTTCTCACTCTAGATCAGTCTGCATGTCATAAAGGAGGCAATTCTCAGTAAAGATGCAATCTACTTTGACCAAGACTAAGCTTCTGAGTTTCTTTCAAAGATTCACAGTAACTGACCATATTTTGAGATTTTTTTAAACTTGGCAGTATTTGGGATCTATAAACTGTTCTTAGTATCTGAAGTCACACTGCAAAATATTTTTTTTTATTCTAAGATGTAGTATCTCATATCTAAATGTAGAATATAAAAAGCAGAATATTCTTAAATATATTGAGCTCATGATATTAAACTAAATCAACAAAAGAAGTGTTAGTACACAATAGAAAGTTTCCTTACCAACTTACAATGTTCTAAAATCACCAACAAAATAATTACACTGTAAATTATGTAAATATAATCACTTGATTAATTTCCTTAGGATGAATTTATTAAAACACTATGTTACTGAGCACCAAGTATGACCTACCTCTCTAAGGAAGTCATCACATTAGCACTGGTCAGAACAATATAGACACTCTTGTAGAACAACTCAGCATAAGAAGAACTTAAATTTGATAGGACACCACAAGCATCATCTTTACCTTTTCTGTGACATATTTCCTAGTTTGGATGCATAATTTTCATGCATAACAGAAATATTCATTTACTTCATGTGTTACATACAGTGCAGATAGAAAAAGTTCCTTTGTGAATTCTGCTAAGCTCAATTTAGTCTTGTATTGTGATAAAAGAAAACTCTGGAACAATTCCATTTAATAGCTAGAAAATCAGGAAGTATCTTGAGTATCCTGAAATGTATGGACTAATAAAACTAAATTTAAAGACTAATTTTGAAATTTTGCCTAAATAGCAGATGTCACATGCAAATAGATGAATCAAGAATTTTCATCAATAAAGACCATCTGGGTTTGCAGACATTTCAGTTACTCCATGCTACATTCTCAGGAACTGAATCTTAGTAAAACTGAGCACCATCTCCCTCAACATTAGCCAGTGTAAACAGAATGCTTTTAAGGAAACAGCAATGAGTTTTCAAGCTCCACCTATGTTTGCATTGGTGACTCTGATGCATTTATTGTAACTTTTAACAAAGATAATGATTACTAATCCCTTTGATAGTCATATTAAGTATATATATATTACCCTACAGAGATCTTAACAATAATAGAGTTATAATAATAAATACAATAATAAAGTTATAAACATGACTTTAAAAACTATAAGTAGCATCTTACCTAATAAATGCTAATGATATAACATAATCACTGTTAACATTGATAGTCCAGTCACAGTCTCTGCTGTGGGGATAAGGATGAGGAAAGTTTGGTGAAAGTATAAAACCTGATGAGCCGGTCAGGTTTCCTCCACAGGGAGCTGTGAATAAAAATAGATTGAATTTGAGGAAAGAAGGTAAGAGACAAAGAAGCAAGTAGCAGCAATCTGTTCATTGACATTTAGTGTCCTCTAAAAGTTAGACAAGTGAGGTATTTACAGAGCTTTAATAGAAACAAACAAAAAATGTATTCACATTTTGCCTTAGACAAATACTAATATTACTATCTAAAACACTTGGGTTTGAAATCTGTGTCATTTCAAGGTTTTTCTGAATATACTGTGAACTTGAAAAATACTCTGTCTACACACGTAAAAAAGACTTGTCTGGATAAGCTTTCCTCTTTCTACTTCTTGTTAAAGGCATTCAAAAAGAACTCCTTAGACTATGAAACATGATACTTACATTGATAATGCAATTATCTGCCTTTTCACCAGATAACAGAGATTAGTAGTTCAGATCAAGATGGATATAAATTAAATTAAAATATTCTGGTAATTGCAGTTTTCAAACTCAGAGATAAATAAAATAACTTTAAGCATAATCAGAAAAAAACAATCACATTTTTCTATGGTTTTGAGGTTCCCAAATGTTGTGGGGTTTCAGTCCAGAAAAATAAATAATAAAAAGGAAGGTGTAATGAAAGTTCTTAAGCATTCCTTATCTGAGACTTATTGAAGCAACAAGAGAATAATCAGGTTTTGTAAAGATCTTTTTTTTTTGAAAGAACTTCTTATAAAGTTGTTTAAAAGATTCTAGATAAGATTTATAAAGACTTACCATTTTGGAAATTTTAATTTTTCTAAGTGATCATCTGGGCCTAGAAAAGTAATTGATTACTCAGGTCTTCTGTAACAGAGATGTTGTGAGCTCTAAGGTTTTTTAAATCTCTTATAAAATCATATAGATCATTGAGTCCAACCATAAACCTAATACTGCCAAGTCCACCACCAAACCACGTCCCTAAGTGCCACATCTACATGTATTTTAAATACCTCCAGGGATGGGGATTAAGCCACTTCCCTGGTCAGCCTGTTCCAAAGTTTGGTAACCCTCCTGATGAAGAAATCTGTCCTTATATCCAATCTAAACTTCCTGTGGTGCAACTTGAGGCCATTTTCTCTCCCCCTGTAATTTATTTGTGTGAAGAAATGAACACTACCCTCAATACAACCTCCTTTCAGGTAGTTGTGTAGAACAAGAATGTCTTCCCTGAGCCTCCTTTCCTCTAGGCTATACAACATCAGCTTTCTCAGGTGATCTTTATAATGCTGTTATCTGGACCCTTCACCAGATTTGTTGCCCTTCTCTGGACTCACTCTATTACCTCAATGTCTTTGATACAGTGAGGGGCCCAGAACTTAAAAGGGGATTTGAGATGTGGCCTTACCAGTGCCAAGTACAGGGGGATGATCGCTGCCCTGACCTTGTTGGCCATACCTTGCTGATACAAGCCAGGATGCTGTTGGATTTCTTGGCCTCTGGGCACACACAGGCTCATGTTTGGCCCCCTGTCAACCAATGCCCCCCCAATTTCCATTTGGCAGCTTCCCAGCCATTCATCCCCCAAGCCTACAGTGCTATGTGGTGTAGTGCAGGACTCATCACCTTATTGAACCTTGTAGCCTAATGCCTTGTCCCATTGATCCAGCCTCTCCAGATCCCTCTGTAGAGCCTTCCAGCCCTCAACAGATCAACACTCCTGCCCAACTTAGTGATTCCTGAAAACTGAGAGTGCGCTCAATCGACTCATCCAGAGAGTCAGTAAAGACATTAAACAGGACTGGCCCCAGTACTGAGCCCTGGGAAACACCACAAGTGATTGGCCACCAATTCTATTCACCCTGACCCACCAGGCCCAGCCATCCAGTCAGTAGCTACCCAGTGATTTCACCTGTTCAACCTGTGAACAGTTTCTCCACGAGAATGATGTGGGAGATAGTGACAAACACTTTACTAAGCTCACTAACATCCCCTGAGCAGCTGTCCTTGCCATACATGGAGATCAGAAGATCAAGCTCAAGCAGAACCTGCATTTCATAAATTAATGTTGTCTGGGTCTGATTCCCTGGCTGTTCTATATGTGCTGTGTGATTGCACTCAAGATGATTTGTACAGATAAAGATGATATCTACTGGTATATTTCAACCTACTGAGAAATCTACAGAGTATTTCCTAATATCATGAGAAACACTGCATCCAGCTCTGGGGCATCCAACACAAGAAAGACATCCACCCTTTGGAGAGAGTCTAGAGCAGGGATGATCAGGGAGATGAAACAACTCTCCTATGAAAACAATCTGAGAGTTGGGATTGCTCTGCCTGGAGAAGACAAGGTTCCAGGAGAACTTATGGCAACTTTCAGTGCCTAAAGAGGGCCTTCAAGAGAGCTGGAAGGGGATTTTTCAAAAGTTCATTCAGTAACAGGACAAAGGGGAAGTGTTTTAAACTTAAAGGTAGGTTTAGATCAGGTTTTAGGAAGAAATTCTTTACTGGGAGGGTGATAAGACTTGGAGCAGGTTGTCCATGGAATTTTTGGATGCCTATCCCTGGAACTGTTTGAGGTCAGGCTGGATGGGGCTTTGAGTAATTTGGTCTAATAGAAGGTGTCCCTGACATGGCAGGAGGGTGGGAATTATATAGTCCAACACAAACCTGTGAATCTATGATTCTATGAATTAAATCCCAAGTCATTTATGAATTCAAGTAAAGCAAATAGAATATTTAAATAGATTAACATATCCACAGTCACAGTTCATATGACTATAGTCATTCTACATTTTAAAAATCTTTTTATATTAAAAGGGAGTAATGAATAGCAAGATTAAAACAAAATAAAACAAAAAAAATTAGAATCTTCATTTATACTTTTATATTAAAATTGGTGATGAATCATAAAATAATCATTTTATGTAGAAACAGTTAGAAGTGGAAACAATGCCTGGCTTTGGAAACACAATAATATCACAAATTGATAGTACTTGAAAATGCATAAAATAAATATTCCAGATCTAGCACAATTTGTTTTGCTTTTTTTGACAACCGTCAAATACAATTTTTATCACAACAACATTTTCCCAGATGTTTTCAGCTGATAGATAAAGTTCCATTAGCTACAAGGGAACAGACAGGAGAAATTTCTTTTAGTGTGAAACATTTACTTAGTTTTACAATAAGGATAATAATTGCAATTTTTCTATCTTCAAAAAATTAAAATTCATATTGTATCTATTTAAAAGCATATGCCATTGAATGTTCCTTCATCACAATTTGAAAATGAATAAAATTAAATTATTGCAAAACAATACACATCCATTAAAAGAGTTCACTGTAACTTTCTGTAACCTTGTTGAAGTAAAAGTTCATGTAAAAAAGGAACTGTGAGGTTGTATGGTATGTAAAGGCTGCTCATCTGCTGGAACTAATGTTCCTCAGTATAACCCTGTACACTCCTCTTTTTCAGGTACTTTAATAGTTCAGGTTGCACTGTCTGCATATCCTAGGAATTAAAACGTAAAGAATACCAAAGAGGATATTTAGATTATTCACTGTAACCAGGCTACACTGAAACGACCACTAAACTGCATGAGTCTGAGGATGTTTTTGAAGTACTCTGAACTGGCATATAATGATACAAGGAAGTTAAACGCTATGTCCTTGTTCCCGGCTAAATTCTGCCAATGTCTGCATTCATGATACTCTCCTGAGGTCTTGATTTAGTTTCATTCTCTGGTAGTTCATTGATAGAATATTTTCATATTAGTAACTTACTTCTTATATGCTTATTCTTTCTTTACACACATCCAGCAATTACCTTTTCTGTTTACAGTGTTTCCATTTAAGTCTTCCCAAGGTCTCTTGATAATCAAAAGGGAATAAATGGAAAGTACACTAAGCTAGACAAACAGCCACAATATATTTTATTTCAAGGTATGCCATTAACAGTAGTAAAAAATAATGATAAAAACCATAATCTTCAACTTTAAAAATATATCACAGATAGGATTTTTTTTCAGATTGAATGGTTTCCCATTATTTTAGTTTTCAGTTCATAAGATAGTAAGTTGAGAATGTTAACATGATCTAATAAAAAATGTTATTAGATGATGATTCCTTTTCCAGTTTAGTATCTTCTCTAAACTTAGTCATAGACTCTCTCTCTGTGTATTTTAATTACATTTTAATGTGTTTCAGAATTCATATTTTTTTAAATTTTAATGTGAAGAAAGTTATTATTGCCATAGCCTTATTATTAACCGAGGACAGACCAGCTCTAAAAACAAAGATTAAAGAACACCTTTTACTGTATTGGACAAGAGGTGATACTGAACAAATACAACAGCCCATCTAGAAAGAAAGGCAAATGTCAAAACACTGTGAAAAATATTTATTTTTTATGTTTTATGCAGTAAAAACTAGATATATAGGTTATGTGAGCCTGTCTTTATAAACCTCTGTGTAGACACAGTGGAAAGCAAGCGCTGAGCTTTACTGTCTCTGTGTTGATCTCAGCATTCATTTTTTTCTATGTAAGAAAGTATAAGGTTGGCGTGTTTTTTATTTAATATGTATTTCCTTTCTCTAGGAGGCAAGTATTTATTATTCCATAGCTTTCCGATTTTTACTAATTTATGTATTTATTTATTTATTTAATCAGTTTTTAAGGAAATAAGCAGAATTGGTTTTTCTGTGGGTTTTTTGGGGGTTTTTTTGGGTTTTTTTGGTGGTTTTTTTTGGTCTTTTTTTGTTTTTTGGTTTTTTTTAGGAAAAGACATATTAAATAAAAAATCACAGTATGGCTTGAGATTGAATGGAACTTTAAATATCATCTAGTTCAACCCCTCTGTGATGACCAGGGACATCTTCAACTAGATCAGGTTTCTCAGAACCCTATCCAATCCAACCTGCTTCAGTGCTTCATCAATCTAACTAATGTAAAATAATTTCTTCCATATATCTAGTCAGAAGATAAATTTAAATAATCATAAAGAACCATGAAAAATCTTCAGAAATTTTACTTCAAATTAGTTTCATATAGATCATTTTGAGGAAAGCATCACTGAAATTAAGTGTTTACAATAAAACTTTTTTTAGAGTTATAAATACAAAAAACCAAGACCTTGCCTGAAACAAAACAGTAGAAACAAGCAAAATCAAGAACAAGAAAAAAAAAATTACCTATGAATTTCTGGAGAAAGTCTGAAACCTCTGGAATACAGTCTATATTTCCTCTAAATGTACAGTTAACCTAAACCCTAAAATATCTCTTTATGTACCAAAATTTTAATGTCATCCCTGAGAAAACTAAGCAAATATAATCACTAAAGATTCTGGTATCTAAGCAAGATTGGATCCAGAAAATCTTTGGAAAGGAAAACATGTAGCTCTTTTGTGCAGCACAGGCATGAGCCAAAGAACTGTCTTTCGGCAGAAACATGCTCTCAAATTTATAGTTTCTCAGAATATATTTAGTATAGAAGATTTTCTAATTACTATCTTTCACTCAAACAAATGAAGCACTATTTAATTCTTTGTTATTTTCCCATTGCTACTACCTTTGAAATGAAGATGTTCTTAAAATTTCGCAAGGCAAGACTAAGAAAATTAAAAAAAAAAAAAGTCACTTCCATAGGTAAGAGCAGGTAAGAGCAATTAAAAAGTACATTAACCTGTTTTGAGCATTAATACTTAGGAAGTTCAAAAAGACATTTTGGTGTGTAAAGAGCTAATAAAACAGATCTAGAATGTGGTACAGCTTAGGAATTATTCCTGCCTCTTATTCCTGCATCAAAATTATGTTTGTTTTTTTTCTAAAACTGAGAAACAATGATGATGTAGAAGTTATGTGTAGGGTAAATATTGCACATTTTGGATTTACAGGGATAGAAGCAACATTAATGAACATATTAAAAATTATGAGAAAAGAAAAATCAATGAACTTCAGAGTGTACTAAGCTATGACAAACAATTTTGAAATCACAGCTCCAAGGTAAGGTTTGCATACTCTAGTCTATTAGCAGTTCTCATTGCCCAAGAATATATCGTTATAGGAAATCAATAGAGGATAACTTCACACTTGATATTTGGACAAATAAATCATCATAAGAAGAATTCTTGCTACTCTGTGTACCGTAGGTTTTTTGCATGAAATGTGGAACTTACCAGTATTAGATAAATGGATGCATGCAGCTAAAAAACAAGTGTTTGCGTATTTAATATGTGCTACGGACAGAAGGTCAGTTGAGCACCTACACCTACATTTAATCTATTTTGTAATATCACCAACTCACTATTGATAGTGATAAAAACTGCTAGCATTGCTTTATAATAGGTAATTATTTTTCGGTTGAGACATATATTTTAAAAACAGCAATATCAAATAAGGCCAGCATGATAGAAGAATACTTTAATTTTGGGGCCCAGAACTCTAGATTTCCTTTTACTTTTTCATTTAGATATCTACAGATGTTCAGATACCATTACTATAAAATGCTTATATTCACATAAGAAGAATTATTTGAGATGAGCAATAAAATATTTCTTGAATATAGTCTTCCAGAAAATAGTCTAGACTGGTTCTTGTCTTCAGGCCCATAAACTCACTCTACACAGGAAGGCATAGTAAGGAGTGTAAGAATGGAGAAAATAATATTTTAACACATTAAGTAAAAGAGAACACCAAGTCAGCACTGTGGTGTTTGCAAACACATCTGCGGGTATCAGGGTAGATGGTGTGCATCCAGGGGATATGCAAATAGAATGCAGATTTTATTTGTAACAGCTAAGGTCAAGTTTATCAAAGGAAAGAGAGTGTTTGAAAGCTGTATGGTGCTCCTGGCAGGTTTAATCTCTGGCAAGTTCCTCCCCTTAATGTTTGTCCAAGAATAGATACCAAGGATAATAGTCATTGGCACTGATTTGTTTGCTTTCTCTGTCCCAGACCATCAAATTATAAATGAGATGGCCCTGAACAGGAGAGGATGAGAACTATCATACTAACAACTACAGAGGAAATGTTTTGGTTATGACTACCAGAGGTTGATGTAAAATATTTTTTTAAGATGTGCAGTACGTGTATTTTCTTTAAACAAGTTCCTAGAACAATGTGATTCATTACATAAAGATTTCTATTTTCAGGAAAACATTTTTTTTTTTTTTTTCTGCATACCTATACAGACTGGTGGGTTTGGCTGCCAGAAGTACCGGTTTTCTACCTGAATGCAGGTTATTCTCTCATCTCCTTGAAGTTCATAGCCAGGGTCACACTGAAAAATGACAGTGTCTCCAGGTTCTCTTCCATCACCATTTCTGGTTCCATTCATGGGAACACCAGGATCACGACAGGCAGTGGCTATAGAACCTAGCAGGAAAGTGAAAAAAAAAAATAAATTTTGAACCCCCCCCAACTCTTCAATAAATCTTTTTTCCCTTTTTTTCCATTTTTCTAATCAGGAAGCTCTGCAAATTCAAAATTTTCTTATTCACTTAAAAAACACAGAGAAATCATCTTACAGTCTGCTGCTTTTATACTATTAATTTTTTGCTACCTCCTTTAGTTATTAAAAGTGCTTAATTTTTCTTTTAGTAGTTTTGTTTTTTAATTCTGTGAAGCACTGCAGTATACAAAAAGGAAAGGAGGAGATTTCCTATTACTCTGGACATTTAGCACTCTTAACTTAGAGCAATTTTTAATATTAATAACATTAAAAGTAGATTAAGGTCTTCAGGTTTTCTGATTTAGGTATGCTTGCACACGTCTCCAATTCTCCACAATTCTATAGTTCATAAATCTATGGTGTAATATTTAGCTGTGACCTTGGAAGTGAATTTCACTGATCTCTCATATCTATACCCTTGCACATGACCCATCTACAACACTAGACTTTTGTAGAAATAATTTAAAGAAATTGCTACAAAAAATATACACGGATTTAGTCTGAGAGAATGTATAGCTATATATAATGCGTAAGTATGGATTATTATTATTATTAATATAAAATACAATCATAATGACTACAAAAAAGTATAAAAATATTAAAGATATTTTCCTCATGATTAATGTAAGAAATACATTATACACAAAAATATGTAAGCTTAAGCAAAAAGTAAGTACATCAACATTTATTTAAGTAAATATTATTTCCTACTAACATTATAGAACTGAAACATGTTATATGTATTGGAAAAAAATACCAAATGTCAGACTTGCCTGTGGAACTAGTCCCACTGAGCTCAGAGATCTGTGCAACATAAACACAAAGTGGCAGTACTGAGATTTAATTCAGATGTTCTCTCTCTGGGAAGGTAATACCAGCAGACAGCAATCTATTCATCCAAAATGTGTGTGGGTTTTATATTTACAATGGTTTTGAAGAGCAAATTTTGGTTTAAACAGTTTATTTCCCTAAAAAAATAAAAAAACCCAAACAAACCCTCCAAGCACCTTCCTTTCCAAGACATACATAATAATTGGCTCTATAAAGTCATTGGGATTTTTATGGTGTTGTTTTTACACACAGGAAGTAATGATTATAGGGAAAAAAATCCCCACAAATAAATCCTCACAAAAAATCAAGTATGAACAGAAGTAAGGGAAAAATTTTCCTTCTTAGTCCTTAAAGATTAAATACATATTTCTTTTAAATGTTTCATAATAAATGAAAGATAACTTTTTTTTTTATATTTTCATGCAATTTTTAAAAAACTCCTGCTTTAGACATTACCATGGCTGCTGTTTGTGTCTTTAAATATGCTGCTGGGTTTAAATTATAAAAAATAATACTAAAATATGAAATTACTAAATTCACTGCACTGTACTAGCAGGTCTTGCAAATATTGCATGCAAGACAGACATAAGAACTAGATTACACTTGAATAAAATTTTATCAAATATGAAAAATTTCAAAAGGTTCTTAAGCAGGTCAGAACTAAAAGAAAAAATCCTCAAAGTAAACTTAGACTGAAGCAAGTAGTAAACCCAGTCACAGGTTCATCCCTCCCTGCTGAGAACACAGGATGCACTGTATCTTCTGATTGGTGCTGGCCAGTCAGAGCAGCCCGTATTGCAGAGAAACTGTGTTCTGCCCTCTTCAATATTATCTGCCTTGATTTTTGCCATAAACAAGAAAAACAGTTCTCTGCTTTATCTAAAACATGCAATTCCAGAAGAATGGGGGCTGATTCTTACTCAGAATCTGCTATCAATCTTGAAGGGCCAAAGAGAGAAAGATGTTATTATGAAACTTGTTATTGTCTGTACATCATATTGCTCTTACTAGATCGCATCATTCTGCCAAAAAAAAAAAAAGGATATGGCTGAAAAAGACATTAAGGGGCCACACAGGAATTTTTGATACAATCTGTTTGGGTTTTTTAATCAGTTAGTAATATTTATGCAAATTAATTTTATAATATGAGACCAGTGTGCCAAACTTATAACCTCACCCTTATTTGCCCTTCATCTTGAATGCTTGCACGCCTGCTCAACCCACCTCCTGGTCTTTTGGCTTTGTAGCCAAATTGATGAAGCATGGATTGGATAAGTGGAGTATGAAATGGGTGGAAAACAGGTTGGTGTGCCAGGTTCAAAGAGTGTCCATGATCCAAAACCTAGGCAGGATCTGATTAGCAGCAGTGTCCCTCTGGGGTGGTTGTTGACTTCAATATTCATTAAAGATGGGGACAATGACACAAAGTTTGCTTTTGGCAAGTTTACAGACACTGGATGATCAGTTGATATGCTCTAGTGCAGGAATGCTATTTAGGGAAGTCTCAGGAGGCTGGAGAAAAAGCCTGAGAGAAACTTTATATGGTTCTGAAAAGGAAATTCAGCCGGTCAAATGAATCCCAAGAAACAATTTACCAGAAAGCAGCTTTACAGAAAAGGAATAAAGAAGATGAAAGCTCTGCTAGGAAGCATGTGTGCAGCAAAAGCACAGACATAGCAATCAGAGGATGCAACAAGCCAGACTCCAGCTGTATGAAAGAAAACACTGTTTCACTTCAAGTGTGGTCAAACATCATTTTTTATTTTTATTTTTTTTTACAGAGGGGGGGGTTGTTATCTGTTTGACTATTTTGTGTGTGACCAGGCAATTGGACTAGAGGTCTCCAGAGGTACTTTGCAACTTAAACTCCAAGAATTTTTTTAAACTTTGCAAATTCACACTAAATACACAAAGATCTAATTTTAAAATAAAACCTCTGCATTAAGACTGGTTTTTGCATTATAATATTAGAATGCAAAAGAGAACTTCTCAGCTACCACTATGTCATCATCTGGGTTTTAGACTTTTAAGCAGATGATTTCTAGAAGTCTAATTCTCTTTTTTTTTCAGAGTTTGTTCAGCATTTTGCAAGGCTGTATTAAAAGTGAGAAATCTAACTGAAGGATTTACGAACTGGTTTGACAGACCAGGTGAGCTTCTCCACAGGCTGATAAAACATGCACTAATTTATTCTGAATGAACAGGATGTAAGAAAGGGAAAGAATGCAGCATGCCATTAAAAGTACTGCATATACTTTGCTTTATCATAAATAAATAATTATTTCTTAGCTTAGATTTGCCTAAAATCTGTGGGAAATTTTGCTTCTATCTTCTCTGTAAAGTGCAGTAAAGGAAGAGTGGAAAAACCCTGCATAATACTTCTACTACATGGTACGTGATTTATTTATTCATGTCATTGCGTGACATTATCCTCAATATCATCATCAGGATAACAAAACAGTGATGTGTTCTTAGTGAAAGCACACTGTAGAGCTACAAAGCTACTAACTTGGAGCACTTAGTACAATTTTTCATACAGCCTTTGGAGATGCAGTAGTGTAGAAATAGGCAATAGTCTTAGATAGGTATGCATACTGGACAGTTCAAATATATATACAAGGTTTTGAAACATCTTTTGCTCCAAAATTTTAATTCATATCTATATAACAATCTGGATTTTTTCTTGCTGTTGTTGAAAGTAAGAACTCCAATATTTTGTGTCTTTCACCTCCATTTCAACACATACACATGTATATGCTACACAGCATTTCACCAACTAGAACTGACAGACTTAGATACCAAATTTCAGCTGTTTTTTTTTTCATTTTTAATGGTATTTTTAAATGGTGGTAAAGGCCTATGCATATAAATTATAGTAGAATTTCATATATATATATGCATATTTGCTTAATTATTTGTTTTTCTTGCATGTCACCATACTTTATGGTGGAAATAAGTGAGCATTACGGATTTCCTAAAATGACTGTTTCCTTAATCCTAATTTTTTTCCTGTCTAATTCATTTTATAGAGAATAAACAAGGAGAAGGTATCCAGAGTTCCACAACTAAAGTGGACATAAATTAATTATTCGTTCATGATATTTCTGAAAACCACATATCTTACTTTGTAAGCACATGTCTAAATTCAACTTGTTTAATTAGGAATGGAATTAATTTAACTTAATCTTGGCCATGTAAAAGTTAGGTGTCTTAGTAATAAGCTTGTTCCCCAGATTCCCTCTGCTATCAGTATCACACAGGAGAAACTTTTGCTTAAGCTTGGCATTTAACATTCTCATGCACTGAAACAGAAAGAAACACATGATTTTTTTTCCATTGAGATAGAAATGCTGCACTGATCATTCATATTAAATACATAATCTCTAATTTAAGAATAAATCTGTTGGTAAATTCTATTTTTACTTGCGTGTTGTCATATATTTACCTCAAAAAGGAGGAGGAATTTTTTTTTATATATAAATAGATTTTTCAGAATAAGAATCCTCAAACACATATTTTTTTTTTTTGAGGGAAAAATTAAAAAGCAATTAAGTAAGAAGGAGACTGGAGAAAGAATATCTTAATACTGTATGTAATTATAGAATTAACGCATCTCTGGAGACTTAACATATATTACTCATAGATTCAAACCGGATTTTTTAATCACAACTTTCTGTCATGACTGTTGTCATAAGGGGTTTTTTCATGTGCCTGATTCTAGACCATAATTATTACTGTTTTTTAAATATTTTTTTTAATTATCTACCTTCAGCCTATTTTTTTCCTCCTTTTTAGGTGTCAATACTGTTTATGAACTATATATTCCAGTACAAGAAGTGGGTTTTTTTTCCTGTTGTATATTCAGGCACCTCAATCACTGCCTTCATCATTCCCCATGAAAATTTGTGGAGTAAGCAAAAATTCTGGGAATTGTAAAGTTCCTCATGTCTTTAACAGTTTACCTGCAACACAATTTTGAAAGCTTACTGCAAAATAAACAGAGCAGGCTATCACAATTACCCATAAGTTCATGTATAAGCCCTAAAGTTCTTTGTGACATATTAGAGTAGATAAAGTAAGAAAAGAATACCTCATGCTTTATTCTATTACAATAATTGGAAACTTAGAGTTTAGGAAATAGCTTGAATAACTAACAAACTGTGATTTGTCAATGTAATCCATAAAATTCCTATTAAAAACATTTTTAATGGGAAATAGATAAACCTCAGATGTGTCTATTACCTAATATATGCAGCATAACAGGTGCAAGAGTGACTCTGTGTGTAGCACAAACCTGTGAGTGATCATCTCAGAGCTTTTTTTCCCTAATGAAGATAGAGAAATGCAGAAACTTATTTTTTTTCTCTTGGCACTACTAGTTTAGAGTAATCACACTGCAATCAATCAAATCATTTGGGATAGATAAAGAATTAAGAGACAATTCTTGATCAAAAATTTCAGGATGGTGATGAATGCAGCTCAAGCTCAAACTGTTCAGTAGGTGAGAGATTAGTGAACATACTAAATACACAGAGCTTTTATGTCTCCCTACATTGTCAGAGTGATAGAAAGTGTTTTAACATAGTTATTACACACTTCTGAGCTGAGTATGTTTGTAAAATAAAGCTCCAGATTGTGTTTTGGTTTGCAATGGGGCATGGTTTTGGAGCAGATGAATTGTTTTCATTTGGATGAAGCTAAATTTGAAGATACACTACTGAACTATGGTAGAACAGCTCTGAGCTAAGAATATCTCTGAAGAGTGTTGCCAGCAGTGGTTCAGTACCAGCTGTTTCAATCTCTGTATCAGCTCCTCTTAGTTCTTCTGTGTGATGTGGTAACACAGAAATAACTGAAGGACCCACAAGTGAGGCTTAATATCTCAGACAGCCATATAACCACATTCTCTAATTTAGACTTTGAATATAAGATCACCAGTCCTCCAGAAAACAAGTGCCATTGCACAGGTAGAAGTATTTACTCTGGAAGGGTTTTTATCATCACAGTTCCTGCAAAATTACTTGAATGAAGTGGGGCAGAATCTTGTTTAGAATCTTGGCAGCCAAGCCATGCAAAAAATTCAGTTCCCTTCCTCCCACAACTTGTTTGGATTTCTCCTAAGAGCATTCATATAAACAGATTCATATGTTTTGAGCAGTGGAGATGAGGGGAGTATCCTAAATCATCTCTTTATGAGCTGTACAATACTATGCAAATGCTCCTACAGAGCCACAGAAACCTTTAAACCAGCATTCAGTCATACACAGAAAAGATATGAACACAGATCTATCTACAAGTGTCCTTTTTGTGGGTTCTAAAAAAATTTTTGATACATCTGTTCGATAATAAGGCACAAAAGTATATTTAACCCATAAATCAGATAATTAAATATTCTTAATTGATTATTCCTGCTTCAAAAGCAGTAAGTTATTTCCAGAGTCAAAAAGTTTCTGATAGTTCATAAGCCCAGGCAATTTAATGGGTGACTGAAATGTTCTAAAAGGACAGCTTCATTTTCATGCAGGAAAGATACCTTGAGACATATCATTAAAAGTGGGACAAGGTTATAATACACTCCATTCATGCTGGAAACAATGTAATAAATGTCTTGAGATTTCTTGGTGTTAATAGTGATTTCTGAATTTGATATTCTAACGCATGTTGAGTCAAATATAATTAAAGAGTCTTGATCCCAAACCTGGAGCATTAGGGAAAAACATAGTATTTTTTCTTTTTTTCTTTTTTTTTTTTCCATTATTTTCTCCTCTTTCTTTTTCTTTCCCCAGAGCCCACAATCATGTCAGCAGCTTCAAGCCTTCCAAATTTCAATTGGAATTCATGTCAAAAATATTATTAGAAACTTATTTAAACCAACATATTCTTCCAAACTCCTATCACTTTAAATAAAGGCTTTGTAGTAGTGCTGGTCTTTCAAACTCGCATCAGCCTGAACCAATCCTGACTGCACCTTCAAAATTCAAGCTGTCTCAGAATCCACATAATACCTTTACCCGTATGGACACTGCAGTCTCCCTGAATCTCTAATGCTGTTTGAGAACCAGGTAAGCCTGGTATTTGCTATCTCAAATCCAACCTTCTGTATAACTTTCCCTGAAAAAGAAAGAATAAATTACCTACAGTGTTTTCATTGTCTTCTACCAATAGAAGCACTGCTAATAGCATTTCTTTAATCTATTTTTAACTTTTCTTTCTGCTGTAGATCTAACAGAGATTTAGAAGCATAGTCATTGTAATTCTTAAGTAAATTCTAACCACAGACTCCATTTGTTGATTTTGCATGACTTCATGGATTTTATCTAAGTTTGGCAGTTAATGTTTGAAGATTAAAATGGGAAAATATTAGGAATAAATCACAGAATCAGAATTTCATTTGGGACAACACATCCTTTCAATGAAGAAGTTTAACATCTTGCGCAACCAGGGTTTTCTAGGTTATATAGGCAGGTTTCTGTGTTGAGGAAACTTCCCCATCCAACCATCCTGGACCAACTCTGGCAGGCACACTTGCACAACCAAAGTTTGGGCCAAGGCTCCTTCACAGCTACACACCCCACACTCACACAGTCAGAACAAGTTTCCTCACCAGCTTGATCCCGTCTCAGACATAAATTGAACTTGTTTTAAAATTCTTGTTTACACTGTAACCTGGCGTAATCTCTTTTTTGGGGGAGTTGTGGGGGTATGAATGGGGTAAGAGGGCAACAGTGGACATCAAGCTTTTTCTTTAGAGTCTTTATCTGATTTTACTGTCAGATAGGTTAGGATTATAGATAGGTTGTCAGAAAAGATAGGTTATGGATCTTACTACTAGATACACTGTAGTTCTTAGGGAGATAACCGACACATGTTTAATGAGATAACACAATTTTACTTTTTCTTATTTTTTGTTTGTTTTGTCAATTCACACTAGTTGTTAAAACCGTCCAAAGCACTACACTTCTCTTATTATGTCTTATTGGAAACCTTAAGAGATATTTTGTTTCCAGTTCATAAGTAATAATCTTTTTTACATTAATATAAACTCTTCAGTTTGGAACAAGTATTATTTTTTAAGCATTTGCTCAGAGCTTTGGCACTGAGCATGAAACTCAAGCCCAAATAAATAAATTGACATATGGTTTCAGATAATTTCTGAAACTCTGTAGGAAATGGATACTGTGACAATATTCAATCATGTTAGCAATGCATTTAATCTAGGAAGAAGTGTTTTGAAAATCTTAATTTCATTTAGATTACATATTTAGGGCTTGGGGTTTTTTTTGGAGCCTTTTTGTACCTTAAAGCTTTTAAACTAGATCCATCCCTATGTCAGGTCGCATATTCCTTATGTATACAGGTGAACACAGTGAGACAGAAACAACTTCTCAAAAAGAAATTATGAGAACCTTGGACTACACACAAGGCTTGCTCATGCAGTGAAAAATCTTACCAGTGAAAAATCTTTCATATGGTCTTTCAGTTCTTAATAGTGTTTTGATTAAAGAGATTATTAAGATGATTTTAGGTAAAATATATTTGTTTCATTTGTTTTTCTGCAGAATAGTGTGCAACCTGTTTTGTTGAAACTGTTAAGGATATGGTTGAACGACAGAGAACAAAACTTTTGGTTTGCCTTGTCCTTTAACTGAAACCTTCTGAAGAGTGGTGGAGATTGTTCTCATTTTGAATTTTTTATTTTGTCTTTTAATTTCATATATGCATTTGATATATGCATTATAGCTTTATAGTTTCAAAACACCAAGAATATTTTGATAGTTCCTAAAGATAGGGACAAATCTTTAATCTGTCTCATTTTTTCACCTTTTTAAAATTTTTCCATTAATTGTTTTTATTTGTTTGCTTGGGTTGGGTTGAGTTAGGTTGTGGGAGGAGGGTGTACTATAATTGGTAAGTTTGACATTGATACAGAATTGGCCTCATTATTTGGTAATATTCTGTCTATACACTTGAATGTCCTTACCCTGATCTTTACTAAAGCAATTATTTTTTTTTTCTGTTGAAGAAAGTATTATACTATAGTCACATGAGAAAAAATAAAGAACACTGTCCAAAAAACCTTCTGTTTTCTTTAGCATTATAGAGATCAAATCTTACGAAAACAATAACGGAATATAAATAAAGATTTTATATTTATATTTTTAGCAAGATTTTAAAATTCATCTATGTAAATGAATTGTATCTCAGACTGCATGTCAGAATATGTCCAGCCCGTAATTGAAGACGCCAGCCCACAAATAATTTTTTTCCACATTCATACACATAGGACTGAAACATGAGCATTCATCAGTCAAGAGTCTTTTCTAAATCAGTCAACTATGAGATCAGACAGATTACTGGAATGCTGTTAAAAGAAAAAAAAAAATTCCTTGACAAAAAAATTGCAGCAAAAATCTCTTTTATATTACTGTGTTACAAAATGTCTATCCCTGGCCAGGAATGGGGTAAGAAGGAAAGTAAGAACAGACAATGAGCTGACAAACTTGAAGTCAACTCCACTGTATCATGGTGTTTGTGCTGCATTGATGGTTGGACTTGATGATCTTAGAAGTCTATTCCAACATTAAAGATTTTATTATATATTTATTTATACCATTCTCTCAAAATATTATTTCTCTCTAGATGCATTTCTGTGGTGTTCAGTCAATTACAGGCTTGTAATAAAACCTCCAAAACACTTTTCTTTCCTATGATATGGATTGTATATAATAGAATATGCACTTCTCTTACACTCGTTGACTGAAAATCAGAGACGCTCATCTGAGAGGAAGACAAGATCTTGGAGAAATAGAAAATAAGTTTCAAAATAGTTGTCCCTCCTGTACATTTGTGAACTCTACCGTAATCCGAATGCAGGAAAAAGGTAACAGCCCTGAAGATGTGCCTGTACTTGCAGGGAGGATCTCATCATGTGTGTGTATGTGCATGTATCTATAAAGGATGGCACATGAATTATAAACAAATGAAACTCATTATACTGAAAATTATGAACAGAAGATCTGTCTCCAAAGTAGCATTAACATAAAACCAGAATTTCTCAGTGACAACAGACAGCAGAGTAATTATGGCATCTAATTTATCTATCATTGGAAAATGGCTTCCCCAGTCATGTGGTTGAATGTCTATTCCACGCTTTTCTTCTGCCATCTCTATAAAATATTTAGCAAGATACCATTTTGGAGAATTCTGCAATATACTCAGTATACTATTTTCCTATGTACAGAATTTATTGTAAGAAGATGAACTCCATAAAAATTTAGAGATGTGCAATGTCACCTGTATGTGGTTTCATAAAAATAAATCACATGAACGTCAAATGATGAATTCATCAGTCCCACAATATTTTGCTTGATGTTCTATATAAGATTGCAAATAAGGACTGCTGAATAAGCAATCATGAATATGAATGCAGAGATTAATTTTCATGGTGAAATCTTCACAAGAAAGGTGGTTTGAGTTATATTTCTTTGAACATACAAGATGAAACATGGTAAGCCTTGGTCCTGTGCAGTTTTGTCCACTTATTGTTAAGAAAAGAAATACAAAGGAAGGAAAGCTTAATTGAGACTATACTCCTTATCCAGTCAATGGAGTCACATAATTTTGGTGCCAAAGGAGCATAAAGAGTCTATAAATAAACTATATTATTAGACATAGATTATTTGATCATCAGGCAGCCTCATATCCTCATTCTATGATTTGATACTTTGAATAAAATCATACAATTGTGTACATGGATAGAGACCAAATTGTAATGCTTTTCTGTTGGTGTCATACCTAAATATCAGGAAGGTACCTGGTACACAAAATAGCATAACCTGTATATTTTGGATAAATTTTAGTAACTAATACAAAACAGAAAATAAAATACGTGCTATTAATTAAATATTTAAAATATCTTAGCTGAATTAATTTCAAGGATTTTTATTATTACATAAATATTTTCCTGTCTGATGCTCTATTTTGATCAATAGTTGACCTGAAAAAATTCAATGAAAGCGATTGGATTAACCAAAGAAAAAAAATAAGGAAGTTAGAGAAACTTTTCTGAAATAGAAAAGTAATTTTATTTATAATATTAAAGCCACAAAAGTATATTTTTGTACTTCCAAATTTACTTTGCTGTATACACAATTATAAATATCTGTAATGGACTTCTTTTGCAAGTAATATAACCCACTGGAAATGAAAATTTCATTCAAGAAACTTAAAGCAGAGCGTTCAATTTTATTATTCTTTAGCAGAAAACATAGCATCAGATTTTTCATATTCAAAGAATAGCTTTCTCACATATAAAATTGAAATATGAAATTTAAATATTAACGTGAGACATTTGAAATTTGGAACCTTATCAGCTTGATCTCTCTGAAATGCCATGTCACAAGTCAAAGTCAACTTTACACATGTAAATTTAGGACAGATGAGAAGATTTTCTATTCATACAAATCAAAAGGGTTTGGACCAACTATATTGCATGGAGTTTAAAATCAGGGATTTCAATCTTAAATATAAGTAAAATAAGTTACTTTTATGGTGACATGGCAGAGAGGAATATTTGTCTATCTATAACATTAAAATTACTTATAATGCCACAAATTTCTTTTGATACTTCCTTTCAGCTTTCATTTATTGATCCTCTAACTCCAGGTCTCTCTAGCTACAAGTCATTACCAAGGCATTTTACATGGATGCATTAACTCATATCACTTACCTGAATAAAATGCACATGCCCTCTGTGCTACTGAACTAAGAGATGACAGCTACTAAGCTGTCATTTACAAACTTGTGACAGGGATGACATTTTTATCATGGAAAGACATAAATGGTCATTCCTTTTACTTATATCTGCTTCTTAAAAGAAAGGCAACAGCAGACAGAAGGAAACAAATCTATTAAATGGTTTCTTTCTTTTAAGCCTCTTGATGCTAAAACCAAAGCAAACCCACCCCTATCCCCAAAATATATATAAAAAAAAACCAAACTCCAAATCCAAACAAGAAAACATACACCAAAACCACCCCCTGCAAACCTAAAACAAAATCACTGAGCTGAATTTACAAGCATGGATATCCACAGATATTTCTGATAGGTAGTCCTCCTGAAATCTCTAAATCCAAAGGATTCTGCTCAAAGTTGAAAGAAATCAGCGAATCAGAGTGCAAAAATATTTTATACTAAAAGTTCTTTCCGCCATGGAGTAGACACAGGGAAGAATAAATCCTATGTTAGTGACTTCAGAAAAGTGAAAAAATTATGTTAGGAAGTGATCTCTATACCAGCAGCAGTAGGAAACAGCATTCTGAGAAAGAAACCAGTAAAATTCCCCAAATGCATTTACAAATCACCTTCAGGGTAAATATGTCAGAAGTAGAGATCTTTGTTTCTGGAAAACTGAAGAAAATTAAAAAACAATAATACAGGAGGGTATTCAACATCAGAAGAATCTTCCTAAAAGTGACTGTGGCTAATAAATCTGTCTGTGAACAAAAGAAATTCCACCAAAAAACAACAACAACAAGAAGACAACAAAACAAAAAAACAAAAAAAAAAGAAAAAAAAAATTAACACAAAACATTGAGAAGACATTGTGGATATAAATCATAAATATAGAAAGCTGATTGGTAAGCATTTAATCATGATAGTACTTAATGTAAGCAGCATGATGCATTCTAATTCTAGACTGGAAATTGATACTGTCAGACTTTTAAGCCTTACAAGCAGGTATCTGCCTCAAGTGTTCTAGGCTTTTTTTATAGTGTATAGAGGGAAGTAACTCCAAAGGGTTATTCACCCAGTTTTAAAATAAGGAGGAACAGCTGCAGTTTGACAGTAAATCCAAGCATTTTAAGGCATATCCTGTTACATAAGAAATTGCTGCCACCTGATATAAAATACTACTAGAGCATCTATATACAAAAACCTCCCATTACTCAAAAAATATTTACAGTTTAACTCTGCACTGGCTGCCTTATAATGTTCAAAAAATGCTCTATTCTGTGTGATGTTCAATTAGTCAGAAATGTGACTGCACTCTGAGATCTGAGCAGAATGTGTTCTGTAATACTGAGTGATTCAGTATTACAGTAATTCAGTAGTGCAGCTATTAGTGGTGAATAATGGCCTACGAAAGATGAATACAGATCCTTCCTTCCTGTATAAAAGTTAGATGGCACCTGAAACGTTAAAGTTAGCAGTGAAAAAACTTCCCTGTAATACCAGATTCAAAGGCCGTTGTAATCTGTGGAAAGGATCTGATTAACTTCAATGGGATATGATCTGGTTTAACACACTTCAGAAAAATTAAAGTGAATAAAAATATTATTTTAATCACACACACAGTTACTATCAGCAAATTTTTTACATTTTAGTGTTCTTACTCAACTACTTTCAGTTCTCTGTCTTTTTTCATAGCTACTACTTACATCTTGTTGACATGATGTGATGTCAACTGATGAAAATGTTTCATTTTGCCTAATTTTGGTCCGACCCTGAGAAATACAGCTCATATCTCTGGCAAATACATGATGGTTCCCTTCTCTATCTCCTTCACTTTTCCTTAAGGTTTAGTTTCCTATTTTGTGCAGAATTTACTGTTAAAAAATAAAATAAAATTACTGCTGATTTAATTGGTATTTTTTGGTATGTACTGAGCTCTTTATGCTTTGTCTCTGACAGTTGAGAGAAAATGTGCTGTAACAGGTATTTCCTGTTTGCATATTGCTTCTGGCCTGTTGTCAACTTCTCACACTTCTTTAAGGATAGGCCTCTGGTATCTGTTCTATAGCTACATTATTCACATGCCATTTAGACAAATTCCAAAATCCTCATATTTTTATCTTATTGTTGAATCACCAGAAGTTCTTGTTTTCCTTTTAGACTTATATAAAAAGTTTTTTAAATATTCTGCTTCATTAGACATCTTTTGCTACTTTGATTTTCAGGATTTGTAGGCTCTGTTTTCTATCATGTTATTTCATTGTAGTCTCCAAGAAGACTGCAGGAAGAGAAAAGTTATGTTTAAATTAAGACATACTACTGTGGTCTTTTACAGAGGTATAATACAAAAATGAAAGACATAAAGACACATAAAAGACAAAAGACATATTAGACCAAAATTCTGCTTTGCCTAATGATGACATGTGAAGTCATTTATATCTTTGTTTAAATTAGATGTATAAAAGAAGCTGTACTTTCACTAGCCCTGGATAATTGGTGGAAAGTAGTGAAGAACAATCAGGCTGAGTTCCCTCATTTCATCTGAAATTCATCACTTTTACTTCTTCCTCTCAGAGTAATGTACAATTGTGTTAAGTTAAAAAAATTATGTTTGTCAACCATAAAAAAAATCTCCAGTATTTCTTAGCTCAGCATAAAAGAAATAATTTCTTTCCCCTCTACTCTGGCCTTATGAGAGCCCAGCTGGAGTATTGTATTCCAACTCCGTGGTCCCCAGCAAAGAGAAGATATCAGCCTGCTGGAGTCCAGAAGAGGCCACCAATTATGATTAGAGGGAAAGGACACTTCCCCTGTGAGGAAGGGCTGAGAGAATTGGGATTGTTCTGTCTGGAAAAGAGAAGGCTACAGGGAAACCAAGTTGCTTACTTTTTGTACAGGAAGGAATCCTGCAAGAAACGTGGAGAGAGACTTTTGACAAGGGCATGGAGTGGCAGGACATGGGTCAAACTGAAACAAAGTAAGTTTACATTACATATTAGGAAGAAATTCTTTATTATGAGCGTGGTGAGCCACTGGAACAGGCTGCCCAGAGCAGTTGTGGGTGACCCAAAACTGGCAGTGTTCAAGGCCAGGCTGGATGGAGCTCTAAGCAGCCTTGGGAAAGACGTCCCTGCCCTTGGCACAGGGGTTGGAGGGTTGGAACTACATGGTCTTTAAGGTCCCTTCCCACCCAGATCATTCAATGATTCTGTGATTATTTTCTTACAGAAACAGATTATGAATGTTTAAACCATCAAAATAGTTCTACTATTTCAGATACAAAAAACCTTTCAGGGTTTTTTTTTTCTCCACAAAAAAGGTAAGCTAACAAAAAGGAACAAAATAGACTAATTGACACAATGGGCAAGAAAAATCTCATTGTGAAACCCTTTCCCTCTACATCCTCTAAATTTTACAAAATTAGTAACAACTTCCATGCCTTCTAAAGGATTGTTTTGGAAAGTCCTAGCTATAAACAATTCTAATATTACCTGCTGTAATACATAATACTCATTAAATAACAATTTTCTTTCTACTTTTTATGTAACATTTCAGCTTCTTTAGGTTTTCCTGCCCACCCTTCCCCTCTTAATTTGGTGCAGGAAGCTACCTTACCTGTCTTTTGTATCTCCAGGTAAAAACTGTTTTTCTGCTTATATTGGATGGCTTATAGAGGAGTCAAATATTAATTATACCATGTTATGAGTGGTGAAAATTTTCACTCACTAAATGACAGATGCAAAATTGTGTAAGAACAATTGATAAAATTAAATAAAAAACTGTAAGGAAATATTAGGAAGATTAACCCATGTTTGGAAATATATTTTTTTGTTTAAATGGTAAGAGTATGATAGAGAAGAAAATAAAGCATTCAAAATCTTAAAAGGGTTTGAAAAAAATGTATCTATTGTCACTGAATAACATTCCTCTTGAGGTAAAAGGGCTGATAATCCAGTTAAATACTCTTACCCAATTTCACGAAATGGCAAGAGGACAGTAAAAGCAGACACCTCCCTTGTGTGAGCTTTCTGTTTGTTAATTACAGTGTAGCTAGAGTATGAAGACACCATCTGTTTCACTCAGACATTATATACTCAAAGAAAGTATATGAATACTTGAAACAAAATTGCAAATAATTGTCCTTCTCTTTTCTCCATCTCCTCAAATATTTTTCTTTATCGGTTAGTGAAATAATATATCCATAGAGCAGTAGTGTTATTCAGGTTGTGTAGCTATTTGAACATTACTTTTAAAATCTTAAGAAAAAAAAAAAAGGTCTCTATTATTCTACTGAGAATATACACCCAAACTGTGCCACATCATTTGAGAAAGATTACTCTGATTTTGAGAATCTGGAATAAAGAGAAAGAGAAATGCTGAGGCAGTAAAACTTTATGGATTCTTTAAAGTGGCATTAGAACTCAACTGACTGCAGAAGCATGGAGAAACAAATAAGAAGCCTCTCAGATAAATTTCTAAACCATCTTTTCACATAAATCACTGCAAGTACATCAGTAGTAATTTTATAACTTAACTGTCATGTACTATCCATTTTTCCTTGCAATTCCATTCTTATTCTGCATCCATCTATTTTTCCACTCAGCTTAAATGACTTCCTAAATAAGTTCAGGGCATAATGGTCTCCCTGTCTTGCTTTAACATTAAATATAAGCATATGAGAATGGAAACATATATGTGAGACTCTCACAGAGGGTAAGGTCATAAAATGGCAAAAATACCTTAGAGCCAAGGGATTAAAACCTCTATTCATGGCTTTGAAATTAAGCTGATGGAGCAGAAGCATTCTTTCACTACAAATAAAATGTCCTCCACTTTGCACTCCCATTTACATAATTCATTCTTCCTTCAAATTATTGTTTACACATACATGCATTTTTCATACATATAGAAAGAATGAGAGTAGAGGAAAACAAGGCCTAATGTAAAAGCCAAGCACAGGAAGCACAATGAGGTAAATAGTGTTAACATTGTCTGTGTCAATCCATGTTAGAAATGCTGCTACTGCTACACAAAATTATATTAGACTAGATCTTGCTAATCTTGAGAAAAATATATATAAATTTCACTGACCAGAGGAAAAAGGTCAAAAGTGACCTGGCTCAATGATTTCTTCTGTTTCAGCAATAAAAGGTCTAAAAGGATTTAATAACAGTTTAAACTGTTTAGATTTGTCATCCTGCTGCCTGTAATAAGATGAATATAGCACTAGAAGGCAAAAGGGAGGACATTGCTGTTCCTGTGGAGCTCTTTTCTGTTTCATCCCATATAATCACAACAGAAATGAAAACACCCCACAGATGTCTCTGAAAGCAGAAATTCTTACTTATTAGAAAAGGATGGAGATTTTAACATACCTACATTACCTCCTTTGTGAAAAACACTAATCATAATTATAAGCATTCTGGCACTGCCCCAGCTGCCCTTGGAAACCAAAATTAGCAAAGAACATGGTATTTTATTTGTTTTGTTTACTTGTTTTTTTAAGATAAAAAATATAGCTTTACAAGTCTTTAATTCTCTGCCAATTCTTTCCCTTAAAATTATTTTAAGTGTTTCCAGCATGACAATTATCTGAGTGAGCTATCTTATAAAATAAATTAAAAATTAAATTAATCAACTTACTTGAAAACTGTATGGCGAATCCAGATTTACTGATATAAAAATCTGTGTCAAACTGGATAGTTACTATGTTGAGTGTACTGTGAATGCCTTCAGGAATAAGGGAGCCACTAATTTCTTTGAGCAACATCTCATTCTCAGGTGGACCATCCCAAACTCGAAGAATGTCATGGGATGCCTCAGTATCGAAAGCAAGAAATTGGAGGCTGAAAGAACACCATGATTTTATTGTCAGCCTTGATATTACTCAACAACATAACTTTAACAACAAAACTAAACAAACAGAAAAGAACTAAAATTTAACTTCAAAGCATAATTTTTTAATCATGTTTCAAACATTTATCTTTGAATGCATGAAAGCCCAACACTTAAATGAATTTGAAAGAAAAAAAAACCAGAATATTTGTCCACCATAAAGTAATATATTATTTTAGCCATTCAAATACTCTATAAGTATCTACACAATCTACAGAAAAGAATTTCAGTTTTTCTAAGACAGTATTATATATCACATTCCCATCAAAACAAATTAACTAAAAAGAACTGTGAAAATGCAGGTTGCACTGCTTTGTTGTCTTGCAGGGTTTTTTTAGTGTAGTCTTTCACTAAAGAGTTCTGCTGCCTCCAGCATTTCACAAAATTATAACCAATTTTAAAGCTCAATCTTCTTTGGATAATGCTTATTGAAAAATCAAGTTTCAAATCAAACTTAATATGCCAAAACCCATTATCTGCATCTTAATTTTTAAGCCCCAAATCCCTTTTTCTTCCTCTACTCCAGAGGTAAGATTTGGTTATTATAGTAAAAAAAAAAATTTTAAAATCATAGGAATCATTTTTAGTACCTGACAATATTTCCTGGGTCTACTTCAATCACCCACATGCAACGCAGGTTGTTGTCATAGGGAAAAGGATAGCCAGGAGACAAGATCCTTCCTGATGACTCTCCTTTAAACCGTCCTCCACATTCAGCTAATAAAAAACAACATCATGGAATGATCTTGCAGCTCATCATCAATTTATACATCTACTCTTTTGCTGAACAGGTTACACAATTAAATTGACTGTCTGCCATAAAACAGCACATAAGGACTGCATTTCATCCCTTGCTTCGCATACTCAATCCCAATTTCCTCTAAATGAAGATGAAAAAGAAAGCTACAATAATATTTAAATCTTGTCTTTGTTTCACTCTCCTATGAGAATAATTGAGCCTGTAGGTAGCGTCAAAACTGATGAAGTTATAGTAATGTTGTAAAGAAACAAGAGTGACAAAAATACAAAATAACTTAATATCTCTTAATGTTTTAATTTTTTAATTTTATTTAATCTATGAAATATATTTCATATAAATATATGAGATTTTTCTAGCTTATTGATATTTATATATAATTAAAATACTAGTTTTACAATGCCTTTCTGATGAAACTTATTATGTTGATTATTTTGTAACATTAACTAGATTTGTACGTATTAGGACTTTCAATATGCACAATGTTTAAGAATTACTATCTGTTTTAACCTAAAAAGGCAATATCACTTAAATAGGCTTAGATGAGATATATGCAGAGAGAACTATAAATGCCTGTGTAAGTATATCTGTACACATATCAGATCATATCAGGTCATACACATCAGATTTTACATAGATCTAACAACCCTTACATTTTATTTATTTATTGCATTAAAAAAAAAAAAAAAAAAAGTAAAGAATTTTAAAAAAAATTAATAATACCAATGCATGATGGTAGAGGATAGTCCCATGCCCTTCTTTCTCCAGTCATACATTTTAGAAGGCTACTTCCATGGAGGGTGTAACCTGGATTGCATCCATAAATTATAGTACTTCCAGCAAAATGACCTTGGTCACTGATTTTGTAGCCAAACTGTGGCACACCAGGGTCCTCACAATGTGACAGCTCAAAACCTGTTAGGAATAAAATGTATTTACAGAATCAAACAGATAAATACATTAATGAAATCCAGATTTTCTGGTTTTCAGTGGAAATCAATCATTTTCACACTACATATGATGACAGCTCTAGGATTTCTTCTGTTTTTAAGCAGTCTAGGTAGGATAACTGCCTATACAATTTTCTTAGAGCATGACTAAGCTGTGTCATAAATTCAATTTTCCTAAGAGTTCAATTAAAGACAAAAGAAATTCACTATTATTATCAATAAGTTTTAAAATTTTATGGTAAATTATAAACTGGCAGCTAAAGGGACTTACTTGTGAATAGACATTTAAAGGCTCATAAACAAAACAGCAGATTTCTCATTCTTTTGCATAGTAAAAACAGCAGCACAATAGTACCTGTGGCACCAAAGAAAAACTGCTATTTTCATCAATCCCTACCCTAATTTTTTGTTCAGTAGTTTGTTAATTTAAGAACTACATGCAGGAATCAATGATAATGATGATATAGAGAATTCAAGCCAAACAACTTGGACATTTTTGAGATTTAAGAGACATGAAGCAAGAACAAAACAAAAAAACAATGCATTACATGAAAACAGGGAGGTATACTAACTTATGGGGAAACATAAACTGCAATTTGGGAGAAAAATTTTCTATTCCTAATCAAATTTTCTGTTATTAACTTAGAAGCAACTTAAAATCTCACTTTTTTTCAAGAACAAATAATTTTACTAATATCATGTGGCTTAGAATGTGTGTAGGCAAAAAAAAAGAGTTTTGTATCAGATTGCTATTCCTATACATAGGTAATATGGGAGGAAATGAAGGAGTTTTCATGTCTGCTTTGTTCAACAAATCATTCACACAGTATCTGTCCATCTGGTCAACAGCTGGTAGCCTTTTGCAATCTTTCCTAGATTCTGCATTACTATTCTAGATTGAAAAAAAAAAGTTCCTAATTTTATTTTGCAGGAAAAATACTTGTAAATGCATTGTAAATGTTGGATAAGGCTGTAAAGGGGGAAAAAAATTATATCAAATGCTGTATCTTTTTGGTTCCTCCTTCAGCTCATTTCATGTGTGACTGAACACGTCTCAGCCTCCACAACTTTTCTCATGAAGAGCTGAGCTGAACTTTTCTCATTCCTAAACTATTGTTTCTTAGTAGTGTGTGTGTTGCAGAAGCTCTGAAAGACATTAAAGTGAGTCCCAGATGAAGAAAAACTTTTGATAATGCTGGTCTGGACACTTATTGACCAGTTAGAATTTCCTTTCTTCTAAGAAAACTTCTGACCTCACTGTTAAAAGAAGTTCAAATCTTGATCCCTGATATGTCCTCATTTCTGGACAGCCTCCTTACAGACACAGAACCAAAATCAACTTTTTAACTGATCAACTCCCTTTTGAGGGTGAGCATGTAACTCCTTCGCCTAGCCATGGGAACTAGCAGCATTTTTGCTGCCCTAACTCTGTGTGACCAGAGCAGGCAGAGGATGTGGTGCCTCAGCCAGGGCATGGTGGGGCAGTTTGTGTGGGACAGCATGCAGGGAGAACACCTCTTTGAAGGGTGAAGCTTCTCCTGGTCCAGTGGACCTGAACCCCTCCTAACTCAGCAAAGGGGTGCTGGTTTTTGATCACTTTCATGGCCCAAGGGTGCTCATCCCACCTGACCCTCAAGGCAGAATGGTGGGCACTCCCCTGAGCAAAGGCTGCAGCTCTGAGGGAGGTCTGCACCATCTCTCCTGGCGTATGTATCCACCCAAATCCATAAACTCAGACCGAGCTCTTCCTTGTATCCAATTTAAATGTGCCCTGTTTCAGATTAAGGCCAGTACCCCTTCTCCTATTATCACAGGTCCTTGTAAAGAGTCCCTCTCCATTTTTCTTGTAGGCTCTCCTTAGGCACAGGAAGGTCCTATAAGGCCTGATGGCTTTGTTTTTCCAGGCTGAACAGCCAAAATCTCTCAGCCTTTCTTCATAGGAGAGGTGCTCCAGCCCTCTGATCACCTCTGTGACCTTCCTCAGGACTTAGTTTTTTCTTCCAATTCTACCAATATCAACAAAAGAAGATTTGTCACTGTTCAGGCTAAGAATTCTTCAGGCTAGGACAGTGTACTTTAATATGAATGTCTCAAAAGACAGGAAATGTTATCGATAAGTTTCAAGTGCTGGGCTTGGTTGTACCTATATAAATAAGAAAAATTATATTCTTTGACACTTTCATAGTAACACAACACTAAAAGTCCTATCTTTAATCATAGGGTAGAGTCCTATTCTATCACATACTATTACAGAATATAATTATGCAACTTTCATCTGAAAAATAATTACATACTCTTTTATTATCTTGAAGTATTTTCCTTTCATACTGCAAGAATTATGGTATTTTTATTAGAATGAGTTTTAAAAGCATTGTGTTGAGCCTTTAAATGAACAATTTTTGAACAGGTGAAAAATGAATGATTTGAGCACAAGGACAAAAAAAATATGTTCATAGCTGCCTTGCAGAATTACCTTATAACACTGTCCTGCTTGATATAAATTAGTTCTACATAATAATTCAGTGATGGCGAAAAAATTATACACTAAAAAAATTATATACACTACATGTCAGCAGTCATGTGCTACCATTTTCAGAAACTGACACTTGGTAAAGTAGATGTATATAGCTTCTTCCATATACCCTCTAAGCCAGAGATCAGAAACATTTTTTCCTCCCCTCATCTTCATAGTTTAAGTCCATATATAGGTTTTTGTTAGGAACCTTTCTTTATTATTTTGGTTCCAAATTGGATTATTCTAAACAATAATCCAAGTGCAGAAACAAAAGCAAAGTAATATCAGAGATGAGTCTTAAGCAGGAGAGTTGCCTTTACTTATGACTTATCTTCATGAAGCAATGCTTTTTAGCTGCATTTTTAAACTACTCACATACTTCAATATGTATATGTACTAAAACAATTAACTGAAACTTACCCTGTTTCTTCTTATGCTCCCCAAAATCGAAAAATACCCCTCTAGAAAAACGACAATGATTTATGTACCAGATAAATGTCAAAGCCAGGTTTCAGTATGCTATGTGTTTTGGGGTTTTTGAGGTACAGTAATGAAAGTATATTATTTTGATGAGTAATTTGCTGTTAATTTCTTCCATAATTGTAATTTAACTGCATTTTCAAATTATGAGTAAATAATTTTCATTCCTTTAAAAGTATTATTCTATTCCTACTGTTTTCTCAGATACTTACTGGTATACACAAGCTGAAAACCTTCATCAGTGCCCTCCATGTCCGAGTTAAATTCCAGCCATAAATGATTTGAAGTGCTACTTAGTGTCAGGCCTCTTAATGATGCCCCAGTATATGCTCCCAGCAGGTGAGCAGTGTTGTCTTTGCCGTCATAGATCTGTGAAAAAAGTGTGTTTTACAGTTGTGAAAAAGAAAACAGGGCATCTTTTACTTACAAAACAATTCTGTACATCTTCATTAGGAGGAAGGACAACTCTGTCAAGGGAGATCTATTGCAGTCAATCTGAAGTAGTATTTAGATATGCTCCTTGTCTCTCTTGACTTAAGATGACTTAGGTGTGGTGAATTTTCAAGTGCAGTTTAGAATGTCAAATCCCTTTTCATATAACAGAAGAGTCAGAGGTGCCAGATTAGCTCAGGTTTTTTAGATCTCTGTGTTTTCTCTTTCACTGTCAGTATTGCAATGCTGATCACAACCTATAAGCAAAAGTCTATAATGTGTATCTGCCTCAAGTCTGAGGTGGCACAACAGAAAATCTCACATCTCCCCAACTTTGGCCTCTTAAATAAATCTGTGGTGGCTTTTTATCCTGTGCAGACAGGTTGAAATATAACCGTGAAGTAAAAGGAGACTAGGAAATAAATTTAACAACTGCTTCTGTAAGTTGAAAGAGTATTATAATCTACATGTAAATCATAGTAAAGCATTTTTATTATTATTTTTTTTCAACTGTTGTTCTTTCCATCTATCAGAGTATTAAATATGTGGAAAAAGCCTCTAATAATTCTCAGGAAATTTCCCTACAAATCTAGTTGCTTTAAAACACCATAGGTTGTTGTATTCCTGTAATTCCTAAAAAAACTACCTATCATTTAACTATAATTGCTCACCCAAACATTATTTCCTGTAGGATTTAATTACTTCTATAATAACTAATACTTTGATTGATGTGGTTTATGAAAAATTTCTCTTGCAAATCAGTGAATTGACCTGTGAATAATTTTCAAATTGCAATAAAGGGAAATTGTAAAGCCTTATTAAAATATACTGAATTGTCTGCAGTTCTAAATTCTATTTTAATTCTATTAATTACAAATGTAATTTAAAGTTTGCATTTTTAGACAGGAATCTTCATCAGAATGAAATCAAAACAAATAAACTAGCAGTAGCAGTAAGGCAAAAAAATAAATCTGAAGTATTATTATGTCTACTCCCTATCTGTAAAAATGGGTTACACACCAAATTCCTTTTTTCCATAAATCTTCATGTGTCTAGTAATAACAAAAACCTTACATTTAATGATTTGCTGAAATAAAACAAATAAGTGATTTCTAACTATCAATAATGAGTAAACAATTGTACAGGAGTTTAAGATGCACAACAAGATGACTTGACATAATTCCATGGTTTTTACTGACACAAGCAAATAAATTCCAAGCAAACTTAAATTTAAAAGCTAATGTCCTCATATGGTCTGAAAGTAAGAAATCAGAGAAGAAGAAAAAAGGGTGATTAATGCACATCAACTAAAAAATAATTTCAAAATATATAAAGCAGTATTAAAATAGACGTCTTATCTTTTTTATAAACTCCTTTAAACTATACTGAGATCAGTAATCAAGCCAGGAAAAGGGAAAAAAAAACCAAAAAACCAAAACTAACCTCAAATCAAGAGAAACTAAACCAAACCAAAACCAAACCAAAAAACCCCACCCAACTCAGAAAATTAATTCTGAAATGCACTCAGTTTTGTTTTAGCAACTGAAAGGAAAATATCAATTTCAGGAGAAACGATTTCCAGCAAAGATATTTACATCATGATAGACTTAAACAAAACCCAGCTTGAATCCACTTATAATCAATAATAACTTAGGATTCAGTATTTATTTTATTTTTAAAAACTATATAACAGTAAACCATCTCCTGCTATCTGTGTATCACTAATACCCAGCCAAAGGAAGCTGGTAATAAGTTGTACCAACTATTTTCAATGTCTCGCTAAAGCTTCGAATAAGCTGTGCCATGATACCAATTTTCTCCATGTTAGTATTTTCCCACACACATTTAGTGCCAATTTTGTTACATGTCCTACCATATTAAATCTTTCACATTAGTCCACTGACATCTCTCGTTAGTTAATATTCATTCTATTTCCTGGGCTAACTAGCTGTCACATTGTATAATATTTTTAAATCTATATAATTTCTATGAAGGAACAGAATTTAAAGTATCTAACACTTCTGAAACTGATTCATTTGAGTAGGAGAACTGCATTTGGCTAAGGCAGGATTGCGATTCATCTGAACACTAAATTGAATTATTTTTCTTTTGGTTGTTGTCTTTCAGATGTTCAAAGTATCCCTCTTCTTAAGACACTGAGGTCTCCCTTAGGACAATAAATGAATGCATGTTTTGTAGTGCAACTCTCAATTTAGGTCACATTTTTGTTTCTCTGCTGCATTTGAAGTAATAGGAAAAAAATGGAAATTTAAAAATCATTTAAATGATACAATTTAGCTTGACAATAAAGTGGTAGCCGACACTTCTGAGATTTGCAGAACCAGTGTTTTCTTTCTAACCTTGTTAAACTAGGTTGGAGCTAAATATTTTGAATGAGTTAGTAATTCAACTTCATTTTTTTTTTTTTGGAAGGCAATGTTATATGTCAATTAAGGTAGTACGATTAGCTTATTTTTAATATATGAGTATACTTTCTTATAGGCCTTGACAGCACATCTAGATTTAAGTCACTTCAGTGCTAAAGATAAATCCAAGAATAATCATTATCAACATATTATTCAGTTGGATATATTTTTCTTAAAGTCATCCTGTAACATTAATTCAAAGATAATTGATTCATGATGGATAGTGGCTGGATATGACAGTAACAAATTATTCAGCGAACAGAAGTCCATCTTTATTAGGTATTTAATAGCCCCATCTTTTAAATTATTAATTCATAAAGAAAAACAAAGGCACATAAAATTGTTTTAATGTTCTTCATACCTCAGTAATATGTTGAAATGTTATAGGGAAGGATGCTAATAATGAACACTCTACCTGTTGCTCTGATTTTTTCAGTTTTCTGGTGCACTTGAGAGCTGAATGTTTTTCATAGTTCTTAGTTCTTTCTCACGCACGGGTGTTATAATTAGAACATGTTTATGTTAAGATGAGGTTGTGTACATCTTTCTCTTGGAGTAAAAAACAACTGATGGGCAGTTGTCTTGACCAATGGGATGGGAGAGGTGTCCAACTTCTCTTCCAATCCCTGGTCTGTGTGGAAATACTTTAAATATAGAGTCAGATGTTGTAATAAATAGTTTTATGCCTTCTTCACCAAAGTGTCTGTGTGTGTCATTGTGTATCCAACAGCGACATCTAAACATTTTAACTAATAGATGTTATATTCAATTTTTGAAGGAAATGCTGTTTACATTTACAATTAGAGTGCAAATAAAACGTACTAGTCTCTGAAGTGGCTTCATTATCAACAAATTTTAAATGGAAATTAGTGCCCTTTTTTTCTGCTAATTTATTTAACTATATAAAACTTAAGCAAGGGTGTATCATAAGTGAATGTATAAAATTTGTGCATTTTAATCAAGCTATTTTTGAGATTTTCCATTGAAACATAAAAGGCATATGGATATGAAGATCTGTTCCTTTATAAAGAGGAGAAATAACATAAAATCAGCAGCTCAGAACTGAGGCTGTCAACACCCTGTCAAATGTATATCACATGTGAATAGAAGCACTAATATAAAGACAGAAAAGGGTCCATATGTTTGAGGGGGGTGAGGGGGAAGTTGTTCCCTACATTTATTACCTTTTCCTCAGCCTTATATTCAGGATGATACTGCTAAAATTATTAGTATTATAAACATAAAGATTCTTAAGAAACAAATTAGCAAAAAGGTCCAAATATCACATCCCTTCAAAGTCTTTGCCCAAAACCCTCAAAAACTGAATCATGTGCACACATTTAAAATCAGGCCCACAGTGGAGACAATGAACACATGCAGTAAAACTGAATTCTCTGTATTTGGCAGGAGCAAAGAGTGCTGAGCCAAGCACAGCCAAAGAGAACCCTGAGTGCCAGTTCTGTTTGCTGACATGCTGTTACCTGCCTGTTGCTGCAGTGCTTTAGTTAAAGCAAAAAGAATGATTGCTTTATAACATTATTAAAATAATTCTTAAATCAATTTTTTCCACATAGGTTCAATATTACCTACCACATCAGTTCTCACTCTGCATAAAGCCAAGCACATAGTCTACTACAAAAGAGAAAAAAGATCCTTTTCATATTCAGTATTCCTGTCTCTTTTGTTTTAGGTTTACTGAGTGAAATCTGTCTGCAGAATTTTTGGAGGTGGTTTGGGTTTTTTTATTTAAATATTACCAGAAAACTACCCATTAATTAGTATACCATGCAGAGGTACAATTTTATTTATGCTGAAATCTACTAAAATAAATCAAACAATCATATTAGCCATGTCCAACTTTCAATTTTAATAAAAGTGCCTTTTTCTCTGTAAATTAAAAAGCATGCTAAAATATCCTTGATACAAAAGAATATTTTCTACATTCAACAGATTTCAACACAAATAACACGTTCACCACTATCAATGGACTATTCAGGCAAGCAGAACAATGATAACTCTGTTCTTTCTGTGTATGTCTCAAGGCCTTGCTTACAGCTAGCAGAGACTAGAGGGTTTATGAGCAAAACTGGTGGATGGAGATAAAAGCAGGGAGAAAAAAGGTAGAAATATTTTAATACTTTGGAAAAAATGCATTATTTATCTTTGCCTCCCACATAGGTAGTTTGCTCTAAAAATATTGAATTCTGGAAATATAGTGTACAAACTCAATTATTAGTACAATTGCAAAGAAGGAAGCAAGTGTTACAGGGTTTCTGAGATTAATATTAAATGGATTGGCATGTAGTGATTGTACAGATCCTAAATTCTTCATACGTCTTCATATAACTTTCATAAATATTAGAAAAAGACATAGCACTTTCAAGAGCAGGTTTTATCCCTACACACACACACACACAAAAGCCAAAAAAACAAACAAACAAAAAAGTAGAGATATTTATATACTTCTTACAGTTTCTAATAAAACCCAAAAAGAACTACACAATGTAAGTAGCCAGAGCAGTTACATAGAAAGAAGAACAAGAGAATTGCATAGTAAATGAAGCAAATGAAATACAAATTATATGCTCTGAAACCTCTGTTCTATACCAGTTCAGAACTGATAAAAGAGAACTCCTCCTTCCCTGACCCTGGAGTAATAGTAAGGGTGGTGGTTTACTTGGGTTAAATATGCTGCTTCTCTCTAAAGCTGCGTTCTCTCTACAGCTGTTTCATTGTTTCAATCACAGCGCTTGTCAGATACAAACGTCATCCATGGTCAGCTAACACACACGGCAAGCAGCAGATCTCATGGCTTCATTAGAGAACTTGTCAAAATTTCATTAGAATACTCAGTCTATTCAGACTCTGAATGGAATTTTAGCTGCATACCTCTAGAGATCTAAAAATCCTAGTCACAAGAAAAAGTAACACAAAGTACATTACTAACTTCTTGGCCAGCATCTTCATGTCTAGGTGTTGATGAAAAGAGATGGATTATCCAAGCAAATCTTGTCACTAAAAACCTGAGTTTTAACCATTAAATATTATGGAGTGGCTTCATTTGTGTTTGGGACTCTAGAAGCTGATGTTTTAAGTCACTTGATTTTCAAATGGTGACTGTTATGCACTCCCTCGTTCGTAGCTGATGGGGAACTCTGTATTCACTATATGTCACTTGGCTGTTTTGAAGACAGGATGAATTTTATTTTTTTTTAACTTAAGTTCCTTCCAATTACAAAGTTGTGATACATATTAGGTTACATATTAGGTTAAAAGCATTTGTTGACTATTAATGATTCTTTTAAAAACAAAATATAACCCTAATGTCCTATTCCTGTAGCCAAAAGGTTGTTCTCCATAATCAGCAAAACAGGCAAATTAGGCAGTATAGTCCCTTTTTTTTCAGAGTAGAATAGGATCATAGATAGGGATCAACAGACAACTGCAAAACTGATTCTGGGAAAAAAGTTTTGGAATGTGTGACTGCTAATGTGTTTCCTGAAGAATTTTTCTTTATCAAATGAGCGCATGAAAAAACAGTGTGATAGAATTAAGACAGTTTGTGAGAATTTCATCTAAGAATGGAGGCAGGAAAGGACATGATGGATTCCAGAGATATTTCTTCCCACAGTTTTAAAGGCTGAGTGCCTCTGTCTTGCTAAAATGTCAGACCGAAAAAAGTTACAATTATAATCGAGGATACATCTTAAAGTTTGGTTTTGGATTTTTTTTAATAGGGAAGAACTTCAGCTCCTTATTATAATTCAAGGCTGCTGACCTTAAAAAAAGCCACTCTAATTACACAACAATAGTTTCAATTAAAAAACACACCTGCAATATACAGCAAATATTTCTGCGACTGACATTTACAGCTGAATGGTGGCCTTCCTCTATTTATAACTGATTTTGCATTACTCCTAATTTCACATTAAATGAGTAGAAGTTTTAAAGCAGAATTTTGTTCTCTAAGTCTCTGAGTTAAGATGTCTAGTTAAACATCTAAAGTGCATATGTTTCAAATGGCACTTGAAAAGTCATAAATTATTAGATCTTTTCAAATATGTACATTAAATGATTAAGAAATAAAAGGAAGAAAGAAGTTGAATTGTTTTATTTTTATATTCTTTTATATTTACCTAACTGTACATAACTGTAGCTCCCTTCCCACAGTGGTATGTCTTTTAAATTAAGATAATAGTGTTGAATGATTTAAACCTAAAAAGTCTTGAGAAAAATCCATCCATATGCTTTTATTGGAAAACAGCTGCTTGAACAACTGGTTTGATTGATTCATTGGTTGGTTTGAGGTTTTTTCCGATACTACTTATCTTTTAATAAATGCTAAACAGCTTGCAAATAAAATCTTTAAAATTAATTAATGTAAAAATTAAAGGGCATAAACTTCTCAAATAAACAACAATTTTAATATGAAATAAACACACCTGTGCATTCTGTGTCTCTAGTAGCCTTTGATTCATTTTGCTTTAAGAAGAGCATTTTTTTATTATTATTATTTAAAACCAATTTATTTTTTTTTCCTTTTTGATGCCTGATCTCATTTTACATTAGTTGTTTAAGTTTGCTTATACTTTAGGTACAATTAGCCCCTTTTGGAAATGCTTGTATCTGACAATTAATGACAGAAATCCTACCCTAATGCACAGATGGTTAGAGCTAGATGAGAGAAACCCCACTATGAGTCACAGTAGTTTCTTAGGAATACATATTTTCATAATCCTTTTCATTTAACAAGTACATGGAAGAATATGGCAGAAAAACTTTTTAAAATCAAACATGATTGGCATGGTACCTCTTTTTCCTTTGATTTCACAGAGGTGAATTTAATTAAATTACATATTCTGAACAACTGGACAATTATTTAATTATGGATACATTACTGCATTGATGTGCTATTGCACATGATATGTGTGAAAAGACACCCTGATCAACATCAGCTGGAAATGTGTAGTTAACTAAGTAATGCATGCAGCTGGAACTAAAGTTTTTTGGAGTATGGTAATAAAATCTATGAACAAATCAAAGATAGGGGGAAATCACTGTATAAAACTCTCATAGGCTCTAGTATCCTTCTTTCCTCTTTGTTGTTTCTATTTTTCAATGCATACCAGATAAAGTCATTTAAAGTGTAAAAGTTATGTACAAAAAAGCAGAATGTAGACTGTGTTAAAATAAATTTATGGGTGTTAGGTTTTATTATGTTTAGATCACAGCTCAAGTTATGAAGATACTGTGGAAATAAACCAAAAGATTTAATTGATGAATATTTAACACTAAAAATACAATACAAATAACCTTAAGGCAACATTTTTTTTCATTATTTCAAGCTCTTTCTTTACTTATCTCTGGTCAGAAAAACATGTGTTAAGAAACACATTATTGGGGTACCTGAGTGTGCGTAATTTTTAACTTTTTAAAAATGGAACCAGTTTAGAAAGGTATTTTGTAAGAGTTGCTTTATATCTCCTTACCTGGTACTGTACTATTGCAGACAGATAAACCTCAACGAGGGGAGGTACTAGAAGATCAGAAATAACAAATAAGTTACATAATGACATACCTTAAGAACATCTCCTTGGGCTAAGTGAAATGTTCTGGCGGAAATATTGATTCCTTTCCCTGCTTGCACCTGAATGCTATAAATACATTCATGGTTGTTTTCATAGTTAAGAGGATAATTGGGGGACAATAAGATTCCTTCATTATTTGTCGTGGAGGCTCCACATTCAGCTGCAATTAAAAAAAAAAAGTTAAAGCATGTTTTAATAGAACACATAAATATTTTTAGTAATGGTGATAATGGTAATGTTGTCTAGTTCAGTATTAATAATGTTGTTTTATATCTAAAATTTAATTTTATCTAAAATCAGTTTACATGATCATAACAGTGATTGGAGGCTACAAAATATTTCTTAATAATAATACTTTAAAAAAAGTATGTAAAAACCCATTGAGGGTTAAAATCATATTCATATCATAATCATTTGTTTTTTGTAGGATCTTCCTTGAATTTTGTTGTATTTAATTTCTCCAACACTGAAATTCATAAAGATGTGCAAATAAAATAGAAGAATTCTATAAATTTATATGAGTATTTGTTTATATATACAGACATGAATAAATACATATATGTGTAGATATGTACATTTTCAAATAGATAATGAAAAAGAAGATTTTTTTTTCCTCTGGTATTATTTAAGCAAGCTAACCAACATAGTCAATGGTGTAAATTACAGTTGGAAAATATTATGTTATTGCTGCCAGATAAATATAGAAAAAAACTATTTCAATAACAAAAAAGAAGAAAAATATAACTCCCTGGGGGAAAAAAGTTATTTTAATTATTTCCAAGTAATACATTTATTATTGCAAGAAGTAAACCTTAAAATTCAAGATTTTGGCAATTCATTTAATCACCAAAAAAAACCTGGAAACATAAACACTTGTGGCAAGTTTCATTAGGCATTAATAACTAACTTTCATTTCCTACTATAGATCGGACTATATACATAATTTTAATTCAGTAATTTTTAGCATTTAGTTATCATGTATTTTAAATATACATCGAGAAACTATTATAATTCTTTGCTTCCCTTTTTATTTAATCTTGATATGTGACCATTTAGTGCAAGATCAAGAGTAACATCTATCTCTTTTTAACAGATTTAGATTAATTTTAAATTTAACTGTAACACTAAATTTTCTGGGTTTATGTTTGCTTTCAGGATTATTTTAATATTTTTGTCCCTTATTTTTCCCACTCTCATGAGAATGTATATCATTTATTTTAACCTGGGAAGTTAACTGATTTATAATTTCATAGAATATGTTCTTCAAAACTACATCCTAGCGGTTTGAAAAGATGTTAAGGCAAACTATGGTGTCTATTCTTAAAGCTTTTATTTTTTATTAGCATTATTATAATTTCCACCCCAGACTTGTTTGAGCAACGTCAGGAAATTGAAATATGTATTTTGTACATAAAATTAAGACAGCAATGACAAAAAAACCCCAACTTAGTAAACTACCCTTTCTGTATGCAGCTAAAGCAGACATTGCACAGAAAGCCAAATCAGGCACAGATCAAAGAACAAATGCTCGATGACTACATCTAATTCAGCAATATAGAACAAGAACCCACATAATTCAGGTGACATTATTTTGTCCTGGAACAGCTGGATACACACAATGTAGGCAGGAGTGGAAAACCTTCTATTCCACATGATCACATCTATCCTTTTATTACACTCTCAAATAAGTGGGTATTTGCTATTTCAAAGATGCATAGGTCACTTTGAATTACAACAGAAAGGAGTAAGATGATTGTAATTTCAGGACTGTGAGATCTCTTTTCCCATTCCAGAGGGATATAAAAGCCAAAAGGCACAATGTAATTATGGTATTAAGTTGATCCAACAACTCTGGGCTATGTCAGAACTGTAATTCAAAGCAATTTTTAAAAATCTGAACACAGCAGTAATCTAACTGTTAGGACATTTTTAACTAGTGTTTTAGAATCATGCTAAGTTTTCTCTTAAGAAGAAAGATGTCATCGTGTCATGATGTTTCATGTCATCATATTTATCAATATGATTTTCTGAATTCAGAGAGAGAGAATATTGTGCTCCAAGTTGTGGATGTCCCATCTCTGGAAGTGTCCAAAGTCAGGTTGAATGAGGCTTGAGCAACATGATTGATTGAAAGATGTTCCTGCCTATCCCAAACAGATGTACCATGTGATCTTCAAAGGTTCCTTCCAACCCAAACCATTCTGTGATTCTTTGTATCTTGTGTTAGCAGACAAGAAATCTAGTTTAGTAAAAGCAGTCTAAAAAAACACAGTATAATAGAATTTCTATTCTATTAGCATAGGATCATCACAGTTCCATGGAGACACTCAGTCCGGTCTACAACAGTTGCTTCTTTGTAGACTTCTGACATAATCAAGAGTTAGTTCCTGCCTTCTCTCCTTGCCTCCTGTCGGTGCAAATAATGGCTTAAAAAAACACAGCAGAACAACTAACCACAAAGCATCAAACACATGCTGAGACAAAAACGGGAGTTAGGATTACATTTTGGAACAAGTACTAAATCAAACTGGGAAGGTCCACAATTAATATTGCAAGGCATTCCAAACTACAGCATAGATAGCTCTATCTGAGAGCATCCACTCCTACCTATAAACGTGAACAGGCAGTTATATTGTTTAAAATCACATGGAGCTACATGAGACTTACAATTTCTTTCTATTCTCTGATGTTAATACTAGAGTACAGATAAAAAGAGACCATAATAATTCTATTTGCATTTAAGTGCTGAGTAAAAAAGTGTCAGGAAAAAGTAATGTAAATGGAGTTCTTAAGTTTAAAATAAATCCAAATATTAAACACACGTAATTTTTTCAGTGTTTGGAAAATAATTTTAACAGGCATTACAGTAAGTGAAAGATAAAAAATAGACGTAAGAAGCAAACCAGGATAAAATAAGTGGAATATGTATAAATAGGAAAACATAGAAGAGAGAAAAGAGGTGACAAAACAGTACTTCTGAAGTAAAGGAAAAATTACAGATGGGATCAGAGTCTGAAACCATTGTTTAAATCATATGTAGAGCTGTTATCAAAACTTACAGATATTTTGTTACTGTATTAATATTTTGTTTGAGTAATATTCCCTGTTCAACAGAGATAAAAATCAGGCTACTTCATTAATAAAGTTTCAGGGTTTTAAAAAATATTCTACTTGTTTCAGCTGAAACCTAGAGCTGGCTTTACACACTTCTCTTGTATGAAAAATAATAGGAAATATATTCCACACCCAGATATATTGTCACAAAGACTTTATTTCAGCCTAATATAAAGTAGAAGGATGCAACAGTAAGTGAATTACTGAAGTGAATTACTGTTTCCAGACTTTGGCAGAAATAATAGATTCATTTCAGTATTAGAAAGGAAAATAAACAAAAACCTCAAAAGAAAAATAATGAAAAGTAAAAACTTCTAAAAAAAGAAAATTATAATAAAAGACTGTTATGCTTTTGGCTATGAATGTGTTCATTGCACCTTTCCATAATAAAACAGATTAATTTTAACTGCTGTTTATTAGTGTATTTAAATTCTGTAAGCAAGTGAAATGTCATGATTGTAACCAAGAAATGAAATGCATCTATTCAGGTAACTTAACCATTTGAACACAATTCTTCAATGAATTGAACATCTCAAAAATTAAAAAAATAAATTTAAAAAAAAGGAAAATATTGCAACATTTTTCACAACTTAGCTGATTAAATACTTGCCATAAATAATTATCAATCAAAAAACTACAATGTGCTCCTATAGATCCAAATTCAGACAGAGTGAAATTGTTTTCTTCAATACAATCCTTTAGAATCAAAAGATAAGGGCTACATCTAGCAGTTCTGTGTTTTGAAAAGATCGTATCTCTTGGTTGGGAAACTGTGTATTGCAACAGCTTGGCTGGGCAAGTAAGCAGAAGCATTCCAAACAGCATTTTATCTTGGAACAACTTTGTACTAGATTGTAAATAAAGAGTTACTTCAGAAAGTGTATCTAAATTCAGTGCTCAACAAAAGGTTTCTTATAAAGTTGTTTGTCTTCAGATGTTCTACCTCTTCAACTGAAGGCTGGCAGAAACCAGAAAACAGACTCTTGTCAAAACAAGGCAGCAAAACAGACGATAGCACAAAATTTTGAAAGCATTAAGTTGTTACTAAAGCTTTCTTACTGTGAATAGCATGAGTCATAAGGTTATCACAGGTTTTCCAGGCAGTTTTTATATTCTGACAGATTAAATACAGGGAACACTATGCTGATGAAAAAAGTGAAAAGAATATTGTCTTCTTCAATCAGTAAGAATAGTGGGATTTCCTTATCTTTTACATTGTTCCAAAAATACAAGACTTCCTTTCAAATAGACAAAAATGATTTACAGAAATTTCCTATTATGTATCTTCAATACAGGAACATAATCTACTTCCTAGTTGATCTGGACATCAAAAGATTCATGTGGCTGTTTGTGTTTTAAACTTATTTTAAATATACTTTGACTGTTTTATGACTAAATTATTTATCTTATAATAAAAGACAGTATTTCCAGATCAGGGAAGATCCTGTATTTATGACCTAAAAATAATTTTACAAAAAGATGATATTCCAACATCAATGGCCAAATGGTCAATGGCCAAATACAAAAGAAATCTTTCTTAGAAAGAGTTACTTACATTATTAATGTTATTTTTCATAACTGATCTCGCCAGCTGACAAGAATGGGTAGGAGTCCCATATACTTTAAATAATATGCTCCTGCATTGCAATCGATCAAAGAAGGATGAAGAAATAGCATGACAGATGAGCTTCTGCATTAATGTTAACAAACCAAATTGTATTCAAAAACCCACGTTCTGTATTAGAGGAATTTAAACTACCAATGTACATGGTTTTCCTTTAAACTAATTTAATATTCTTATAAAAAAACCCAACACCAACAGAAATATCCCAAAACATGAACAACCAAAAAACCCCTCCACAAAATAACTCAGGAACTGCTGGTACTGTTGGAACTTAGTAAAAATTTTCCCCATATGGGGAACAGGAACAGTTAAAACTTGATGCAAAATCTTAAAATACATAAGAAATATTAAAAAACCTCTTATAATATCATCATGCTATTATGCTAACATATGGTGAGACTTCAATGACTATATTTTGCTTTTTTCAGGAATCCTATCCCTGAAGAAAATAACAGACATATATATATATTCTGTCATATTTGCACATGACGCATATAATATTTAAGGGAATAAATTTACTTCTGATGAATAGAAGAAAGTTTAGGATTCATTTGTTCTGAGACGAATCAATAACATTTACAAGTGGCTATCACAATCCTTAAAATTCATGCTGCCCAAGCATTCCATATATTAAAAGAAATCTCGAAACTAGAAAAAGGATTTTTTTTTTTTGAGGAAAATATATTAAAAGCAATCTTCATCTTAAATGTTTTGTATGCAGAGAAATGGATAGAGCTATGCAGATGGAGCAGGATTAATGGCATATAAAATAAGATGTGCAGAGACCAGCTAATGGCTCTCCTGCTAATAAGGGAACTTACTACAGATGTATCTGTGGTGGAACCTTCCCTTCCTTGGTTCCACATTTATGCATATCCAGTCAATACTGAATTTATTTTTTCTCTCATACAGTATAACCTTTCATGAATTTCTGAAATGTCTGTTCCTGATGGTCTTTGAAAAGTACTTTAACTAAAGCTTGGCAAAGAAGCTAAATCAGTGAACACCTTGGCAAAATCTCTACCAGCACAAATTCATGTACAATATCATCTGAAAATTAGGCAACATACTTTGAAATTAATAAATTTGCCTGTAGATATTTTATATATTTTTTTCTGCTTTTTATGATTTCAAGGAGCATGGTTCCTTAGAAATCTGTAAGTCCAGAATTAGGGACTGTTTAGGACCTACTGCAAAGAATGAACAGAATAAGTGAAAGTAGCAGAGAAGAAAAGACTTTTAAAGTCAATGTCTTCCAGCGAAGGTTTAGCAGTCTGGAAAGAAACCGTATGGTGCCAAGAAAGCCAAAGGAAAACACTTGACACAGTTGGGAAGCTATGAAGGCACAGATTATTTTACACAGACATAGAAATAATTAAGGTCTATAAATTCAGACATGACAGTTATAATGAAAGGTAATACAATTTGGCTATTGGACAGCCTTATAAGGAATGAAAACACAAACTGGAAAAGGGCAGGGAAGAGTGAAAAAAATACATAAGAAATCCTGGCATAATAGAGACAACTTTCTGTGTTTCACTGAAAAGAAAAGCAATTCCAAGAAAGAAACATGTGTGCTGAATATGAACTCTGCATTTGGTTATCACTTGAGTATAGTATAAAAATAAATCATGAAACTAAGGAATGACAGTGTTCTAACAGATCTTTAATCTTCATTCCATTAGTGATTATAAGAAAAGTTTCATTATATCTATGTCACCATTTTTCCCTTTAAAGCAATAATAATTGCTCTTCTTTGTTCCCATCTGTAACACAGTTACATGAAAATTCTTGTAAGCTGTCTATGGCATTGGAAATTATAAAGAGAACTAGGCAAAGACATCTGAACTCCAAATCCATCAGAACATTTCAGAGGCACTACAACCCTATGAAAATAACTCCATATTCACAAACTTAAAACAATTTCTCTGCTCTGTATTACAAGCTGGAGACAAACCTCTAACATATTGAGGAAAATCATTCCTTAGGACTACACAGAGCTTGGATTTTGCTTTTTATAAAGTCAAAAGTGAACACACATTCATAGTTACTGTAGGTATTTTTTTAAGAATGTATTACTTATAGTCAAAAAGAACCTTCTTTTTCACTGTCCGTGGAAAAGTTCAAAGCAAGCAATTTAAAGATTATGGACTTTTTTCTGTCATCATTAGATGCATCCATTTATTAATATCTTCTTCTGTTGGCTGTGTTGTAGTTAATTTGTAGTAACTCATAGAGAGTGTGTTTTAGATTTGTTAGCCAACACAGAGTGGATAACACACTGAAGTTTCAGCTACTATCAAAATATGCTTGCCCTGTGACTACAGACATCTACCCCATGAAGTGCTGCATCATATGGTGAACAGAAAAATGGAAAATCTTTATGCTTTTTTGGAAAAATCTTATAAAAATTGTTTCAGCTCAACACCAAGCCCTACTTATTTGAGATAATACCATCATCTGAGAAATTCAGCTTTAAAAATTCAGGAAAAATATATTTGTTTGCTATTTGAACACTAACCTTCCATTTAATAAGTTTTCCTAATTTCAAAATTTCATTTCTTAAGTCTTAAGCCAATTTTTTTTAAAAAGTGCTATCTTTATATATTGAATAATAACATTAATTAATAAATAACAAGTACTTATCCGTCTCCTAAACAAGAAAAGGAAAGACAGCTTCTAATTTTCTGGAAAATAATTTGGTTTAGAATTGATTATGATTGCCTACTCTGTTTCAAAACCCAACACATTTGGCCTTTGTTGTATCCAGAAAGGGAGGCTTGGCCTTCCACCAAACTTCTACTTCATCTGTCTTCCTAGCATTTTATTCTTGTGTTGACAATCTGAACACAAATACTATGAGCAGTGGTTATGTCCCAGCTGATGTTGTGTGTGCATGAAAGTGCACGTTATATCAGAAGCATTATATCTCATTAATCATTTTGACAAAAAATGCCAAACATGAGAAACGGTAACAATACATAAATTTTGAGTCCCATATAAGTGGTTGACAGGAATTTCTACTCGTCTTGTTTGAATTTCATTATGACACATAAATTAAGCACAAGATTGACAAATGCTGGATATTTATGGCAGGAAAATTGCTAATTAAGCCATTCCAGTTGAGATTATCTTTTATTTTCAAAAGTAAAGAGAACACATGTTGACTAGAAAAGAATTTATTCCTTGTGTTACAGTTTTCCTCTTTTCTCTCGACAAACAAACATAAACATTATTTCTCTGTATCATGAGAGATATATAGTAATTTTTCTATATTTATGCTACTATGGAAATTTCTTTTTGCTGGTAATTTACCAATTCATTTTATATTAACACTTCCTGGAATTTATTATTGAAATTTAACCTCTCTTCTTGACTGTGAACACATTCATTATTATTATTATTAATATTACAATTATGGTTAAAAATTCATCAACCTAAACACAAAAAGAACTTTTATTCATCAATTGCTCTGACTCAGCTTCTAAATCATCTCTTCTATAGGTTCATATATAAATCTTGCTAATGCATAAGCTAAATTCCTAATTTTCCTTATACTGAGTTAAGCATAGGAGTGGTTTCAACCTAAAAATGTTGATACAGTAACTAATAAAAAATAAAAGGAAACACAATCAATCCATAGTTAGTATGCAATCAACATTGAAAGATATTTATGTTTTACTAACATACAATTTCATGTGAAAAAGTACTTTAAATGCACACTGATACTGATGTTTTTGTGTATAAACCTTTCCATATAGTACATATTATAGTACGTATTCTTTAAAAAATTTGACTAAGGAAATAAAAATAATGCAGACACTTAAGTAGCTATCCTACTTTTTAGAGATCTTATTGTTTTAACAGTTCTCAACAGGACTGAAAACCTAATAGTTTAGGAAGAATTCAGCTCAATCGACATTCTTTAGCCATTTAAAGCTAAATTTCTAGTCAAAGCTGCATACATAGGCTACCTCTAAAATGAGTGGAGAGTTTTAGGTAGGAATCATCCAAAAGTGTTTCTTCTCAATTATTTTATTATTTAAAAACCTGAGTAACTGTTCCAAGGATATTCTGAGGATATGGTTATTACATAGGATGTCCAGGTTCACTGTACTCCTATAAATGGACCTCGTTTTATGAAACAAATCTGGTCTAAGTGCTCTAACTACAATTTTATAATACAGGTATCACTTGGAAGCTTGCATTGACAAAAAAAAACCCAACTTCAATTACCTGATCTGAACAGGTAAATGCTGGTTTAAATTTATACCAAATTTTCCTAACCTATTAATCCAAATAAGAAGAGTAAGCATTGTGCCCTTAATATGAATTGCTTTCAAGTATAGAGTCTGAAGTTCACTTATAATACTAAATATATTAAAAAAAGGTTAAAAAAAAATTGACTAAGGAGATATGGAGATTATGAGCATACATTTAAAAGAAGTGTATTACCATGCTTTTCCATGCTCTAAACCTGCAAGTCCATGGACAATGACTACACATACAAGCAAATGAAAGCAGCTGACCACGTACCCACACACCTTGGCAGAGGTGCACTCCATACTCGTCGTCCACCACCAAGACAAATAACCTCTGAAGCTCCTTCTAAACGATATCCAGATGAACAGGAGAATGTCAGAATATCCCCAACACCAAAATTAAATCCTATTCTGTTACCAAATTGTGGGATGCCAGGATCTTCACAAGGTTCAAGATTATACTCTGCAAACAAGAGCAAGTCAGCTTGAATGAGAACACGTCCTCTACCTGTCATATATGTAATCTTGCAGTCTAGTGATTTCTGTATATTTCCACCTGAATATCAACACAGGCATCAGATTTTGAAACAAAACTACTGTGTGAGTGTTAAATTGATAGTTAGTTTATGTTGGAAAGTAAGGCAAATTATTACATTCACAGTGTTTTAAAGATGCATGACACAACATGATTTATCATTCTTATTAGAGCCATAAATAACACCAACAAATAAAACAAATTTTAAATATGGCACAACAAAAACTAAATAGTTGACATTTTAACTCATCTGGAATTTCAGTAACTGAAATTAGACTAGTTCTGTTTCCTCCTCTCACTTGATAATGTGTCTTACAGTTTACTGCTATCTTATTTGTCATGTAGCACAAATGTATCCTTTACCTTTATAGAGGCACAGATGTTCACTTGCGTTGAAATTAGTGTGCTTAGGAAAACGTTTATATAATATAATTTTTCAGTATATATATATATTCATCAAAAGAATTTCAATTCTTTTTTCTCTATACAACATACATAAAAAAAACCCAAAATAATAACTTTTTCAGGAGCCAGATATTACAGGTATTTCCTTACCAGAGAAAGAAATATTAAATCCTTCATATGATATTGAAAAATCTGAAATAAACCGCAACTGAGCTCTGAAATTTCCATAGAGACCAGCATTGATTGGTGAAGGAAGCTCTGAGCCAGTCAGACGTGCCAATGGCTGTGTGAAGCTGCCATTCTCTGTTATTAGTAAGTAGTCATGATGATCCTCCAAGTGAAATGTGTAGAAGGTGAATTGCACTCCTATTAGAAACAGTAGAATTAGATTTACATATCGCCCTATTAACATCCATGTAACTAAGTCAAGGTTAAAATTCATGCATAACATTATGGATCATCATTTGGAAAATGAAGATAATCCAATTTTTCTAAAAACTAGTATCTGTCCTGATTTTGGAATTAAAATATCTTTTGCAGGAGGTTTTATTTTGACACCATCTTTAACTTTTGCCTTTAGTTGCAAAATATGGACATCTGATTTATGGAATTTAAAGATACATGCTTCCATTTTTGTGTAAAATCCAATGATGTATATTCAAAACTATAAACAGTTAATGGCAGAATAAAAAAGGTAAACCTCATTTCTTACAATCACCAGTATCCTTGAATAGCACCAGTGAGAGCAGGGATTATAAAATATGTGATATTAAATTCTAATGGCACATACAGCAGCGGCATCTATTCCTCCCCCAAAAGGGAAAGTGTCCTAATAAGATGTGACATACATTGACAGTACAATTTTTTTACCAATCATCATATATAAATCACACATCTAGAAAGGAAGATATCTCCCAGAGTACAGTAGCAATATAAAGACTTAAAGATCAAGACAGACAATTAAATCACTTCTGCATTTTTAAGGGTTAGAGTATGATCTTTTGCTAGAACAAACAGAAAAGCCAAGGAAAATAAACAGAAGAATCCATTAGCTTGCTTAAGTGATTACAGATTATGGATACCTCTAGTGTAATATCACTTTCAGTTCTTTCATGTAAGTTATAAACCAATTATTCAGTTTCTTCAAATGTATTTGATGATGTAATACTTAGGATGATCCATTCTTGTGGTTGCAGATTAATTTAGCAGGTGAAGATTAATGAACTTTGAGTACTCTTATGGCCAACAGATTTTTAATATTAAACATAATTTAATAAAAAAGCAAAGAAATACTTCCCCTTCCTACAGACCCAACACTGCACCACTAGCCGTACCCTTGCCACCACCAGGCCCAAATTTCCCAAACAGGGTAATAAAATCCAAGCTAGATATACTCTGCTTGATGCAACTGTCTAAATATAGAAATGTTGTGCCCCTTCAGGTGGTGTAGGTTACCTTTTCTAGACCTCACGTGCAGCTTTAGAAGCTTTCAGTACAATTGCCTGTTACTGTTTTTGGTTCTGTTTGTTTGTTTGTTTGGGGTTTTTTGTTTGTTTGTTTTATGATATTCCTGAGGTTGTCTTCTGAACAGCAATAAACATTTATGTTAATGCAACTCAATCACACCTAAGAAATACAGCTTGTATGGGTGTCTGGAATGCAAGGACACTTGGTTTATGAACCTGGTAAAGGACTTTTCAGTACAGAAAGCAAAGACAGGAAATGAGAGAAGTAATGAATGGTATATACATACATAAGTTTTAATGAGCAGGATTAAGTGGAGATACTAAAAAAGACCAAAATTCTTATGTTTCTGTTTGATGGTAAATGAAATGTATCACTGTAATCTTAAAGTAGTTAAATCTCAGTAATTGATGATAATGGGGGAATAAATCTTGGGTCTCATGAAAATTAGAAATTTACTGTGTGTCATGGGTTGCAGTGCAAAATACCAAAAAAAGGTATTCCATCACCTTCTGTTGGAACTGGAGTGGTGGGGTGATGTAATCTTCTGTCAATAGGCCAGCTGATAAGAAATCAGCAAGAGCAGTTTCTTTATCTCTTCCATGACCCATCCTCCCTCCAGGGAGAGATCTTCTGCTCATGGGCCAGTGAGTC
>VYXF01001778.1:107610-130179 GCA_013397295.1 Polioptila caerulea
AATGGTAGTTGGAGACCTCAAAACTTTCTGTGAGATGTTTTGGGCCAAAGAAAGATAAGGGAAGGGATAATGCTAGGTAAGAGTCAAAAACTGTGGGCAAAGAGAGAGGGTTAAAGCTCTCTGATCCCTGCACCTAACCAGTGCAGCCTGTCCTCTACTATTTTAAAACTCTGCTCCCAATTAGTGTGCAAATGTGTCTTCTGTCCAGAGTGTGAGTACATGGGTGACCAGTAGTGAACATTAGTATGGACTGTCTGGGGAGCAGGATGAGATCAGAGGACAACTAGAAAAAGGGTCATTGGTCACAGACCAGGCAGAACCTGGTAGAAGTAGAATCTGGAGTCCAGCTCCTGAGTCAGAATATGGAAGGCTGGGGGAGCACATGCATGTGCATGTGGGAGTGTCGTTTCTAACGACTCCTTTTCCCCTCAACCTGCATGAAGAAATAGGATTTGGTTTCCTGTGGTGTTCATGTCTGTTTCAGTGCTGCTGGTGTTTCTGTGTGGGCCAGTAAAACACTTGTCTCTGTCTTTGTTAATCTGTGTGACCAGCCATATGCATCAGCATCTTTGGAATACATACTTAGTCTTGCCATCAGCTGGACAAACAGATGAGAGCAATCAGAGAAAAACCCTGGATCTTGGAGACTTCTATCTTTTACTTCCCTTTAAAGAGACTGGAGAACCATTCAGCTTTTTTAAGTAGATACCTCCTTCTCCTCTAAAACTCCACGCACCTCGCATACTCCTTCTGGATCCAGAAAAACACATCCTTACTTAGTAGTACTGTTATAGAAATTACTGGATGAGATTTTATTTTATGCTCATGGTAAAAAGAAATAATCTAAAAGATTTATTCTGGCTTTAAAGCAAAGCCATTAGTCTTTTTTGATCATCCTTTTTATGGTTGCGTATCTTTTGAACTAATGTATATAGCTTTGGAATTAATAAATTCTTAAATGCCTGGGTTTTTTTTTACTTAGTTCATATAATACATAGCATTGATTTCACATGAAAAGAGCTCTTAAAAAAACCCATGTGATATATAATAGAATAAGACCAAAATTCAGCTCTTATTTGTTGCATTTACTGCTCTCCAAAATAATTTGTCGCTTTTTATGCATGCATGTATACTGAAACAACAAAATCAGAAATGCCAAAGAAAATTTTATGGTAGTAACCCAAAATAATGAAATTCCTGTGAATCACAGTTGAGCTTCACTGAGTATTGTTCAAACATCAGACTCAAGGTTTAACGCAAGGGAATGTTTCAATCAATTTTCCAGATTGCCGTGACATTTCTTAGCAAAACCCCAAGGTATATTACGGCAGTAGCTGTACAATTTGGTTTTCTTCAGAAAATATTCTAATCACATTAATGTATGCTGTGTGACAGATTGTGTCTTCTCTGGGGAAGAATTTTAAAAGCTATGTTCAGGTGGATTCCTTCTCGTTCTGCCTCACATGCGCCTTTCTTTTTAAGGGGAATATTTAAAATCCGAAATGAAGACAGGAAGACGTAACACTGTAAAATGTCACTTCTCTATGTAAGCATCCAGACTGTTGGGGGATGGGTTAATTAACTGATCTCACAATAGATCTTTCAAAACATACCACCGATACTCCAAACTTCATGTCACCATATATTTAAATTGCATTCTAATCGCAGACAAAATGCAATAATTATTGTCAATAGGTGTTCCTTTCTCCCTTCTTAATAGTAATTAGTAGACATATTACCTATATTTAAAATAAATGTTCAATTCTCTAGTTAACAATTAAAAAAAAAATGAAAGAAAATTATATCAAGTTGTAATGGACACGGAAGAATCATAATACTGGTCCATAAGAGCACAAATGAAAAATTAATTCTAAAACTTTAGATACACTTGAAGAGTAAAATTAAAACACATATAATTATATTGCAATAATGTCATTTAAAACAGTGTATACAAACACAGAAACTCTTTTTCCTAGCAATTCAACATATACAGACATAAGATACATATCATAACTAAATCTATGCATTTAATTACCTGCTATTATTTAATAGCAGTATGAACTTGTGACATAAATATGTATGTATAAGAAAGTACCTCACAACATTCTGAAGCTACAAGTTATATACTTGTTCTTGGCAGTCTGATGTGAAACTACCAAACTTTGTAGAAAAAAACCCAAAACAGTCTAAAGTAAAAATAATCTCACTAGTTAGCAGCCAGTAGAAGATACTCCTTGAGTTTCTGAAGTCAAAATTATATTAGTCATGAAATAGAGCAGAAAATGAGATATTCAGAACAAAGTTTATTTCTTCCTCTCATTAAAAAAACCCATTTATGTGTATGGGATTAATTTTTCTAAATGGTAACTATGTAAACCTCAGTCACTCAGCCTCCCCATGGACACCTTGTCCGGGGACTATATTAACCCGCTAGGCATCACATGATGGAGATAAACAGGTACCTTCAGAGGATAGTTCATTCCTTTTGCTTTAGATACCTTTTCAGGGTGCAATGACTCATATCCTGAAGATATATACATTTTTCCATTAAATACAGAAGTGTCCTAATTGACTAGCTCACTGCGACATAGAACTTAACTGTGAGAAATTTAAATTAAGTAAGCCTGTGACTTATTATCATAAAAGGACAGCTATCTTCCTCATGCAGTACAACAGGAAGAGCTTAAAGAATTAATAGCCTTTTGCCAACAAGTACAAAGTATGAGGATTTCACACACTATTTCCTACCCAGAGCAAATACCCACTCTACAATTTTTCCAGAAACTCTTTGAGCAGGTATCAAGCTCTTTGATTTTGAATCAAAATTTCCAAGTCAAATAGTGACATTGTGTCCATATGTAATATTTTTTCCTTAATAATATTTCTATTCAATAATGTAAAACCTACAGAACCAGAGGTCATTTAGGTTGGAAAAGACGTCTAAGATCATTGACTCCAACCACTAATCCAGCACTGCCAAGTCTACCACTAAACAATGTACATAAGTGCCACATCAACATGTTTTTTACATAGCTCCAGGGATGACACTTCCCTGGGCAGCCTGTTTCAATGACTGATAACTCCTTCTATAAATAAATTTTCTCCTAAGGTCCAATTTTTGGACATGCTCCAGCACCTCAATGTCATGTACTGAAGGGCCCAGAACTGGACACAGGACCACCAGTGCTGAGTACAGAGGTACAATCACTGCCCTGGTCCTGCTGGCTGCACCATTTCTGGTACAGGCCAAGGCACCACTGGCCTTCTTGGCCACCTGGGCTCACTGCTGGCTCATGTTCAGCCTCTGTCAACAAGCACCCTCAGCTGTTTTTCAACTGAGCAGCTTTCCAGCTACTCTATCCCAAGACTGTAACATTGCAAGACATTGAGTCAAACAAGAATGTGAGTCTATAAATATATGTGCATATACGTATCAGTGTATATGTGCTTATAAATATCCATATTTGTATTATTATGCCTTCCCCTGTATATTTTATTTCTGCAAATTTGTTTTCTCAGGAGTCTCATTATATAAGGTGGGTTTTTTCAGCAGCCTCATGTAAAATGTTATAACATCAAGAATTTCAGCTTTTTTTGATCCCAAATTTTAAGCACTTGTAGGTTTTAGGAAAAAAGATAGTAACAAAAAGCTGCTTTGTTTCCTAAAAAATAAAAGAAGAAAAAAACAAATCAAAAATTCCCAAGTACTTTTCTTCATAATCTTATTTTTAATTTAAGAGAAATGAAAGTGTTAATAAAATGTCTTTCAAGAATCCTGAAAAGTGTGGCTTAACCTAATTTTTACTGTTGAATTCCCATAATTTTACATCATGCATTACTCCATGAAGCTAAACTCTTATTCATCTCTGCTACTTGCCTTCAATTCTCAGATTATAAAGCTTCTGTTGTTATCCAATGACTTCTCAGACAGAGTGCAAGATAAATGACTACAGCTCTAACAGTTTCTTTACACTTTCTATTAGTCTTTCTTGCTTATCCAGAAAAACAAAAGATACACAGCCCCTTATATTCCCGCAACTCTAAAAGCCATGTATCATACCTAGAGGCAACAAAGGCAAATGTAGCATGCGATGTAGCATCAGTAAATTCAGGAGGCTTTTTCACTGTGGATATTTAGAATCAAATTATATTGACACAAAGGCATCAGTTGGTAATAAGAGAGACTATGGAACAGTTGGAGCAATAATTTTGAGAGATACACTTTGCCACTTTAACGCTTTAAGGGGTTTTAAATGGGACAACCAGTCAGAGTGATTTAACATCTAGATGAGAAACTATCACACTATTTGCACAAAATAGAATAAGGGGATCACAGATCAGCACAATTTTCTGTATCTGAAGTCTTATTTTTATGTTATCAATAACTCTTTCTTAGAGGAATACATCATCAGCATACTTAGTCACATTTTTCATGTTCTCACAGAGAACATTGATGAAATTCAGAATTGAACTTGCTTTCCTTCTTCTCCTGTTCATTCCTTTCTCTGTATTCTTTCCAGTGTTACAATATAATTCTCCTTTTTCTGTTCTTACCAGCTTACTCTCTTTGTATTCAATTTCTCTTATGACATCTATCTCTGTCTACTTCCCCTAACATTAATCTTACATCGCTCCAGCTCTTTCCACCCACAGCTCAAGAGTACTATGCAGTCACTCCTATATTTAATATAAAATACAAATAAAAACCTATAAGTATGATCCATCTCATCTGTTACCAAAACTTTTCATCTGAAAACAACTAGGACATTATTTTTAGGAAACTGCTTCCTGGAAATACCAGCTTCAATTTGTGTTCTAAGCATTATTTAAACTTTCAGAGAAAAGTTAAAATCAGTATTACATCTCTTTCCTCAGATCTACCTTCAAGAAATAACCACCTCTGCCTTAAAAGCCTTCTATCCTTCAGCTTCTGTGATCAGTCATTACATAATTTTCACTGACTATTCATTCTGTGGGAAGTATAAGGGTCTGATCCACTTCTGGAGTTTACTACAAGAAAATTAAACAGCCCCAAACATCAGCAATACAAATCCAAGTGCTTTGGTGCTAACCTAGGTTAACTTCTAGAGCAGAGAATATGCGACTTATATATTAAAAAAAAAAAAAAAACAAAAAAAGAAAAGGTGGGGGGGGGGAAAGAGAAAAGTAGTTTTTTACCTTTTCCATGGGTAACATCCACAGTCCATGTGCAATTCAGTGAATTTGGATATAGATCAGGATAACCTGGGGATAAAATTGTTCCACTAGGTCCTCTAACATCTCCACCACATAAAGCTAGAAACAAAGAAAATAATAACAATAACAATAAAAATAATATAAAGAAGAGAAAATATACAGATAAGAGAAAATGTGAGAAAACAAACCTAAAAATTCTGCCTTTAAAATTACTTACAAGTAGTTACTCAAATGATTTAGCAATTTCATATATGACTACAAGCAATTTTTATACAATAGAAAAATAAATGCAATCAATGATTAATTTAATATGTTTAATATGCATAATAAAATAAAAATCCAGTTTCATTAGCTGTTTTTTCAGGTTTTCTGAAGACTCTATGAAAATCATTAAGTTCAGCAGAAAGATGAAGGCAGATGATACAGAGCCAAACAATATCACTTAAGCAGAAGTTAAGGTTGGAGAGTTAAAATGGTGGATCTTGGCTATTGAGGAATTATTTATTTAAAACATTTGTGCAGGGAAGGTTGGTATGGTGTCCTGAATACAATTATAATTATTGGTTATGTGTTTATATCTATGATGTTACTGCTAATGACAGGTTCCAATATAGGAATAAGCATTTCTATAGTTTCATTAGCAAGTAATTGGTAATTGAGCAATACAAAAATTAAATTACTGCTCGAATTAATGCAAAATACAAAAATTTAGTCATTACAACGTTGGAAAAAATATACAGCTCAACGATGTTCTATTCCAGGGCTTTTGAAATAAATACACATTAATCAAGTAATTTTTAGTAAGGAAGAGTCTTGCGTTTTAGAATTATCATATGTCAATAACAGTTATTAAAATTCAGGACCAAGTTATTACATCAGAGTTCTCTGAATATTTATTATCTTAGAAGGGCATACATTATTAAACAAATGAGTAGTTCTGTTTTTTTCCTCAAGGTTAAAAGTCTCTATTCCTTTTATTTTCCTTCTTTTCCTAATTACATGCATTACAAAAATAATTTTGCAGAAATATTTTGGCATAAAAACAGTGAACTCCTGTCACCAGTTTCAGGTCAAATAACCTAGACCATTCTAGTAAAGTTGATTGCAGCTCTTCATAAGAGTAGTCCTTCCAAAGTAATTAACACAAATCCTCCTCTTATCTTTAGCAGATGTTAAGGGTCTTCAAAGGTACTTTTGGAGAGATGCAAATGACAGCTACATGTCTGTAGCTCCAGTCGATACAATCAAATATCAAACCCTCTTGTTCTGCAGATGGTCACTCACCTCTTTCTTGCTCCATTGCCTGTGATGCCCACCCTTCTGCCTCAGCAGGGAGGGTGAGGAAAGGAGCCTGTCAAAGGCTGGAGGAGCAATGCCTCTTTCTAAGAAATGCTGCCCCACCTGCACCAGCTGGTTTAACCTGCTCCTACCCCTCCTGTAACATCAGCAGCAACTCCTAATGCAGCACTCAACAGTGTGACTCCTAAAGGAGGGAGAAGCTGGACCTTTCAGTATGTGCTCAAACATCTACACGCTTCAGGAGAAAGGTGCTGTGAGTAATTTGTTGCACCATGCTGTTTCTTCTGCTATATCTTGATATTTATGCTGATTATGGCAATTTCTGCTCTACACTGATGGAGTAAATGGTGGAAGTTATGTTCATTATGCCTTTGCTATTAAAGTGACATATTTCAGGATGAATATATGGACATGTCACAATTTTCTGCTTGTAGATGTAAATTCATAACTGATTTGAGGACACAGCAGACAGGAAATCAAGAGAATATCCAGAATGTACCTTCAATCTCTCAGCAGATATTTCTGTCAATGAAATATATGAATTTTCCAGCCATTTTGGTAGCACTGGGGAATATTTTCATAAAGATCTATTATTTATCACAATGAGGTTATGGCACTGCATACCATCTCTCTGTTCAGAGCACTAGGAGAAGTATATATTTAATAACACTTTTTTTTTATAAATCACTAATGGAATTTCATCCTATATCCTAGGATGAAGAGTGCCCTATCTTGCCTAGCTAAAATTTCTTTGATCATTCTAAATAACCATATTTCTGTTTTAAACACACTTACTTGCCTGGATAGCCCTCATGATTGCTTTGTATGTGCCATTTCTCCTGACAACTTTCTAGCCTTTGTTGGCCTAGTTGTAAGATGGAAATTTGCAAATCCAGTACCACAGGCTGAAATAAGACATCCTAGGACCACATTTGCCCAATCTCTTCATTGTTGCCACAGGCAAATAACCTCCTTCCATTTTAATTTTCCTGCTCACTTCTCTGATGATGAGATAGTGAAGGCAAATACTGCCACCTTATCATCTGATCTTGCTATATTTAGACATTAGCAAAATACAGCCAGGGCTGTGACAGCATGTTATTGGAGCTCCTGATGGGGACTATCTACTTCATCCATTAAATAAAAAAAATACAGTCAGTTTTTATAATCATGGGATATAGACCAAACAAATAATATATTTTACAAGGGATGTTTGGAAAACCTTTCAGGAATGCAAATAGTGACAAAACATCTATGGCATGCCATCAGGACATCAATGTAACTCTATGAGGGCTAGCAGATGGCAGAAAAAGGCATCAAGGGAGCAGCCTTTTAGAAAATAAAGCCAAGCTGACAAATCTGAAATATAAGATGTACAATTGGCCCTGATAAGATGGCTAACAGCCCAAGCATGTAATATCACTACTTGTATCTGACTGTTTTTCAGAGTGCAAAGGAAAACAGGAGCACATAAAAATAATAACAGCAAAGGATAAACACGCATATTTTCAAATTCTACCTTTCATTCACTTTATCTGATTATACAGATAAAGAAGCTAGGAAAGAGTGAAAATAGAATGAAATTTAAGTAAATAACTGAAGCACTACTTTTGATTTCTAATTTGGAAAATGGGACATTATGTTAACACACAAATTAATTTATTTTTTTAATGCAGAGAAATTGAATGAAGACATGCCTGCATTACTGCTTTCCAAATAGTGAGAATAAAAATTAAAACAAAAAATGTAAAACCCCAAAATACAAAACAATAACAACAACAATGAGAATAAAAAGTAAAGAGAACAAAATATAAACGTCACTGTAGGAAATATACCAGAAATGTACCCAGAAGTATACACTGTGGTGATCAGAAATGGTGTAACAATTTAAGAAGCAAGTTTTGGCTAATTATGAATGAAGATTCCAACTTAATAGTGGAGTTTGGTGACTACATCAGATGTTCAACTGAAATAAATTCTTACAATATTGGGTCAATTACTTATACATTCATTTGTTGCAACTGCATTCATTTTGCTCAGCAACATGATCAATCACAAAAAAAAGTGACAGCAAGCAAGCCTAGCTTAGAAAATGGTCCAACGTTTATTTTGAAAATAATTTTTGGCCCAAAAAATTTCAGAACCTTTAGTCAGGCTACTTGTGTCTCAGTGGGAGACATGCAGGCCATGCTTCATCCCTAAAATAAATGAATAATTGTAATAAAGACACTTGACTTTTTTCATTCATAGCGAAGTTCCACTTCTGACCATATTTCATGCTACTATAAAAACTGTTATAGGAAATCAATCTTGCAAAACTAGAAACAGCTTTATAATTTCCAGCCTAAATTTATTCATAGTCTATTTTTACCCATTTGATCTTCTGCTGAACCGTCATTATGTTCTATTCCCTCTTGGGCTCTCACTTGGGAAGGCTGGCAAACCATGTAAGAATCTATGATTTTGGATCAGTAATAAGACAGGGTTTTTCTAACCTAATTCAATAAGATATGTTTTCCATATCTACAACCCCTGCATTAATAATTGCAAGTATTTAGCTGTCTTGTCACAGCAGCTAAGCTAAAAAAACATATTTCTAGACTACTTCACATTAGATTATGACATGTTTGTTCATATTTGTTTGTTTGCTTGTTTTTTCCATTATATTCTCACATGCCCTCTGTTCTGGTTTGAACATATTTATATTTCACTGTAGAAGTCAGTTTGTATATTCTCTTCCTGCATGGGGTCATCCTGTATAGCTAGCTTAACACTAACTCAGCTAACTTACTCATAGAAAACCCTCTTAAATTTTGCTTATTATACCATGCAGGAAAACTCAACACGCACTAATTATGTTTGCTGCCACCTGAGGTCTACAAATATAATTTACTATCTATTTAAAACTAGTTTTGATGTGACTCAATTTAGGAAGAGTATAGTGGTATGAAATGTTAAGAAATCTGGATATGAGAGAAAGGGGGTCCCTGTTAGAGACTGAAATATTATAGTTTATATTTTGAATCTTCAAAATTCCTTCTGGTTTATACACAATGACGTAGCTTTCTTTGCTCCTCTGGGTTTAAATCGGATTGTAAATCCCCAAATCCAAAAGGACAGAAAATATAAGGAAAAATTATGAGTTATTTAGTAAATCAAGAGAAAATAATACCTATATATATAAATAGATAGAGATATAGATCAATGCGTTTTTCGATGTATTTCAACATAGTGTTCACTAGTAATTCACTTTTAAAAAAAACCAAAACAAAATGTTTTACTTTTTTATCCTGATTGACAATGGTGATATCTGTGAAATTAGCATTTTTCACATTTTCAAATGGTATCACCTATTATTTTCTTATCTAAAGATTTTTCAGGGGACTAGCCATAGATCTCCAACCACAACTCAGATTCTAACATACAATGATGTATCTCAATTTTCTCAGGAAAGATAAAATATTCTTAAGAAGAAGAAAATCTTTCAGAAGAAAATCCCAACTTTTTTCCATAAGTTCATTTTGTTGTAGGTAGACATAATTGAAAACTATTTGGTTTTCAGAGGTATTGGGAAGAGAAAACACACAATTATAATTGATTAGTAATAACAATTAGCTTTAGATTTCAAGCATCATCAAAGAAGACTAATAGCATGTGCTAGTTTAGAAAGAACTGCAGAGAAAAAAAAAAGAATAATCTATTTATATGGAAATATGTTTGCATATATCTAAGTCTAAATACAAATATACATGTGCACAAACACACAGAGGCCTCATTACATTAATTTGTTTAATTGACTCTAACTTCCAACTACAAATGTAATTCTGAGATTATTTTCATTTATTGTGCAATTGGATAATAAAAGTGGCATAAAAATAGACTTTAAAATTATTGAAACAGTGAATTAGGGTTTGAATCTTATATACTGCGCTTCATAGACCAAGAAGCTTCAGCATTTGTTTTCCCTAATTATAGAATATGTAATGTATTTTAAAATGAGATGCAGTTCAGTAGGGGTAAATAAATAAGGATATGGACATCAAATTAACATACTCAGCTTCAAGAAAGAAACCTTGGACTTGAGTTATATTACACAAGAGATTAATTTAATATAAACTAGTATACCCTAGATTACTCACAATATAAACTTGCATTTTTACCTTCTCATTTAAATCAAAAATAGACCAGACATGCTCTCCATTTCCAATTCTGGCCTCCACTACACTGGATATTTGACACAGCTTTTTTAACAGCTGTCTTTTAATGGAATTATTATTTTTATTTTAGGGATGTCAACAGAAAGGACATAACACCTCTGCATTATTCCCTGAATACATTCCTCATGTACTGCATAAGTCATATTTGTTAATTCATTTGGACATTTAGGGGTCTCCAATATAAACATTGAAGGTTTTTTATCTTGCTTTAATTATTTTCATTCTATTTATTAATTTTCTTAAGTAAATGAAGACTGGGGGAATGAGAATATTTGTTTTTAATTCAACTAATGAATGAGAATTATCTATTAGCATTCAATTTGATGTTATGATGTATGGAATAAAGAACACTTTACGCTCTTAAATAGATATCCAATTTTTACATTAATTTTCCTGTAATTTTTGATGGGATTACTACAATAATTTATATACTGAGTAGAATAGGGTTCCCCATGTATATTCAAAACTTAAAAGCAAAACTATAATATTTATATAGAAAGGACATTATAAGATATAATTTGGTCTTTTTAGTTAAGCACTGGGTGGTGATTAGAGTTAAGAAATTTAGGGCTTTCCAGGTAAATAGGTAAAAAGTGAATCATATGTAGTTAGTTAAAGGGAATGGTATAGATGCAATATAAGCAGTGTTTTCTCATCAAAGCCCATAACGATCTATTTTAGCTCTTTTTTTGTGATGTTTATCAGTGCAACATCAAATACATCATGAAAAATTTACTTTACGGTCCTTCAAAGAATAGAATTTCAGTCAACACCATGTTCTACTTTGAGAAGGAACTTGCTTTAAGAAGTCTAAAATTTTTCCTTCTGTAGTCATTTCTCTATAACCCCTCATGAGTTGCCATGACTTACCTGCACAATTACCATGGTCTGTCTCCACCTAACTGCACGATGTAATTATAAAAAAAGAGATGCAATTATCAAAAAGAACAATCAAAAAAGATCTTATCTCCTCAGAAACCATCAGAGTAACCTTCTGATGTGCACAGTAATAGTGACTGATGTGTTTATTAGTGGTATGATTAATACAAAACCATACTCATAGCATATGCAAAAAACAGCTCATTTAGAAAATACCCTTTTTTGCCTGGGGTGTAAGGGCTATGGATTGTTTCAGAAAACATTCCACCAGAGAATAAATTCAGCAATGAAATTAAAATTAAATCAACCACAAACTGATTAAATTTAGTAGAATAAATGTACTCAATCCTACCTTTACAACATATTTATTGAATGGACCATTGCCATTTAGCAATGTGCTATGGAGAAAAAGAAACCTCATTTACCTAATGAATTACATACTAGTTCAGCATCTCTAGGAAGAAATTGATCACAATATGTAAGTTTATTTCACAACAGAGCACAATATTAATAGGGAGTGTCCTGTGCTTATACTGTTTGTTTTACTTGGTTACCATCTAGTGTGTATCACCATTAGAAAACAGATCCTAGTTTTGTGGTCTATTCAGTAAAATATAATCCCCTTGACTGCAAACTGTGGGAGCCCTACAATTCTTCATTGCAAGAACCTGACTGAGATGTAGAATATTTTAGAAAATGGGCTTGCAGAACTACAGAGGGCCATTTTCAGCAAAGTGATTATTCACATTCCTTTCTACCACCACAGATTTTGAGTATTAACATATACTGACACCTTCAACTTCTTGAAATACAAAAACCCAAAGCATTTCCTAACTAAACAATCCAAAGGCCAAGGACATCCCTACAATTTTCTAAAGCAAATAATGCAGTGGGAATTAATAGTCTTGTATATGGCAAATCACATGTGATTCAGTGAGCATCTTCATCAGTCTTCATTCAGATTTTTCTTTCTAAATGAGTGTCCTGAAACACTAAGAACTGTACTAAAAAAATACAGAATCACGTACATTCTGTAGCTCGTAAAAGCTCAGGAGACTTTCTATGGTTAAATACTACCCAAGAATTAAATGGTTATATTATTCCTGAAAACATTTTTAACATCTGTCTTGGTTTGACTTGATTGGGCAATTTTGTAATACATGTATAAACCAATGAGAAGGGCTGATACATCTTTGCGAAGACACATTTTTAGGTGAGATTCCAGAAATCTGTCTCTTCTGGTTTCCAGTGTTATGAGAGGTAGGAAGCCTGGCCCAGCTTCCTCCCATGGCCAGGCCAGGCCGAGTTTCTTCTCCCCCTGCCCTCCCCCACCACTCCTGGCCAGATAAAGTGGGGATGAGAGGGAGAGAGCGAGCCAAGGCTGGCTGGTGCTCAGCAGCTGCCGACTGAGCCCTGCTGAGCGCGGGGAGCAGCCACGGCCACAGCTCAGAGGGGAGGGGTGGCCCAGCTCCAGCTCCCAGGCAGGGAGAAGGGAAGCTGGTAAGATCTGAGCTGCCTTCTCAGCCACAGCCTGCGCAGAGAGTGACCCACAGCTGGAACTGAAACCACAGCCGGCCTCTGGAGATCCTGGCACAGCTCCGGCACGGCTGCAGTTCCTCACCTGACTGGTTTTGCTGGGCTGCTGCCCTCTCAACCCTTTCAGAGCAGAAGAAACCTCCAGGCCTCATTCTCCCTTGGATGAGAGACAAGGACAAACAGTGAACACATAAAGAGACCACATGAAAGCATCAAGGCCAGTCAAGAAGAAATAAGTTTCAGGTGGAAGGAGTATGGAGCGTAGCTTTCAAGCTGAAAAAATCTCTTGTAAGCTATGGTGATTGACTGTAATATATTAAGGTATTTCCTTTAAACCATAGAGAAGTATGTGGAGATGGGAAGTTCAAATTGTAGACCTGAGCAGAGGAATACCGTGTTAAAGAGAGCCAGTGTTGAAGTGTCTGTAATTCCATGAGAAGTTTGAACAGAAAGATGAAGTGATAAAGACTCTTTGCCCTGAGAGAAGAAGAAGAAGAAGAGAATCTCTGTTCTGTGGGATGAAGATGATCTCAAAGATAGATAAAGAGAACCTTTGCTTTGAACAGTTTATCTTTAAAATAAAATCCCATACGTCAGTGTGGCCCAGAGGCACAACTGTAAAAGGGACTGTGAACACTGGGAAGAGCTTCATGAATGTGGATTTTCTGGGTGGCAGTTGTTCATGAAGATTGACACCATGAGAGAACTATTTTCTTGTGGGGCAATTTTCCATAGCAAACAAGAGGTACTTCCCTCCCTAAGTGAACTGGAGAAAGACTATTATAGAGGTGGAAAACTGACCAAGATTTCTGTGTTGTTTTCTGTACGTTGTCAGTCGGACAGAAAGAAAGAGTGGGGAGGGAGAACGTAGGTTTCATTCTGATTCATGGTTTGTTTGGTTTTTTTTCCCTTTAAGTGTTAGTTAATAAAGTTTTATTACGTTTAAGCTTAAGCCTGCTCTTGGTTGGGAAATTCCAAATTGGCAAACCTAAACCACTACATGAAATTGGTGTTTGTGCCCAGTTTCAAACTGAAACCACCACAACATCAAAAACATGTACCATGCTCCAAGGAGGGAAACTGTTTTAAGAACAGTTTCAAATAATACAAATTATCAAATAATGTAACTGAATAAACATTGGAACCTACTTACTGAATAATACATATAATTGATATGACCACAACTGGGAAAGCATTAAAATGAACAATTCAGATTACAAGAGATGACTGAAAATGTTAGATAATTTTTCAGATTTAATGATATGGTGGAGATCTGTTACTTGATCCTACTTTTGTCTGGTTTAGTAATCACCAGATATAATGTGGTTCTTATAAATTTCCACAGAGATTGAAGGGTGTCAGGTTCTGTTAACAAGTTAGGAACAGAGTGATCATCACGAAACATGAGAAAATGTAGTTTTTGAGTCAGGTGCAAATAAAGTTAATTTCATGTTTTGTATGTCAGCAATCTGTGTCCATAGATGGATACCCAAACACAAATACTTTTAAGTTGTAATAAGTGCTCTACAACCAGATAAATAAAAGCTTTGCAATCAGTTAAGTCCCTATTACATAAATTCAGACAGACATACCTTCAGTAATCTGCAGGATTAAATAACTATACCATTCTCTGCTTTTATGATCATATGTCTCACCACAGAAGTACATGACATCTATTTCCTCTAAACTATTCTTTTTCTTTCCTAAAAATATAGATTTTGCAGGCTATGGCATTTAACTCATTTTTACTAATAATAGTTTGGCAAAACTTGTATATTTTAAAGTATTCTTAAAGTACTCTGTTTAAAATCTATTCATCCTTACCATCACAAGTTGGGAGTGGGTGACTCCACCAGTGATTTTTTTCACATAGTAAAGGCTCCTCATGACTCAGCCTATAACCTGGATCACAACTAAATGAGACAGTGGAACCTATAGAGAAGTCATGTCCATAACGACGTCCATGCACTGGTATGCCAGGATCCAAGCAAGAGTAAGTATTAACAGTTACACCTGGATTTTAAAAAAAAGAGAAAAATAAAAAAGGAAAATAGGTAAATAAAGAACTTATCGATTTTTAAAAATTAATTTAAGAATTGGTTGTGATGGTTGTGAGATAAGGCTTCATTATTGCACATTTACAGTGAATTATCCTTTCACTATTCTTCTCTGTGTTACCATTAAAAGATACTATGTTCTCTGGTAGTATAAATTTAGCTTTTATTCTCCACTTGTGTAGAGAATTGTAGAGCATGGATCAGTTCTACAAAAAATAGAATTTTATAAAGAAAATCATGAATTTATTTATAAAGAAATTTCAGATTTAATTTCCAACTTTATTTAATTGAAACTATTTATTATTTGTAATAAGTGCAGATTTCCTCTTTGCTGTTCACATTCTCAACGTATAATTTCTACCATTTAACATTATTCAGTCTTTCTGTGAATTTAGTTGTCTTGGCTGGCAATCTTAATCTAGTTTTCCTGATGTGTTAAGATAGCCTTCTTTCAAACTTCAGAATTGATGAAAACTTAGCAAAATCAGCACTTCTTCATAATGTAGAAGGTGGAAGTTTGAGGGTGAATATTAGGACAGGCAATAATTTTGGTATAATAAGAATTTTTTTTTTTTTCAATAAACAGACTGAGTTTAATATTCACAGGAGCTCAAATCAATATAAATTTTAGCTGGCCATATCACATATTAGTAAAAAAAACTCTGCATGTTAGTTATTAATATCCTTATGGTGGCCAGTATTAGTGAAAATTGAAAAAAAATAATGTCAAAAATTAAGAACATCTGGAAATTTTTTGGTGGTAATTCCAACAAGTAGAAGTACAAACTGTATGACCTTTAATAAGCAAATTAGATAGTGATTACAGTACAAATACTATTTCCTATATATGTAGAAATGATTACAACAGAAGTTATATTCAGAAAGACAAAATACAAATTGAATTATATTACTTTAACATAGGAATTTTATTTATTCATAGAGTATGAAATCTTACAGATATGTTATGCAGCATAGTTTATATGTCTATAATAAGGACAAAAGAGTATTTCTATGTTAGAAAAAAACATCATAGGCAGGTTTTTAGAACCCTAAACATTCATAATCAACCAATTCCATTTCTTGATTTTCAGGTCGTTATGTAAACTGCATTTCCCCCTACCTTCAGTTAGAGCTGCAGATACATCAATCAGAACACTGATTCAGTTATTTTCTTAGATTTTCATAATCTTCCTGATCTCATGCCATTTTACACTCACAAAAGTACATTGTATAAATATAAGAACATTAAGACATAAAAGCAGAATTTGCTTCTCATTCTTGCATTTTGATTCTTTAAGCACAGAACAGTACATAAATGGCACTAAATATAAATAAAGTTAGTGGTCATCCCTTTTGCAATTTAACATTACTAGACCTTTCTCAGATTGAGAAATAACAGGAATTTACCCAAGATGACATCTGTATGTGACTAGGGTAAGCATTGAGGGGCAGGGAAAATCAAATAATACAACACAGAAGTACTTACTTTCATAGTGAATTTTGAATCCATTGTTAGAACGACTGTTATCAGTTGTAAAGAGAAGATACATGAAATTGCTACTGCTGAACAGAAACTGTGGGACCTGTGTACCATTGTAGGAACCCAGAAGTGGAGATAATAGGTTTGGTCCATCATGAACTTCCAAAACATCATAATTGAGTTCAGTTTGAAATCTGGAATTGTGAAAACACACAGAAGCACAAATTTAAGAGACAATTAAAACAAATTCAATAGACCCATATTTTTAAACAATGCACCTTTCCTGATAATATTTTTTCTCCACATATTTATTTTTCAATATCAATGCAATAATATTAATTATCCTATATAATTTATAAAATAATAAAATTTCAGGTTAGTTCCTTAGAAAGATGAGAAATAAATTTAAACTCCTTGAACTGGTTTGTATGGCAGGAAATAAATTTAAACTCCATAAGCTGGTTTGTAAGGCAGGAAACAAAAGCTAGAACCAGTTTTTAAATAAAGATTAATATTACTTGCATATGCTATTTTATAAAAATATTATTTTTCTTTTTTGAATAATTATATGGAGGGTATATTGATGCATTTGGCAAAAATCTCATCAAGGTACTTTATATCATCAAAGGCTCATACTCTTGAGTTTCTATCTTACAATCATCTATAAGTAGGAATAGAATTACTTGACTCTTGACTCCAGTGGCTTTCTGCCAGCTGGGACTCAGTCCAAAGCAGTGACAGAAGTTATTTGAAAAGAAACTCAAAACTAAAAATCCTTCTTAAAAAGCACAAGAAAACAAAATGTCTGTTTAAATGCAGCATGTGTGCTCTTCCTGGCAAGGAGAAGCTGAGTGTGATAGTGCTGCTAGATGTCTCCTTGCTTGTCTTGTTTTAGATGGTATCAGCAATTCCAAACACCTGTTTGGTGTTTTGACAGTGCTTTATCTCTTTCTTGCTGCGACAGACTTTAGATCAATCATACTGCTTTATAATGGACTCTGATGGATTACTGAAACACCTTTTCAGAATTAAGAAGCAACAATTAACAGCAGGATCTTACAAGGACCCTTAGATAGTCTTAATTCTCACTCTGATTTACGTAGATGCCTAATTTGGCTTTGTGAAATCCATTCAAAGAACTGCGCAAGTAAAGCCAATGTACTGAGCAACTCGATATTTCAGTATTTATGTCCCATAAGTCTGAGCCTAAAGATCTAAAGGACTCTGGGGAAAGACAAGACAAATTAAACCTACAAAACATGTCTTTTCTTTTATTGATGTTCTGCTCCCACTAAACAACGTATAAAAGAGCACAGAACTAAAGTAATAGGGAGTTACAGAAACGAAGTGGGATAATCCGAGAAGTAGGAAAACTGAAAATTTTGGGTTTTGTTAGTTCCCACAGTAACTTGCAATGACATGCTGCTAAAAGGCTACTAGGAAATAACTTGCTCTTTCCAATACTTTTCTTTTTTTTTCTTTCCCAGCAATCCATACAGCACAGAAGAAATCTTGGAAAAAGATCATTTGGTCTTGCTCAACCTATATCAAAAACATCCTTAAGACAGAAGGTGTTAAAAGCCATGGATCTTGTAAATGTAACACAACTATCAGGCCACTCAAGTCAGTTTGAAATTAAGTTGAATCTCCAAAGACATAAAGGAAATCGTCTCAAAACTACTTAGACTATATGTATCACAACAAACAGCAGAAAAATATGAAGATGAAAAAGGTTAATTATCACCCGTGAAAGAAAATGTAAGAACAATATTTAAGTGAGATGAAGTGAAACAACTTTGAAGAGGTGATTATGTTCAATGCTTTTGCTTGGTCATTTGGCTCAAAAACTGGTCAATTTTAATTTAATTTATAAATCTCATAAATTATCAATTTTTCCTTCAATATCTTTACTTTTGATGCTCAACATATCTGCTATATTTACATAATTTGTTTCCTCTGGTGGGACAAAACAGTAGGGAAACTTTTAGGAAACTGAATAATAAATACCCTGTACTCATGTGAGACCCTTCCAATGTTCCTTCCTACTTAACTGATCACTCTTGTTAAATTAACCTGGATGTCTTCATTGCTATGGGACATCTAATCTTATGGAGGACTCACAAAGACAGGAGTGAAGCAAGTTTTAGCACAGGACATGCCACATACACTTTTTTTAGGAGGCCTTACTTGAATAGATAAAGGTGCCTGAATACTTTTAACACACATCTTTGTTTCTAAGAGCACCCTTATCAACTCAATGCAGTGTCAGGATTTCCTGCTGCACAGTATATACCCAACAGACAAACGTGACTAGAACTCCAATCAGCAGTTTGCTATCAGCATCTCTCACATTTAAATACTCATAATTAGGCTTCATGATAAACACTCCATTATAATCAAGAATGGCATTGCCATTTCTCACTTCTGTCATTTCAATTGAGCCTAAAAAGATGCTGATTTATAACAAAATATCAACAGATTATCTATCTTGGTTATGATTGTAGAACAGGAATAAATTTCTTTAAAAATACATGCACAATCATATAACAATGTATGAAAAAGTTATTTTTTGCATGCTGAAAGCTCAAAAGTTAATAGTTATATTTATTTGATTTGTCTGTAGATCTTCTTTTCTCATGTCTCTGTCTCCTTGGCACAGGAACACTTTAGCATACAGTCATGGGATGGAGTACCTTGCTCCTATCCAACGTTGTAAGAGAGAAGATATAGGAAGATAGGAAGATCAAAAGGAAACTACTCTGAAAGTGGGAAACTTAGAAAATCTAAAAATTGTTTAAAAGCTATAGACATGTACTATAAATATTATTCCTGACTTAAGAAATTCAAAATCTTTCAAACAACCACATATATTGTGGAAGTTTTGGTATTTGCACCAAAAAGGCTAGAAAAAGTATGTGTGTTTCTTAGGACAAAGTTGAAAGACAAAGAACTGGGCAAAATATGAAGGATTTTTTTTAATCATATAGGAAAATAATTTGGCTACAGTCTTAAAATTGTGTATTTCAACTAAATTATCCTTTTCTCTTAAGAAAGTGCAGCAGAAAATTTGCAAGCAGAAACAGCAGAACAAGGGTAGCCAAGACTAACCTTTTAAAAGCTAATGCATAAATGACTCATAAGGCAAATTTAAACTATATGAAAAAGAATGAAGCCTAAGTAAAAAATATAACAGTAATTTACAAAATGTTTCCTTTCATTACAGTCTAAAGTTTTATTTCATCATTTGATTTATAGAAAAGCTTTTAGTTTGCATCCAGACTTGTAACTATATATATCTAAGTGCATCTGTGTTAACATACATGGATGTATTTTTAAGTGTACTTCTGCACAGAGATACACAAGAGTACACATTTATCTGTGAGTAGGACCTGTCTGGATTGCTGCATCTGAGCAATATGTGTACCAGACCAATTTCTGGCAAGTGACTAGAGTGTCAAAAATGAGCAGCAATGGGAAAAAACAGTCATAAAGAGGATAGGAGCTTTCTCTGTGATCCAAAGAGACCATATCTTATTCTTTTTTATCTTACTTACTAGAGTAATAAGGTTGTGCAATTTTATGACAAGGCATTAATGTATTAAAACCAAAAAATCTATACAAGAGAGTGTCACATTTGGTAAAGTTCACGGGCAAAGAAAGAAAATGCAGCTGGCATTGTATTTTGCAAGTATAAAGGCAAAGGTTTTTTACTTTGAAATGACTGTCCACATCAAATATATACTTTAAATGAATTGCTGAATTAAAAATCAGCTATATTAAAATTATAATTTTCTTTTCAAAAACTTAAAAGAAGTTTCAGTAGGAGGGACTTATTAAATTTTTTATTGTATTTTAATTGGCAAAAATTTGGTAAATCATTATTTTAAATGATATACTTGTGATTTTGGAAGACTAGCTTTTGTGTGATGGTAAGGATAGAAAATAACTGAAGTGTACATATTACCTGTCCTTTGATTGTTTATAGTGTCCCATTACACTTTTTTACAATGTAAGCTATAGTACTAAAAAAGAACTTTTAAAAATCTTATCAAAATGACAAATTTTGTGAAAAGAATATGAATTTTATCCCTTGCTGAAAACGACTTTTGAATTGCATTAAAATGAATACCTTCTTTTAAGTCAAGTGTGAGCAGGCCTTTTCACAACATGCTGCATAATATTCAACTGAAAACTACTTGTATGATATTTGGACAGAATAATTTTGATCGTTTGCCACTTTTTTACTGAATTGTCATCTATTTTTTTTTAATATTTACAATTTAAAATAATCTAAAACATAATAAGAATAGCATTCCTTATTGCATTTTTTGTCTTGTTTTCTGATAAAGAGTTCAAACTAAATGCCAACATCTTGTTACCATGAGAAATGTAAGGTGCTCAGCACATTTCAATCCTTTGAATAAGGAAGGGACCTTAGTAACAGACATCAGTCTAGGATGTGTCTGGAACTCTATCCTGAGAGCACACAGTCCTTTCACAACAATAGCTCAGCTGATATGATAAATATTCAGAGTGAGAAAAATTATGACTGCCTTTAATTTAGTTTTCGCAGCTGATTCAGATTTTCAGAGTTGAAGATTATGTGATTTTTGAGAGAAAAAAACAACTTAGCAATTATAATTCATCATAGCAATAGTTACAAGCAAATGAAACATACTAATATTTTAAAACAGACAACATTTTTTACTGAGCTAGACAGGCTTGAATACAGGCAAGAGGGTAGAAATTTCAAAAGCTTTACAGCACATCAAATTAGAAATTACACTGAAGATAATATCTGCACTCTGAAGGAGTTTCCAAAAGTTCTACATGATAGTACAATTGCTTGATTTTAGATACAATGCAAATTAATGTTATGATAAAGCTAATAACTCCTGCTTCTTGGTAAAAACTGAAAAACATTAAATAAGAAAAACATTAGCCAAGACCTTTCGAATGTAATTTTGATAGAGTGTCCAGGTTCAGCTTCTATCACCCACTCACAATTCAAGGAATCTTTATAATACCCTGGCCAGCCTGGAGAGAGGATTACTCCACTTGGAGATGAAAAATGCCCACCACATGGAGCTAAAAATGAAACAAGAGAAAGGTAAATAATACAGATTTGTTAGATGCAGTTCATATTTACCATTTTCCATATATGACAATTAGAATGAACAAGTTTTGAAAATCCAGGTGCAGGAAGATGAATCGTTTCAAAGCTGACAGGCTCTGTGGCATTCAGAATTAGAAAGAGATAACTGAATTAAGATGTTAAAAAGATGAAATAAACTGTTGAATAATTCTGAGAAAGGTTTTTTCCCTACTGTATTCTTATGTGTATAATACATTTCTTTTCATTAAAAAACATAAACAAAACATAGTCTCTACAAAGTATTGTTATTTTTGCTTTTAGTTGTGGGCAGAGAGACTTGAAAAACTTGCTAAAGTTGCAGCTGAGTTTAAAGGTAGAAATCAGTGAATTGTTATTTTAACTTTGACATCACTGAATCCACTGTCATATCACATACATTTTGCTTGGCATGTTGGTAGTTCAATTTCCTCTTTCATGAAAAAGACATACTTACCATTCATACAAGATTAGTTGATATTTTTTAATTGGAATATATATATAAATATTGCAATTTATACTTCTGCAAGCAGTACTTGTAGACGGGAAAGATCACCTGCCTCAGCCTGCTCAACAGTTTGCCTTATCCATGCCAAGATACCACTGACCTTCTTTGCATCAAGGACATGTTTAACTTGGTGTCCACCAGGACACCCAGGGCCTTTTCTATTTAGACAAAGAGCAGAAGCATTTTACTTTGCAGGAAAAGAAGCAAGCACCATAGAATTTCATACTACCATGGTTCCAAAGGCCTTTATGCATACAAGATTACTC
>VYXF01001778.1:130256-191418 GCA_013397295.1 Polioptila caerulea
AAAAAAAAAAAAGGAAAGGTTTTACTGTACTGTTGACAAGCTAGTGTCTCTACTAAAGTAAAATATAGAGAAAAATATGTTTTCTTTTCTGACAAAAATATGACTACTTAATAAATTTCTATTTGTGGTTATTTTACTCAGCAGAGGCTGTAAAACATTTTGGTTGCTCATTTTGACAAAGCAGAACTGTACGTATCATTGTCTATATTATTCTGAACTTCTCCATTACAGAAAAATAGATTAATTTTGCTTTCTTTGACACAACTTCAAGTTGAAGACCATGAATTATTACCCATTTGTCTGATCTTCATTTTTCTCAGGAGAATACCAAGGTCCCATGTTTTAAAATGATGAATTGCTGTAAATAATTTGTTTTGGGGGTTTTTTAAAGGACGTAATGCTCTATCTTTCCCTACTATGTCAGGAAAAGAAAGGGTTTCTAGAAGTTATTAAGTTCAGAATTCAGTATGTTGCAAACACTTCTAAATATGCAGATGTATACTTCTTTTTTTTACTCACAGATGAATTTAAATTGGGCATTTATCACCTTTTATCTTAGAGTGTCTTTCATATTACCTTCAGTAAACAGCACCAGTCAAACAATAAGATATTTAAACTCATATTTACCTCAACAACCAGAAGGCTAACTCTAGAGCATTAATAATCTCTATATTTTATTGTATATAAGTACTTTAAAATATTCTTAATACATGTGGGGCCTATAAACTACAAAATATATTGTCAAGAATAGGAACCAGAAGGCCTTATTGAGAGCCAGTACACTCCATCGTCTCAATACAGTATTACTAAACTTGTAAAAAGTTCCATATTCTCACCAAATTTTCATGACACAGATTGCATTTAGAATACAAAAAGCTCCAAACCTCTATTACAAAAACATTCCTATGAATAGTGCATTAAAAATAATGCACAGTGCAAGATTGCTTAAATTTGGAATAGTTTCTCAATTTTATTTAGGAGTGTTTTGCTGCTGGTTTTCCTTAAAGAAAATGTTTCTTATCTGTCCTCTGATTATGGCTCTTGCAGATAAATATTTAATAGATTTTTGTTATTTGACTTTCACCATTACATGCTGATTTCCTAAACCCAGGAGTACTTCCTTTCAGAATAGCTGAGCTACTGGGCTTATCTCAAAGAGCCTTGTTTTTAGAAAATAAAACTCTCCAGTCATCATGCCAAAGGATTGTTTCCCTAACATTTTTTACATTGATTTTAATCCCCTCTTTATTCTTACAGTCCTATTTGATGGTTGTCTGACAGATTCATATCCAATGGTCATGGGTTCAAAATGAAACTCTAGAAATATAACACAACTAGAAGTGGTCATCAAGCAGAATCTCTTTATCAAGCACAGGCCTATGTCAAATAGTAAAAGACAATCTTAGTCTGATCTAAGAATTCTCACAAAGTCATTTGTATTTATTTCTTTGTATAGCAAGGTGCAGGGGTTGAAACAGGAAATTTTTGTATGTGAGTGTGAAAAAAGCCTTTAGGATAACAGGCTATTCATGGAATCACTAAACATCTTGTAGATTCATAGTTTTAGAAATGTTTTTTGAAGAGCTTATCACTAATGCTACAGAAAGGCAGGATATTTAGCCTTATAGGAGTTATGGAAGACCAAGGTTAGAGCTGCAGCATGGGTACAACAGCACAATATCAGCACAAGTTATAGGAAAATCCTCCATATAACCCTCACACAGGAAAGATGAAAGGCATGAGGACAGGAATCTCAAACTCAAAATCATCAGGGAGCAGAAAAAGTGGGACCCCTTCACTAAAGAAAAGAAGTCAGGGGCCAGGGACAATCCCTTATGCACGTGCACATACACACACACACTGAGTTAGTGCCTTCACAGACATATCCAGTTCCACCTGAGAAAGCTGAACAGGATTGGATTGGTTACAGGAAAGAGGTTTGGTGACAACAAAGTGACTGAGCTAAAATAGAATCCTGGGCTGTGGGCAGGGCTGGGAGGAAGTCCCAGCAGAGGCTAGCCAGGATTGGAAAACGAGTATGCTGACCCTGTTCATATGCACCAGATCGTTAAATAACCCCCTCCTGTATACTGTAATTTCTGACATTTCTGAAGTGTAAGCAAAACTGACCAGCAGTCACATTCCTAGTCAGTATGTGGAGTTTATGCCTTTGACTTGATATATATGATGATGAAATTATGGAAGTATATGTAGCGCTTATATCAAACAACTCTGTTTTACAGATAAATGTGTACACAAACTTCTGAACACTCTAACAGATCAAATTAAATTGTTAATTTCAAAATATTTTCATTTGCCTTTCAATTTTATCATAAATTTAAAAAAATATATCTAATTCTACAGCTTATAAAAACAATCTAATTCAAATATATATATGTGTCTCAAACTCTAGGATTCCACTATATTGAAAACTCAGAGTCTCAGACCACCTATGGATCATTGTGCATGGACTGACACTTAAAAATATTCCCAGTAATTTAAGATTTTAATATAACATTGAAAATGCAACCTTATATTTTATTATGACCTTATATATATTAGCAATGTTGTACAGATCCATGAACCTTACAATAAAGAAAAGGTATAGCCTATCTTGTCTAGTGAAACTGACACAACCTATATCTGTGAAGCAATAATCATTCATCACAAAAAATAAACATGGGTGCAAAGAATATTATAAGCAGTCACACTACTGTATTAAAATTGTTCAAATTTTGTCAGGAAGGCTGTTACATAGTGAAAATAAGAACTAAACTGTTGTTTAAAGTGAAATCTAACAAACCAGAAATTATATTATCATTGATTAAATATTTTTTTAAATCATTGCAAACAGCTGAATTAATTTTTCCCCCTTTAGGGGGAAAGATCCTAGAATATAGACAAGTAATTAAACAAAGATTATATTTTAGTGTAAATTAGTATAAACAAGTCCAAGGAAATATGCATAACACTGTGATTTTAGGTTGTGATGTGTGGAAGTATTTAATTTCTATTAAAAAGAAAAATCAGTTACTGAGACAGTCTTTCCCAGCCGAGAGTCACTGCGAACAGAAGAAACACATGCACTGCAACAGAAAGGTAAAACATCTTAAAGAGTTTTAAATGCCATAGCCAAAGATCCAGAAGAGATCGACATCTTCATTCTAATCTAATACTGTATCAGCAATAACAGAAGTTTTGTGCTATTCATTTGCAAAAATCTAAACTTCATTTGGTGAAAATTTGAAATGCATTATAACAAGTTCTCCAGATTTAAAAACAAATATTATACATACCTCCACACTTAGGAATAGGTCCACTCCACATTACTTTTCCATCCATTAGCATACAAGTAATTGTTTCAGTTCCTTGTGTTTTAATAAATCCTTCTTCACATATAACTGAAATTGAGCTCCCCAGCTGAAAGTTGTCCCCAAAACGCCGAGCATTGATTGGCACTCCAGGATCTGGGCACTCGTTATGTCCAAATGCTTTTTAAGGGAAAAAAAAGAAAATTGGTGGAGGACATAGAACTCTTGCAAGGAAGATGACATTTTTAAGACTTTGATCGCTACTAAGAACAATTTATATTAAGAAACTGATGGGAAAAATAAGAAACAAAACTTGGTCAACAGCAGAAAATGTAAAACAGTATAAATAATTGCTTAAAATATGAAGTTATACCAGCATGGATCTCAGCTTGGACAGCTTGTTGCTGGCAGATTTCGGCAATGGCTAAATTCTCCTTTTCCAACTACACTCATCCTATTTAATGTTAAAATGGGACAGAATGTTCCTTCAGAAGGGCAGGGCAAGCATCTATGTATGATATAAAAATTTTATTCATTTTTTGTATATGTAATTCACCATCACACCATACTGAACTTCATGGATTTGATCCTATCATAATTAATTTTGTTTCCTGTATTGAGAGCTGGTGGACATGGACAAAAAGTGTTATGCTGGCCAAAGAAAGAAAACTTGAAACTTTGAACATTTCAAGTTTAGGTCTGGATAAATTGAAAAAAAATAATTTCCCTGTATACATGTAGATACTATGACAATGACTGTTCATGTCTTTATGCTTCAGAATATACTTTACTTTTGGAGAAGAAAGGCCAACTTCCTAACAAAAATGAACAAAGTCATTTTTATAGCATTGTCATTAAATCATATGTAGTAGTTAGTTATTTCTTGTTTCATTTATGTAGTTAGTATTTTCTTGTTTCATTGATGAAGAATACTGCACATACATCTTATATTTTTTAAAATGTTGATTTTTCAGTGAGAACAAATATTCATCTTCCTCATGTATGATGACTGCAAATTGTATCTTCAGAAATATGTTTACATGTGGAGGCATCAGAAAAGACTTTTACGTGTGGAGGCATCAGAAAAGCCTAAGTCCTAAAAAGATGATTTTCACTTTTTTCCCTGCACTTTTACTGATTTGTCTGCTAGACAAAACATACACAAATCCCCTAACGAAATTTTTTTAAAAGGTAATATCTCAATAACTCAGTAGAAAGATTTCTCAGATGTTCCATCACAGAGGTCTTTTAAATCATAATAATAGACAAGAGAAAGCTGTTATTAATCAACACTTGGAGTTGGGCAATGCCATATATATTTGGAATGAAAATAATATTTTCATTGAATAATTGTTTACCATTCAAAGATGGCATTAAAAATGATGCAATCCCATACTTTTTCAGTGGAGTTACAAAAACTTTTCCAATTCTTTGTTCACAGTCATCACTTTTAGGGAGGGCATTGATTGTCTGTTTTTCTTATTACTTCCAGACAAACCAGAGATAGATTTTCAATATTGTTATCTATAAATGTAGATAAATGTTGACTCAAGGTTTAGTTTGCTTGTGTGTGACACCAGTTTATTAAGGTTGAAAAATCAATTCATTGCTCTATATTTCTGCTCAGGAACTGCTGCCACTGCTGCTCCTATGTGATCAATTTTACTGCATAGAATGACTTTGGGAGGAAAGATACTGAAAGACAATCTGCCCCACCAGCAGCAGCCACTCTTAGCTTAGGCTGGCTACAATTACATTGCTCAATGAGCAAAATTCCATCTGTTGATACTTCTAAAAACTTCATGATGTATCTTTATATTAATAATACTAGCCTTAGACTGAAAAGAAAAAGAACACATGGATATATCATTAATTAATATTTTACCAATCATCAACAAATCAAGAAACCATAGAAAAGTTCCTTATAAACTATTACATGGAAAGAGGAAATCCAGTTTTCCTGGCGTTTATCCTTATCAACTACCATGACTGTACAGGTATATTAAGTAATATCTGGAAAAATGCCAGGAATTATAATCACAGATCAAGGAAATGGTGATATTTTGCTACTCAGAACATTATTGAAATATGCATTTTGCTTTAAGCAAACAAAAAAACAGGCACCAGAAGGAAAGGAACTGCAGAGATCTCATGAGGAAGGCAGGTATGTACCTAATGACAACTCATTTCATCTAAAGCCAGACTTGAAAGGTCCTTTCAAACAGAGCTAGAAAGGAGCAGTCCATGGCACAATTGATTGTTTTGGTGGATTGCCCTTCCAAGAGTTTTAGCTAGGAAGTATAGCAATAGCTTTGAAGTAAATGTAGCACTCTCAGAAGAAAATATCAGAGAGAAAACAAAGTTGAGGGAATATAAAATAATAACCATATATTTCATACTAAAAACTACTGCGAAAGACTATTTAAACCTATGTAAAAAAGTAGTGTACCATCACATGTAAACTCATTCTTCTTTCTAGTACACTACACTTTGAAGAATTCTAGCTTGAGAAGTACTGAGACTGAAAAAGTCCTAACAGGAGCGACTGGCAGGAAAAACACGCTGTGGTGAACATACTCTAACACAACCATAAACTACACTAAATCAGTTTTTAGATACAAACCCATCATTTGAGATTGTCTGTATCTTGGTCCACTAAACTGTAATGACTCGAGTAATTAGGCTGATGTCAGCCTAATTGCCCTACTTGAGCCTAATTGACCTAATTTGACCTTTGTCAGGCTGCTATGCAATTTGTAATGTTTTTGCTAACACAATTAAACAGCTGTAATGAAAACAGTAACAAAAAATATCTACATAATAAGAAACAGAAGGTCTAAGCTTAATCAAAGGTATTTGCCCAGCACTCCGTATACCCCAATCAATGAGGAACAGCTCAAAGAAGTCCACAGCTAGCATAAATCAAGCAATCTGAAAGACAGTCTCCACCTCAAAACAGTCATCCATCTCAGCCCAAAGGAAGGTTAGCATGAGTCTGGTCTGTGGAATGCCTGCCCATCGAGGACCTAGCAACTTTTGAGTTTCCTCTGCATTAAATCCTTTGTCACGGGAAGTAAATATGCATTCTCTGTCATATGGCTTCAGTTGCCACACCGCATTTTAAGTGATCATTTTGTCTGTTTTAGCCTAAGATAGGAAATCTATACTGAAACAAAGAGATGTTATAAATTTATTGCTTGTAATTTGTGTGGCTATATTCAGCACTATGTCTAGTTCTGTTCCTCAGAATTAAACAAAGATATATATAAAGTGGGAAAAAATCATAATGGAGTCACACATATGATAAAAGGCACATACTTTCCCTTGAACTGAATAGTTCAATGCATATAGCTAATTACAGGCAGGATTAGGGGATAACTGACTTCATAAATATCTTCACAAGCCTCAGAAATATCAATAGCTCTTGGGTTTGGATATAAAGAGGAAACAAGGAATCAGGTGTAAGTATGTATTTCCATAGCAACTTAAACCAATGCAGTTCTAGGTTGCAACATCCCTGTGTTCTGCTGTACCTAGTGAAACACCCTTCTGCCTCATTTTCCAGGCAGAAAATCATGGCCTTTTGAGTTCCTATTCCCTTGCTTATTAGAATATTCTCTGTATCATCCATTCTCGTCACATATTTCTATGATCTAGTCTCAAAATTTAACTAGGAGGAAATAGGAAATCTTTGTTAGACTTAGCATATTAACTCAAAGATGAACCATTTGAAATCTAATTTTTGCTTAATTCCAACAAAAGTTAGATTTATGTTGAATTTTACTGGAAGAAGAATACTTATCTGACACCACACATGTTTCTGTAATAAAAATAAATAGGGCATTAAAATAGTTTCTGAGAAATACCATAAACTAATAAGGTTATGTAATAGCAACTCCATTTTATTCTTCGTTCTACACCTCAAAACCATTAATGAAGTTATTTACATTACTAGCCTACATTCTCATTAGAAAAGATTGATCAAGACATATTGTGTCTGTGGCATACTGTTTCTGCTCTTGAAAGGGGCAAAAAGAGGCTGAGAGCTTTGGAATATATCAACTGGAGTGTTAGCAGAAAACAGATATTTTTAATTAACTTTGGGTTGACAAATGCTAAGACAGAGTGAAATTCTATTCACTCCTTTTTTATCATCTCTTTTGGCCTTCATTTGATATGGAAAGATTACTTCTGTAATTTATCAGATTCAGCTGTCTACTGAAGAAATAGTAGAAACATTATTTGGAGGTATGGTTGTTTTTGTAAGTAAATTTTAGCTACAGAGTTTAACAAACACATGCACAAACACACCCATGAAAACAAGCAAAAATATAAATATGTTAAACTGCTCAAATGTGTAAAATGCTTTAAATTCTTTTCAGAGTTAATTGGTTTCATTATACAACTGGTAAAACTTAATTTTGGATTGTTACTTTCTTTAAAATTAAAGTTGTATCACTTGATACTATTGGTGCAAAATTTTAATGACATGATCAAACTACTGCGTGCCCAAAGAAGCCTGCAAAATTTTAAAAAAGAAGAATTTATCTGATAAGTATATTTCTGTGTCACTGAAATGTTAAATCTGAAGTAATAACAATGTTTGATGAATTAGTTCATTTCAAAATGTGAACTAAATAGGAGCATTCCATGCTAATCTTCTCCATCTTTCATTTTTACTATTTATTCGACATTAACTGACCTATATTTGGTTCTGGTTGTGCAAAATGGGATGACTTGAAAAAATCCAAATATATACTGCCTTAATTTTTGTCCTTGAAGACTACCTTAGATCCTCCAATAACTGATTTTCTTTTTCTCATCCCTAGATTTAGGCTTGACAGCATTGAGCCCACCTCAATGAAACTTTAAAGTAAGGAGAACTGTTATAAATGTTAAAAGGACATGAGATAAAAGAAAATAAAGAACAAATGTAAAAACTTCCGCAAGGAAACATGGATTCAATACCTTGTTTTCATCATAACTAATTTCATATTTCAGTAACTCTGAATAACCCCTGACTTTCCAATATTTAGTTATGGTATTAAGATTTGTAGCTACCAGTCAAGAGTTAGTTTGCAATGATGACTGGTACCTGTAAAACAGTAAGAAGATACCACATGTTCTTCATGCTAACATTCTACATCTGTGACAAATGATTTGAGGCTGAGTCAGAAGGCTGAGAGCTGAAATATAAGACAATATCAGAAAAATAATGTTTACAGGACAATCTGGTGTCAGTTTATCTCTTTCCTATTCAGACAGAAATGTTTAATGTAGATCCTAATAAATAATTCTCTGAAATATTGACAACCTAAACCAAAACAAAAATAAAAAGGGAAAAAATAAAGATGGAGAGGTGAAAAATTATGCGAGAAAAGTAAACAGCCACAGGGGAATTCAGTCCTTGAAATTTTATGAAAATAACATTAACTGTTAAGATTATTTTGAGAAGAATGTGAAGTCTCAACCAACCTCACTTAATCTCTAATTTCCTTTTTGATTTAAAGGTTAGTTTCAGTTTTTTAGAGTAAAAAAACCTAAACAGCAGAGTTTTGGTTTTTTTTCATACAGTCGAGCAGGTAACACAGGGAGGGAGAGATGTGCTCTCCTTCAAATCATGTTGTTGTAGAGTCTCTTACATCTCAAGCAAGCCTCTGGAATTATATGTACTCTCAGATTTTAGGGAAAAAGACAGGAATGGATTAATTACACATAACATCACATTTTGGAAATATCAAAATATTTATTGTATTTTTTTTTTCTGTTGGCATGGAAAACTATGCTATCCCTACCATCAGAAAGAAACAAAATGAAAGAAATCCAAATATCTAGATGTGGGGGATTGATGAGGTGGAGAAGCTCTGGTTGAAGGGTACAGTGAACCCCCAACTAGATGCTCTCTTATTTCTATCATGCTCTACACATAGCAGCAAGTCTAATGCTTTAGGACACTACAGGAGTGGCAAAATTTAATTTTGTATATGCTCCCAGGAAAGTTTCACAGTATATTTTTCAATTATTCATGCTGTGGTCTTGTATCACCATGTCTACACTAGCTGGGAATATATCCTGTCTAGATTTTAGTGTGGAATAAATACCAAATCACTTGGTACCAATGCAAGGTAGGCAGCCCTTCATATGTGTTTCAGAAGAAATGTAAAAGTTTGGGCAGCAAAAAGGTGAATAAATGCTGATGGTGTTTAGTACTGGAGAAAATATTTGATATCATATTCAGTTCTTATTATCTGGTCAATAAGTAAGGAAGGTAAAACAGCAAAAAAAAAAGGCAAGTCTATTGTGATTTGACTGATCAAAGAGTTCCTATGGCTGCTCACTTAACTGCAGTGACTAGGAGCTAGCAGATTGCAGCCATCAGCTCCAGGATATTACACATGTTCACAGCTTAACATATGAGTTTTCAAGAAAAATAGTTTTGTACAGGCAATGGTAATGATTAATATGATGTGGCACAAATTGCATTATCAGCAAATTTACTAAAGTCCTATTATGCAGTTTGGAACTGGCCTGACTTGTCAGGCTGCCAAACACTACTATCACAAAGATCTCTAAAGCCATAAATGAGAACAATACATGTATTTTCAGCCCTAGCAGAGTATTTGAGCAATAATCCAAACACCTACTTTGGGAATTTTTAGCTAAGATTTTCTTGAAGGTGTATTACCATAGTGTCATTTTTAAATACTTATATCTATCTCCTAGACTGTACATTGAAAACAAAACCACGCACACAAACACAAAAAAACAATTACTCACTGTTATAAGTGATGTTAAATCCACGTCCTGACATTGAATGGTCAGCTTGAAACTCCAGACGCAAAATATGACCATTACTGGTGAGATGGGAAGGAACTTCAGCACCAGTAAATGTCCCAATTATGGGCGAATCTACGGAGTCGCCATCTTTGACTGCAAGGAAGTCAAACTGAGATTCCAAGTCAAAGTCATTAAAGGAGAGGTGAATTCGGCTCCCAGGGTCTGAAATTATTGTCCAGATACAGTTTAAATTATTCCCATATCCCTCTGGATAATCAGGTGAAAGAACTGTTCCCATCGGGGCAGTGAAATTGGAAAGACAAGGAACTGCCAAAAAAGGGAGAGATAAATTAGATAACAGAATAAGGTATAATAAAAATAACAATAAAAATAAGGACTAATTTAGTGCTAAATTTTTGCAAGAAATCTTAAAACTTGTTGAGTACCTCAACAGAATAATTCATTATTTGTGGCGACATGTGAATCTGGAAAGAAGATTGTTTTTTCAATCTTCATATTCCCTTCCTCTCAATAAAACTACCATTCAAGCAGACCCCACAGGAAATAAAGAACATATTTGTTCATTGGAAATCTGTGGCAGTCCTTACAATTTACCCTCAATAACGATCACTTGGCACCATTTATTTTTCTCTTGTAGAGAACTGTTTAGATGAGCAGACCTCCCACTGAGCACATTAAAGGGGCAGAAAGTCAATAGTGCCCTTATTATTTGTTGTTCACACAGAGGCACAAGAAATTAAGTAGCCTCAAAGAGACAAGAGATGTTTTGTTGTTATCAGGATTATACCATATTATATTCAATAAATTCAGTTAAGCCATATTAAGTTGAGTTGTAGAGATGAAAGCAACTGATTGCACTCTGAATATATTTGATCCATAATATTTTATTGCAAAATTTAAGAAAGGTACTGCCACAAATAAGTATCACAACATTGTGTATACCTGTGCTATATAATGAAATTTATGCTATATAATGCAAATGTTTTACTTTTGCTATATAATGCAACTGGAAGAGACCTATAAATATTTATGATCATTTAAGTGCTAATAGGTATTTATATAAAATACATGAGGGAAATGTAAATAATTTAAACTCTTGATTTCAATTCAGCAACTTCTAATCTGAGGAAATATATTAATTTATAAGACTAGTTATCAAAATTGTATCATACATAATTTACATCATAAAATCAACAGAATCCTACCAAAAGAAAGTCAATAATAAACCACTATATCAAAGCATATAAAGAGAATTGCTTTAAGAGTTGGTATAAGAGAAAAAAATATTTTAGCAGTTTTAGAACCTGTCCCTTGGGCATGTAAATTACGCAAACCTGCCAAGAAAAAGTATATTTATCCTGTCAGGAGAGTTAATTACATTTTACTAACTCTGAAATCAATCACACAAATAATTACCTATAAGTAAAGCTTATCACAATGCCTTAAAAATAATAAGAAGAAAATATTTGGTACATACAAATACAGATTGGTATGTTTGCCGACCACTGGTTGTTTTCTTGGCAAATGATAGATTTCTCTCCAATTAATTCAAATCCAAACTGACACTCAAACCTTAAAACGTCACGATTAGAAAATCCGTCCCCTTCTCTAATACCATACAATGGTGTTCCAGGATCCCCACAGCTTTCTTTTTCAATTTCTGTAGAAATAAATAAGGAATTGAATTATAGAAGAGTAAAACAAACTTGTTCCGTGTTTTTGCTGACTTGTAGAAAATTCTAAGCAAATTAACATCATCTACATAAGAACAGTTGTCAAAATGCACCACTGAGTCTGATTCTACACCTCCGCTTCTTTGGGAGGAAATTCTGCATAAGAAATCCCACTAGCAGGAATGAGTGAGTGGTTGTGTTGGGTTTACTTCTTGTCTACAGTTAAACCACTACAAGGGATGAGAAAAATCAAAACTCTTTGTGTTTATAAAAATACTTGAAAATTAGAGGATATGAGGAAAAATATTTCAACCTCATTTTATTTCATAAAATTTTAAACAGTAATATAATTATGTAAAATACTGCTAGTAGAAGTGGACTCCAGCTCCCCAATGTGTAAACACTGTCCATGTTGCAATACAGTTCAAATTGAGATACCAATTTCATGGCAAATAAGAGAGTGGTGGCACCAAAAGAATTGCCCACAGTAAAAAGGAGACAGAAATATACAAATTTATATACACATACATTATGTAAACATGTGCAAAAAATAATTTCTTTATAGTCAAATAACGTTTTACCACAGTAGTCTTAACTGTAAGTAAACTGAGTGATTACTATTTCTACAAATATTGCAGGTATAATATTCTCTCAAGCTGCATCCTGTTTAGAACTTTCATTAGTTACAGGCATGGAAAAAAATTTTAAAAATTTACATGTAATGACAGCAACAAACATCCCTGTACTATAATTTGTGGCTTTCTCTCTAAAGGTCTTGCAGCCTTTTATTTTTCTTTTTCACGTTTCCATATGTGATAGTTTGAGTACAAGGAAAAAAAAATAGAAGGTTTTTATTTTAACTTAAACAATTTTCCTAGGGTAATATTTTTGGTAGTGTACACTTGATTTCTCAATTATTTCAGATATTAAGGTTCTAAATACAATTAAAATGTGACAGGAGGCAAATAAAGAACATTTAATTTTAAAAAGAAACTGAAAAAAATGTTGAATTTTTTTTTTAAAATACTCCACAGAGTTTTAAAAGGCTTTATTATTCTTTTTGGATTAAGAAAATTCAAAAACAACAAAAGAAAACCATCTAACAAAAAGCACAAAAATAATGAACACTTCTTATTGGTTTATTTGTATTTTTTTCCAAAAAGTTCTAGAAAAAGATTGTTATAATTCATTACTAGAAAAGGATAAAATTAGGTTCAATTTATCCTGAGATCAGAGAAGCAAAAAAACTTTTTCTTCAGCTTTCCTGAAGAAACAACATAAGCTATCCCAAAGAGCACACAAACTCACTCTCCTGTATTCAGGTATTTTTTTGTTAATGTCAAACTGCCAAAGAAATACAAAGTCTTCCTAGGCTGTCCTGGTAGATTGATATTATTCTAAGTGTCTAAGTGATTTCATATTTCAGTTGGGAAAACAAATATATTCTATGAACAAATGAATTCTATAAACTGGTTCTCCACTCCAGCATGTTACTACATCTGTAGTAACAGTTACATCTGTGTAATAAAGAGTTTTTCTCAAAAAGTATAGACAAGGTAGTAAATGTATTTATATCTACTTCAATTTACTCTCTTTTGGGGCTTCTATTCTGTAATAGCTGGGCTGTAATAAAGAGTTTCTATGTTTTGCCAGTAAATTTGAAAAGATACACAGCTGACCAAAGCTATCCCTTTTAGGACTTCAAGGAACTGGTTCTTCATTCAAAACATTATTAGGTAGAGTAAAATCATTTACAGGAGCCAGTTGGAAAAAATATTCTATGAATTTTGTGTATTTGAGAGATTACATTCATAGGCTTATGCTTAATTTGCTTTGATGAACAAAATCAAGTTGAACAAAATGTCATATGAATAAGGGATTGAAATTAATTAAACCATCTCTAAACTCCATTTGTATTAATGTCAATTTATAGCAAATCTTTCCTTCGTTACTTTTAAAACTTTCCTGAATGCATTGCTTGCAACCCTTTTATACACTTTCTAAATTTTGTATTAACATCAGTTAAAATATGACTTTGAAACAGACTATTTCTGTCATTACTTAGTTTTCTGCAGGAACAGAAATGATAGGGTTTGATTTTCTGTTTTGTTTGGGATTTTGTTACTGTTTAGTTGTTTTTGGGTTTTTTTAATTGAAGTGAAAATACTTAGATTTCTTTGGAGAATGTCAATAAACTTCCTTAAAACAGAGAGGAAAAAGCCAAGCTGCTTCCTGGGATTTTGTCACATAATCACATTTTAAATAGCATGATTTTATTTTAATTAATGAAGGAGTAAATTAAATTCACATTTTTTACTGCTAATTCTACCACTTGTGTTTCAGCTTCCCTGCACTACATATTTTGTTTCAAAAATTCCTAAGCAGTTAGGTTCAGAGGCTGTCAGAACCCCTCTTCTTGATAAACTCATACTAGTCCCTCATTGTAAATAATTCATTCATGATAAATAGAAATAATTTACTGTTGTTTTATGATTAGCAGAAAAACCAGCACATTTTCAGACAGCTTAATTATTAATGCCATAGTGAAAACTTAAAAAACTCAACTATACAATTGGAAATTTCAGGGTGAGGCATCAAATAGTGAAGAGAAAGAGAAGGTCTATGAGCTACTCTTCTGGAACATAATTTGAATGCCTATCAATAGAACTGCACGTAAGAGTCCACTGCTTAATGTATTTGTTGGACTAAAATATTGGTAATTAAAACGCTCTCTTTTGTAGAGTGCAGATGTAAAAGAGGTGCAATTTGCAGCAGAAATTTAGTGGAAACAGTATTTCTGTAGTATATTAATGTAAGCATTTGGAATAAGCTTATTATATATATCAGCTACCTTGAAAAGTCAAAAGTAAATTTATTGGTTAAGCAATTTTTTTAATTTTATTTTACATTTTGGTTACTTTGTAGTTTTGTGTACTGGTTTTTGTTTTCTTTTTTGATTCATTCTGCGTTTTGAGATTTGCACTTCATGTTAGCTACAATGAGATGGCTAGGATGGATATTTGTTTTCCTGTGATCACTACCACTGTGATAAAAAAGATAATTATTGCTATTTGTGCCTAAGGGAAAAAAACACCTTATGCTAATATTATTTCTGGTAAATAAACCTTATTCCCTTTGTGGCTTTATAAAAAGGGAAAAGATATAAATAAAAATTGTTAAATGTGTTAGCATTAACCACACATGTTCCTTTGTGTTTTAAGGTTTTGAGACAAAAAAGAAAATCCATTTTTGTTTTCAGAAATTATTTCAACAAGAAGTACATTATCATTAAAATGAGGGATGATTTCTGGTGATGTTAGAAAGCCATCTTTTTTGAAAAGATAAACTCCTCTTGAAACTATTTAGGATACTACGTTTGAAAAGAGCAATTATCCTTGATAAATCTGTACAGTTAGCAGTTTCACAGCACTTTAATTAAGTTAATAATTGCCGAAGTATTTTCTAACAAGAAATATCTAGAAAACATATCAGGTTAAGAGAAAAGTAAAAGAATAATATAAAGAAAATTAGGATAATAATCCTCTTTCATTTCAAATTGTTCTTACACTACTTTTGTATATCTAACTGGAAGATTTTGCAGATTCCTAACCAATGATGTACTGAAGGGAGAGGAGAGCCCCAGGCTACATCAGCCCCTAGTACAGTGAGATAGGAATGAGTTTTCTTCTTTACCCTTTCTCTTTGTGAAGGACAAGCCCATTTTGGAGGTGACTAAAGGGGGCCTTGGGGAAAAGAAATGGGCACTTACTACACAAATGCATCTTGACAGAAATGTACTGGAGTTAAGGTTTGGAGAGGTAACTTGTCTATCTTTCTGTTCTTGTAACTCAAGGGTACATAAAAGATAAGAATGTGATTCCTATAAGGAAAACAATTTTGAAAGAAAAGGGATCATTGGTGCACACTGGAAAAGTGCAATACAGAAGACTTGTTATCACTTCAGTAGAGTTTCAAAATCTGTAGTCCTTCAGGGAAACACCAAGCAAGACCAATTGTTCTTTAACAATATTTCAGGATAATGTCCATTATTTGTTTTACTGACTGCATCAAATGAAATATGACACACAACTAGATTTGTTCAGTCATTAGTAAAAGAGCATTTAAATGCACTATATACTATTTTTTGAAACAAAGAATACTGGATGAACGAAACAATAGTATATGAAGAGAAAGTTCAAGTATGTAATTCAAAAGGATAAAGCTTGTTGTTTGATATTTGAATTCTTTTTATAAAAGCTACAAGCATTCACCACCATATATCCATACACTAACATTTTGCAAGATAATGTGTAAAAATCTATGTAATCCCACTTTGAAATCCCATGGTTATGTACAATTTATATACACATTACTGAATACATATATCTAACTTAGTTGTGAAATTGTTGTGCTTATGTTCCCAATGTAGGATTTTCTTATTCAAAAATTCAGAAAAATATACTGTCATATATTTCAAAGAATCACAGAATGGGTAAGGCTGGAAGGGGGCACAATGGGTCATCTGGTCCAGCCTCCCTGCTCAAGCAGGGTCATCCCTGACACATTGCACAGGATTGTATCCAGACAGTTCTTGAATATCTCAAATAAGGGAGGCAATTTGTGTTACTTTTGTTTGTAAAGGCCAGGGAACCACTGTTAGCATAATCATCCTTAGATTTGTGTGCCAAGGTTTAGATAGTGGAAGGACTGTGCCCATGAAAGGGACCCATGGCAGAGCACATTGAGATGAACTGCAGCCTGTGGGAAGAACACATTTTGGAGAAGTTTGTGGAAGACTACCTCTCATGGGAGGGACCCCATGCTGGAGCAGAGGAAACTGTGAGGAGTCCTTTGCCATGAGGAGGAAGCAACAGCAGAGACAGCCTGTGATGAACTGATTAGTCCCCATTCCCTGCCCTCCTGTGTCACTGAGAGGGAGGAGGGAGAGAGTTCTGGAATAAAGTTAAGCCCAAGAAGAAGGGAGGAGTGGGATCTTTGTTTAAAGATTTAGTTCTTTATTTACTATTTATCTACTCTGATTTTGATTGGGAGCAAATTAAATTAATTTCCCCAAGTCAAAGCTGTTTTCCATCTGATGGTGACTGGTAACTCTGCCCTTATCTTGACCCATAAACTTTTTGTTATATTTAATCTCCCCCATCCTGCTGAGGAGTGATAGAACCCCTTGGGTGGGTACCTGACATTCAGTCAGAATAAATCCATTCCATCATCTATCTATCCTGAAAATTCAAACTTAAATATTAAGGAGAAAAGGTGCAGAAAAAGCAGAAATCAGGAAAATAAAAACTAATTTGTTATGAATTAATTTCTCAGTACATTTCTCAGTGTAAACCAGGATGATAAATAATGTAAATTACACCATGTGTCTTCATAGTATGTATACTCAAAAAACATAAAGATACATAGCAGACAAACAGTTTTGGACCAATTCCAGCAGTTTTAGATTATGCTTACCAATTTACATGATGATAGATTGGAGATAGGTTACATTTATTTGTAATAGGGTTTAGGTAGCAGTAAACAAACAGAAATTTGAATCATTTAACAGATGGTACCTTCTCCTAAATATTTTAATATTTGTATATATATTCAAATAAAAGAGGTAGTTTTGTCTACTACCTATTACTGCTAAAGTGTGAGTATTTTTATAAACAAAGGATGGAAGTTCATTTGTGAGAGAATAAAATGTCTATTGCCATCTGATTTTCAGTTATATTTTAAAGGTTATCAATACCCATATTACCTTCTAATGATCAGATTTTTATCTAAAGATTCCATGTCTTGGGAAATCCAGATATATATATAAAAAATTTTCACCTTAACCACATTTTTACCCAGGAAAACTAGTGTGATTTTTTCACCCTCAATTCTGACCACAACAGGTTTTATATTTATTTTCCATTTATTTTCTTTTTTTTCTTCCTTGTTTGCCTAAAAGATAGAAAAGAAGAATCTTGTTTAATGTGTAATGTGGTTATTTTTTTAGAAATTGGCAGGTGTGAAGACAGGGAATAAATCTTGCATTGTTTTTAAATACAAACAGAATGAAAAGATGCCTGTAGCCAAACTGTAAGAAAACTCCCCCTGTGCCTGACTGCTCTGTACTCCCCTTACAGTGTTGCAGCATCTTCTTTTTGCTCCTGGGTCCCACTACAGAAGAAATGGGTATGCAAAGGAAGGAAAAGAGATGAGGAGGAGTATTTAAGCATACAGTCTTTTCCCTATATGAATTAATGAGATGTTTAGTCTATAATGTGTTATAAGGAACAGCTATTCAAGGGTACAGAGTCAGTTTTATTCTGCTCAAATTCTATGGGGAGAAAAAAATCTATTAAAAAAAAGTTGTTCTTCTCCTCTTAGGTAGGTGGTGATGACCTTCTTCACCCTTGCTGAATTGTGCCAGTTGTCAGGGTACTTCTCATTTCCTGATCATATAAATTGATGAGACAGAATGTGAACGTTTCACAAAGAAAAAAAGGGGGATAATTAATTAAAGGAGGATAATTTTTCTAATGACACTCACAGGAAAGTCAGATGTTCCTCTGAGAATGAAATAAGAAAACAATGGAAGACATCATTAAAAGTAATATTTCACATATACCACAAGTGCTCAACATTTGTAGTATAAATAAAGCAGGTTACAGCCATTGTCCATGACAATAGAGTTTTCAGAGGGACAGCAGATATATCAACATGATTTTTATTGCATAATTTATCTGAAGTTCTCTACTACTAGCATAAAATATTTCATAACTACATTCCATTATATATTTTAGGTATTTATAGACTTTATAGGTATACATATTCCTTCTCTTCCTATTCAGACTATGTTCCTTGTCTAAAGTTGAATCATTTACTACTCATCCAGAAATGAACTGGCCTGTCTAATGGATGAGCCATGTGGGACTTTAAATAATAACCACACCTCCAATAACATAAGCTAGTCTCTTAATTTAGGTTTAGACTCTCTTAATTTAGGTTTAGAAAATGAACTATAATGTAGAACTCTATCCACACAAACAATTTAATCACACCATGAGACTTCTCATTCATATAAAAAAAATAACAAAAACTCGGATATTTCCTAAATTTCTGTTAAAATATTGCTAAATCACAGTATCCTGTTAATTCCAGATTTGCTTGCAAGAACAGCTGGTATTTTATCACTTAAAGAATTTCAGTTAAAGTTGTGAGAATTAGCAACAATGGTTGTATTTCTTCTATGCAGCTTCAAGAGATTTCTGTTGACTTCCTAAGTATACTGTCCCAAACCCTGTCAGCATGGTCTCATCTCCTTCAGTCATATTGAAGCAATTCTTGCTTTGTTTCAGTATAATTTTGATGTGAAGATGCATGTCAAGAGAGACATTGTGCTCTTCTGAAACTGCAGTGTGTATATACATCTTAACATTCCCATTTGCCTATTCAAATCCCCTTTGCTTCCCAAACACTATAGCTTTTAATCACTCACATGTTTCTTCTTCAGCTAATCTCCTTCTACCACTAATCTAGACAAGGGGTTGAAAAGAGGCATGCTACATTTACTTTAATTATGCAGCTACCTCAATCTGGAGCAACTACATTAGGGCATAGTTAATTAATTCAGGATTACTTTTCCTTAATGTACCTGACTTTAGCTGGACCAAAGAAGGATTACTGAATAATTTGAAGAAAGTTTCATGTAACTTTTAAATTTAAAGCTGAAAATACAATTTGGCATTCTAGAGTACTGTATCATGCAGTTAAACCTCAAAAAATAAAGTATTTTGGTTAAAGAGAGAAAACATCTGTGAATTTCAGCAGTTCTCCCTTAATATAGCTTTCAGAAGCAGACAACTATATTATTAGCTTTCCTTATGGAACTACAGATACCAGGCACTCTCAAGGAAGAATAAATGAAAAAAATAATACTAAGGAGTTTTATCTATGTCTGCAATCCTTTATATGAACAGTTTCAATGTGAATACAAGGAATATCTCTTAGATCAACAGTTACTGCTTGACCTGTCAAAAGGAAAAAAAATGTGAATGAGTAGTCACCCTATGCAGAATTGTCTGAAATAATTTTCAAAGTAGCATTAAGATTAAAATTAATTTATTAGCAGTGACAAAAATTCTATCATTTTTGTGCCTGAATCATCTTTATTTAATGGTGGGGCCTTTCTCATTTCAAATTAAGACTGATTTTCTTCCACAGACGAAATAAAATGTAAGCATGTTGTTAATCATAATAAAGAGACTGAGCTGTAGATAATGTGGTCTTTTGTTGTTTACAAAGTATTCTAGATTATGGTAAGAACATGCAATACCCTACTTTAATAATATGAGCAACAGGAATCTCATTTGTGTCATTGATGATTTGACTAGGCCTTTCCCTACACTTTAGAAAATCTTTAGGAAAATGAAATGTTTCACTGGACTAAATAACTTCATCTCCAACTGTCAGTATGCTTTTGAAGAACATATAAATGAAAATGAACTAATTCAAGGGATGTTTTTCTAGCATTATGGGAGTCAGCATTGTACAGATAATTTTGATCCTTTTGCTATAAATAGTGCTCTTCTTTTTCATCTTCAATGGTAAATGTAAGCAGATAAAAGTTCAAACCCAAGATTATTAGAGCTATCATCAAGAATGTATCTCTTGATACATACAGAGTTGGTCTATGACAACAGTGAATCCATTTGCCCCTAGTATATTATCTATTGAACCTTTCAGATCTGTTGATCAACCTTCACCAACTCTGCAACTCTTCTTTAAAGGCAATCAATAAATTAGTCCTCTGATACCTTTAATAATTGTTCCCTATATCATATTCTGAATATACACATGACTATACAACACCACTAAGGTTTTGCTTTGGTAGCAACTTTATTGTCACTTAAACTTTTTCAGTTTTGCTGAGCTAAACATCTTGTTGAGATGTCAGAATATTAGTTCCACCTTGCTTTTGCTTTTTTCAGAAGGTCACAGAACAGAGCAAAAAGGAAAGTCTCTAGAGAAACAGCGAGCAAGACTTATTTATGTGGCTTGTTTTCTTTCCAAGCTTCTGGTCCCATCATCCTTCAACCTGCTTCTTTCTAGTTTGATCAGTTATTCCCTTCTGAGACAAGAACTTTCCAAAAGGAATCTACAACAGACTAAAATCAAACACACAAAAACCCCCAATCCCAAAACACAGAACAAATACTGTTCTCTGCCAAACACACACGCAAAAGAGTTCCCAGATCAACTCTATGAACACAAAGCAGAGCTTGCTCCCAAAGTCATTTATTGCATTTGTACTGGGCTTGGATCACAAGGTTTTGGTAGTCATGAGTCTGCAGAAATGACCTCTGTGAGAAGAGGCTGCTCCCATGTTGGACAGAGCCAGCTCCAAGTAGAGCCAACTTCTGGTCAAAGTTGAACCCTCCAGAAACAATGGTGGTGCCCTTGTGATAAAATATTTTAAAAAGAGTAAAAAAAATGCTTTAAATCAACTGTGACATAAAATCAATAAAAACACATGAGAAACAGCCCTGCAAACATGAAGGTCAGAGAAGGAAGGAGAAGAGGTGCTCCAGGTGTCAGAGCAGACATTCCCCTGCAGCCCATGGTGAGGACCATAGGGAAGCAGGCTGTCTGTCTGCAGCACGTGGAGATCACTGCTGGAGCCTGTGGATGGCCCCACATTGCAGCAAGTGGACAAGCCCTGAAAGGATCTGCAACTAGTGGAGCAGTCCACTCCTGAAGGACCACACCCCATGGAATGGAGGCATGCTAGAGCAGCTCTGGAAGAACTACAGATGATGCGAAGGACTCCACACTCAATCGGGGCAGAGCATGAAGAGGAAAGAGTGGCAAAGACCAAGTGTTATGAACTGACCACAAATCCCATTCCCCATTCCTGATCCACCCTTACTGCCTGGGTAAAGGAAAATTTAGAAGAGATGGGAATAAAGGAGTGGAGTCTGGGAAAAAGAGGCGGTGCAGAAATTTTTTAGTTTTGATTTCTATACTTTACACTATCCTACTTTGTTTTTATTTGGCAATAAATCAAGTTAAACTTCCTTTAGTTGAGTCTGTTTGACAATAACTGGTAAGTTATCTCCCATTCTCATCCCAACCTATGAGTTTTTTCATCTTACTCTCTTCCCCTATTCTGCTGAGGAGGGGGAGTGGAAGCAGCTTTGTGGACATATTGCAGTCAGCCAAGGTTATCCAGCACAGAGATACATATAAATTTCATCTATAACTGGCTGTCAAATATAGACTTTTTCCAAGTTAGAAATGGAGTACTCTCATACCCCCTACCCCCCAAAAAAGAAAAAAAGAATGAGAGGGAAACCTTGCTAGAAGCTCTGATAAGACTGCAGCAAGGACTAAGCTCTTGGGGATTTCAGTTTCTGTAAGCTAAATCCTCTTAAACAAGTGAGTAAGCCTATAAAAACCAGAATTTTACAAACTGAATCTGGTTAGATATCCCCTTGCCAAATTCCAGATCACTGATTCAATGCAAGTAAGTCAAAACTTATCAAAAACGTTGGGGTTTTTTTGTTGGTTTTTTTTTTCCTTTTACTGACCACAATGGAATACATTTTCCTGAAATCATGGTCCTTAAAGCTACTAAGTGTTTTGCTTTAATTTGGTCATAAGCGCTTCAGGTGAGAAAGCCATTGAGTACAGATAATTTCAGCCCAAAAACCAGATAAATTTCAGAGTTTCCAAAAGGTAAAGAATAATTAAACTAGTTCTTATCTTACTTAGGAAATTACAATTCCACCTCAAAGTAATGAATCGTTTTTGCCAATATTATGTTTTATCGTTTCACTCTCTATTATGGTTAAAAGATACAAATTAGAGATAAGAGTTTATTTGCATAGGGATGGGAGAAGAATAAATAAAATTTAAACAGAAACTTCCCAACTACACCAGGAAGGTTGCTCTTATGACTGTGTGTCTAATCTGCAATATTAAAATATTGGTAAAATGTCAATGTGATGATCTGAGTAAATTTTTCAGTTCATGTATTGAAATAAGTTTATGTTATCTTTTATAAGTTGCATGTGATCTGCTTTAAGTGCATGTTTGCACATAAAAAAAGACTAAGAGTATCAAAAGAGCATGAGAAGAAAGTGTAGCATTCCAAATAGCATGTACATCCAATTTAATATCAAATTTTTAAAGATAAAACGAAAAGTGTGTCTTCTAAGTTAAAAAGATATTTAATAAATGGTTTAAAGTTTTCCTAAACTATAAGCATTATATCAACTACAGGACACGGAGCATAACCATGTAAAAATATATAGAAGCACCTCATTTCTTCCTCCTGTTGTTTTTTCCTTCTCATGTCCACCCCCTTGCTGTACTGAACCTTATTGACAGCTTATAAAACTTGGAATATAAATAGTAATGTTATTTATTGAAACAGAAATGTAAGAGAAATCAGTATCACAAAAATAAAAGGACTGATTCAGACTGATCCAAAATATATTCAATTCTAATAGTTCATTAACATTTTAATTTTCCTTAATACACAATGCAATGTCTTTGTTTTACGTCTAATGATCGCATTTTTTATAGTCTCTGTTAATGGCATTTCCATTAAATCTTATGAGAAAGGGAAAATACAGTTTATGTAATTCAGAAAATATTTTTCAGGAATCTTATCAATACATGATGCTTATTATAAAGCAGAGTATCACATAAAAGTTAGAAGACAGAGACAAAAAATAGCTTACTGTCCTGTGGTAGAAATTCCTGCTCATTCTGCTTCATATTGCTTCACTGATTCCTACTATTCCTACTTCATCCTACTTCATATTGCTCACTAGATTTATCTGCCTTAGTGCTCCACAGTGGTGCTGATTATCAGGTGTAAGTGGTGTTCCTCAGGGCTGGTTATAGAGACCAGCACAGTTTAACATGACTTGGGCAGCAGGAATGAGGGCATTTCTAGCGAGTTTGCCAACAACACCAAGCTGTGTGGGGCAGTTGACACCCTGGGGAGTAGAGATGTCATTCAGTGGCATCTAACAGTCTTGAGAGTTGGGCCTGTGCAAACCTCAGGGAGTTCAACGAGGCCAAGTGCAAGGTTTTGCACCAGGGTCAAAGTAACCATAGGCTGGGCAGAGGATGGATTAAGAGCAGGTCTGAGGAAGACTTGGGGCAGTTTATTGACATAAAGCTCAACGTAACCCAGAAAATCAATTCTATCCTGGGCTGCACCAAAAAGAATGTGATCAGCAGCTCAAGGAAGGTGATTCTGCCCCTGTACTCTACTCTTGTAAGACCCACACTGGAGTACATAGCACAGGAATGAACCTGTTGAAGCAAGTCCAGAGGAGGGACATTAAGGTGATAAGAGAGCTGGAATACCTCTCCTATGAAGACAGGATGAGAAAGCTGGAATTGTTTTTCCTAGAGAAGGGAGACCTTATAGCAGCTTTCCAGTATCTACAAGGGCTACATAGAAGTTGAAGAGGAACTTTTGCAAGGGCGTATACTAAGAGGACAAGGGGAAATAGCCTTAGATTGAAAGAGGAGAGTTTTTGATCAGACATTAGGAAGAAATTCTTTACTGTGAGTCACTGGAACAGGTTGTCCTGAGGAGCTGTGGATGCTTAATCCCTGGAAAGGTTCAAGACCATTTTGAATAGTGCCCTGAGAAAGCTGATCTCATAGGTGGCATCACTGCTAATAGTGGAATAAAGAACTAAGTCTAGATCTTTAAGGTCTTTTCCAAGCCAAACCACTCTATGATACTATAAAAAACCTTGTATTTAAAGGAGTCATGTCAAAGCACTGGACAATGCAATTATTTTTATTCTAATTTTTCTTACATCACTTGATAGCTGAGTTGAAAGGATTCAAGCAAAGGACAACGTGAATAGCCTAACACCCATAAAGTTTACTTTAGGCTGCCTATTACCATTACCATTTTCATTTACTTATGAAAATAAAATATAATACAGATTATGAAGTGAAAAAAGTGAAGTTAAACAGCACTTAGAAATCTGTTTGTTATCTTTCTCAGAAGCTACATTGATTTTGAAATAATGATAAATATTATATAATGAGTCAAGAGAGCAACTACACCTTCTTGTTTACTGTTTCTGACTCAAGACAATGAGCATGATTTCCTTGCAAGATAGCCTAACAATCTCAAACACCTTGGATCACTTCTTCTGTAACACTATGAGTACAACATGAGTTTTCCCCACAAAGTAGATGAAGATAACTATAGATTTACTATCCCAAGTGATATGCCAGCAAATAAAATACACCTGGGCCTCAGCAAATCAACAAACTCTTAGAACAAAACAACAATTATGCAGCAATTACTCTCATTGTCAGAACTCGATGTTCATCCTGAAGCTGATAAAAATTGCTGTTTACTTTGCAATCTCACACCAAGAGCCGAGAGGCCTAGAGCCTGCAGTGCCTTTACAATCTACTCCTTTACACTATCATATTTAGGGAAAGCTTTTAATTGACATTGTAGGAAAATTTTATAATGAAACGCTTGATTATTGCCCTGCCATAAATAGATAGGAGTTGTATTTCCATCACTACATCATCTGCAATGCTACAGTTCCACTCTTCCAAGTATTATACTCAAAAAAGCCCATAGTTACAATGATTCAACTATCACCTCCTTAGGACTGGACAGTACCCTGAAAATAAGAGTTGTTCCTGCAAAAATATCACTATGCTACTCTTAAGCTAATGCAGAGACTGAAAAACTCACAAGACATTTGAAAGAAAGCTCAAAACCCCAAAAACTCAGAGAAAATGTCTTGAAAGTCATTAACTCCAATTTGGTGTTCTATAGTGTCATAGTCTTCTTTTTAAATTACACATAGGAATTTCTTCCTCCACTAGAAAAAGTAAGTCAAGAAATATTCTTAAGATAGAAATTATTTTTAAAACGTACCTAATAATTAACAAAGGTGAATAATATTTATTTCCAGCCTTAAAACTTAAGTTACAATGGAGTTAGGCTGTTGAAGGTCAGTGTAGTGACCTTAGGTAAAGCAGTAAAAGAACTAACACTAAGTTAAAATTAAAGGTGTGCACATCGTGATAAAGTATTTATGTGGATGCCCACATCACAAAGTAAAATGAACATAGTCATACTTTATCCTAAAGTAATACAAAGATTGTCAAGCAAGTTGACAATCTTTAGGCTGGGTTTCTATAATATTCACTAAGTGCTACAAAACTGTAGAGCATTTTAAAACTCTTTTTTCCAGAAGAAAAAAAATCTTCCATGATTTCACCTGCAGTTATTAATAATCAGCAGCAGTGTGGTTTGGTTTTTATTATGTAAGACAAGCATCAGAAAATTATTTGCTTCCCCTATGAGCTCACGCTTTTCAGAACAATGAAACTTTTTGCTGTATATTTCTCTTCTAGGGAGGAATTAAATCCTCTCTTAGCTATCACTTTGGTGCACATATTCCAAAGAGAATTGTCTAAGAGTGTAACTTGAGGACAAGCTTTTTCCTTGTGCAGTAGAATAAACTAATCCCAGGGAAAAATCTCAGAAGGAAACAATGCAGACAAACTCTCTACACCAAGTGCAAGCATTGTAAAGTGCATTGGGTATGGCTGGAATGGAGTCTGCTGTCCTCACAGCAGATCTCACAGAGCTGTGCTTTGTGTTGGTAGCTAGAATGGGTTGGTGACACACCAGTGTTTTGGCTACTGCTAAGAGGTCCTGATACAGCATCAAGCTTGTCTCTCCAGGCAAACTGGAGCTGGGGACTTCAGCTTGCCAGATGCTAACTATGAACACTACACAGCTGACAGAAACAGGTCCAGAAGATTCCTAGAACACATGATTGATAACTTCTCGATACAGGAACTAAAGGAGATGACTAGGAAAGGTGTTGTCTTTGATTTGTTGCTTGTTAATAGAAAGGGACCCTGTAAAGATTTAAAAAAAAGCACGATGAACTGTCTCAAGTACTGCCAAAGAAGGACATTTCCGTAAGGTAAGCTTCCATATAGGAATTTGAGCACAGATGGCGAACAGGAAGGTGTTAATACCAGACCTAACAGAGGTGAATGTTTTGGAACCAGCCCATGGGATAAAATTCTACTGTACAGACTATGGGAAAAGCACAGATGGCAACAACAGGAAGATGCCAGGCCTGGTGAGGCAGATCTGGGTAACCTGTCCGGACAAAATTTCCCACCATGGCAAACTGTGAGAAAGGAAGCCATTCCTTATACATGTTCCAGCTGAAGCTGTGGGAACAGCATTTACATTCTGTGGATACCTGGGACTCAGACTGTATAAAAGTGCCTCTCCCTCCTTTTCCCCCTCCCCACTGAAACACCAGAAAAAGAAGGGCTGATGAGATGCTGCAAGAACACAGGTGGTGGTATCTTTGGTTTACACACTGTCGAAATCTCCTTCCCCTCTCTCCCTTCTCTCCCCCTCCCTTCCCTCCTCCTCCCTTCCCTCTCCACAACTCTGTCCTCCACTCCTCTTCCCTTCTCCATAACCCTTCCTTTCCCTCTCTCTCCCCTTCCTTTCTTCTCTATCTATCTTGCTACCTCACATTTACTGTTAGCTGAAATGCGTACTGACTTTGGCATATGGTCCTGTCTGCACCTTAATTCAGATAGAGGCATCTCTTAATAATATTGTCCTATGTTATTTTGAAGTTAGAAGTACGATCATAACAGGCTCATGGGTGAAGTTGTAATCGATGGCCATATTGGCTACAGGAACAGTAAAGCAGTTGGGTTTATAAACTCTAGTGACAGGAGGAAAACTTTCAGGAAAACCTCACTTCTGGGTGTAAGAGGAGCACATGCTTTTGAAGCTGCTGAGATCCATCAGTGCTGGTCACTTTTTAAATGCCACCTCCTTAGTGCACAGGAGCAGGCAATTCCAAAATGTCAAGCAGGCAAGGCAGAGGGCTGACTTGGTTGAACAGGGATCTTCTGAGGTTAAGGTGGAGAAAATAAAGTGTATTGCCAGTGAAAGTGAGGTTGGGTGACATAGGAGGAATACAGAAATACAGGAATACTCGCCACTGCAGGGAGAAAATGCATGTTGCCAGAGCTCAAGTAGAGTTGAATATACTCTATGTCCAGAACTATATGGGATAGTTAAAAGAGCTTTATAAAATGCATTGATACCAAAAGGCAGTGCAAAATATCATCATCCTGTTGCAACATGAGAATGATGACCTGAAAAACAGGGACATAGACAAGGCAGGAATGGTCAATGTTTTCTCTTCCTCAGCCTTAAAAACTGATTATGGGTCACGGGTTTCCCATTGCCCTGAACGGGAGGGGCTTGGTTGCAAGTATGATAAACTCCAGGAAACTCCAAACTTGTGTGGGATCTGCTGCCTCATCTGGATCCCTGCAAGTCTCTGGGGCCTGGTAGGATTCATCTGAGAACACTCAAAGAACTGACTGATGTCATGGGGAAACCTCTCTAAGTGAGTTTTGAATCTCCTAGGAATCTATAGAGATACCAGTTGACTGGGAGCTGCCTAATGCATCCCAGTTTTCAAGAAAGGCAAGGAGGAAGACCCTGAAGGCTACCGTCAGTCTCACTTAAGTGCCTGGTAAAAGTCTCGAGAAGACTGTTCTGGGAGTTATTGAAAAACACCTGAAGGACAACTAAACTGGGAGGAGCTACCAGGAGCTATTAGGACAATGTGTTACTTCTTGAATATGAGCTTGAATATGAATATACTTCTTGAATATAAGCTTAGTCTGAGAGATAAACATATAGGCAAACTAACAGATACCTATAAAGGAAAGAAGGCAGAATTCCTTTGTCCCTAAGGGTCACTGCTAGGCAGGCAGATCAGTATATTGACAGTTAGGTATTAAATATGTGTAAAAAAAAAAGACATAAAGGATTATTTTAGGGAAAATGTGGATGGAATAAATTTATTTATAGCAGTTGCTTAAATACTAGTTTTATGGATGAATACAGTTTTATTTTTGTCTCTTGTTCAGAAAGTTAGACTATGCTTTTAAATCAGCTTGAGATGAAAATTTTCAAGATATTGTGAATGGAGAAGAGAAAGTAACTAACAAAATGTCCTTCTATACACCTGGAGACAAGAGCACAATGTTGCAGTTAAAATTTAATGAGAAGAATCGAAAAGTTGGAGGCTGTGATGTGATAGAAATGTTAACACCATTAAATGGACAATAACAATTAATATATAAGCCTGGAGAGAATGAAAAACCATAATTTTAGCATTTGGCCATCTCTCATGTGAATTTAATTTTTGGAGTGTCTAGGTTGAGATCCTGGTGCCTGAGCAATAAAAATATCAGGAAAGTACATTAGAGATAAAAGGCATTGCCTAATATTGCAGTTTGGTTTGCAGAAATAAAGCCTGAGCTGTGCATCATGCAATAAGAAGTTACAACAGTCGTTTTGCCACTAATTCTGATTTATTATTATCCCATTTTCTCCACATATAACACTAGTATAATAATGATTTTTTTTTTTCTCTAGAAATGGAGAAGAAAGTATTGCAATTTTTACAATTACAATTATTATAATCTTTGTTAAAATTAGAAAATAAGATCATATAGATGTTAAAACTGATAGAGAATAACTGTGTACTTATTTCAGGCTTGTAAAGAGTGTGCAGTAAATAAGGCAAAGGCCAACACTTGAATGATGAACTTAAAAATATTAAACAGCTGCCACATACTCAAGACACCATTCATCCAATGCAATGAAGGAGGCAGGGAGCCTAAGGGAAATACTGTGTGACTGTGTAATTAAAGACTATGTTAATGAATTTGCACACAGAGGCTGAATTATACTTTCATGAGTAACTTACGTATCAACACTTCTTAATTTTTGAAAAATTGACTTTGCAAAAAGACTACACTCTATAATATCTATCTCACAGTTATTTTTTTTTTTAATTCAATCCCCTTAATAGATAGTTTAAGCTAAAGACAGAAAAGTCATATATTGTTTGAATAAACTTTTTACCTCTATTATACTATGTTTCACTTGTAGTTTTTGAACATGATCTACTGCAGCACAGACTGAATCAGAGGTTTAATGATTAACAGGTTGTGGAGAAATCCTAATTCCAGTAGAGTGGAAAAGGATCACTGTGACCTGTGTTAGCGCATCTCTCAAACATCACTCATCCAGGCGCCAAAATAACATAGAAATCTCAAGAGAATAAACAGGTTTTGGATTCATGCTTTTCTCTGTACAGAAACAGCTCTGACTGACAAAGAAGCCCTGGGTATATGAGAAATCTCTTTACTAAAATGAAGAGGTCACTTTAAATACCTAAAAGCAGTAATTATGGACTCAGTCAGAATTTAGAATATTACTTACACTTGAGCCTAATTTTCCAAACAGAAATAGGTTTGTTTTGTTTTGGTTTGTTTTGTTTTTTTTAAATCATGAAGTTGATACTCAATTCTATATCAGAAACAAATCTAAAATGTCTAAATTTTAAGACAAGGAGCACACAGCCAGTCTCAGGTTTAAAAGGAAGGGGTTTTTTGAGACAGTTATCTAATGAAGAAATGGCCTTGCTTTTAAAACATTGTTATTCAATTAGGTTTGTGTATGCTTATGTTAGATATCAGTCACTCATCTAGTTAAGGCCTGCAAAGGAACAACATTCAGATAAAATCAATTTTGGGGATTTCAATATGCTTTTTTGTGGTCAAGAGTATTCAAATATCTTTATCAAAACTAAGCATTAAAGATTTTAAAGATCAGAAAAAGATCAGAAGTTATCAGATCTGCTTAGATTTTGTAGTCATGTTTTTGTTATGTGGCAGGATATTACCTATTAAGATATTGCTGTTTTTAATGGTTCTAAGGACTTGAAGAGGACAATTGCCTCTCTCAAAACACTGTGAAGGCCACAGAAGGAACTAGCCACAAAATAAGCTACCACAGCAGGAACCTGTGATGAGCACAGAAGGGTGAAATTTGCAACAGGAAGATGCTGATTCCAGGCCTGACAGAGACACAATCTGGTTAGTACATCCAGGTTAATACATCCAGGCAAAAGTTCCCACTGTAGTGAATGGTAGGAAAGAAAGTAACTGCTCATCCAGAGAGTCACAGAATATCCTGAGTTGAAAGAGGCCACGAGGATCATTGACTCCAACTCTTAAGTGAACAGTACGTACAGGGATTGAATCCATAACCTTGGCATCATTAGCCAAGTGAGCTAATCTCAGGATACATGTATTGCCCTAAGTTACAGGAGCAGCATCTGCACCCCACGGATACCTGGAACTTGGACTGTATAAAGATGGTATCCCCAGAACAACTTTGGGAGCCCCACCCTGAGAAGCCCAGGGTGAAGAAAGGATGTTGCTGTATCCATAGGGAGTAACTATTTTCTGTATTTTTGACTTTGGCATTTGGTGTCATTTGGTCCCTTAATTTGAGCAGAGGCATCTCTCACTAATTGGGCCATAATAACAGTTTATGGGGAGAAAGCAGATACCAAAACTACTGCCAGAATATTTATTGCAACTTTAACTTGTGCTGTCAGAATTTTTTAAATGAATGTGATATTTATTGATGTGTATAATGTATTATATACAGTCTCTTCAGTCATGTATAAGAAGTTTACTAGAATAGGACAGAATCTCCCTCATGGACCACTATTTGAACACAGACTGACTAAAATTAAAAAATAAAGTAACTTGCTTTTCAGTAATAGGCAGAATCCAGTTATTAATTTTTTTTCCAGAGAATCCCAATTTTGTCATAAAGGTTGTCAGGCAAGACTGTTACCATGACTAAGACCTGTCAGAGAGCCACTACAGTTTTTAAACTTTTCCATGTTTCCATGGAAGTTAAGTAGCTTAAGTAGATCACTTTTTAAGAAGGACATGTGAGGTACTTTGGAAATTATGCAGCCCGTAAACCTTCTTCATTTGCTAGAACTTCAAAATAATGGATCATGCATTTTTCAAAACAAAAACTAAATGAAAATTGTGTGCCTAATTTTTGAGCTACCATAGAACAGAAAATCATTTGGACCTGCAGTAAGGATCAGGGGGAAAAAAGTGTGGCATAAATATCTCTGCGTCATTCCTGCAATTACAAGGTCAGATCATTAATGTTTGTGAGAGCCATGGAGTCATGACAAGGAAATTAAAAGCAGACAATGACCTCAAAGACAAAGTAAGGAAAGGCATATAAAACAATGAATTCCAAAAAATAGCATGTGTTCCTCTTCAACTAATAAACAAAACTACTCCTCTCATGACCACCAAGAAAGATATTTAAATTCAGATGATTTAGACTTCCTTGCATCCCTAGGAATTCCTTTAAGTGCCTTTACTGTTTCTAGTGATTTGAAACGCATACACACAACCAAAATAACAGATTTAAAACCATCCAGAAAACATCAAGTGCTGAGTATTGTATTGAAGTTGCACTTTATAACATTATATTAAAATAAGTTTTATTAGTGACAACTCCCTGCAATTTCTAGATATTGAAGTTAAATGAGGATTCCTTAGTCTCATTGAATTACACTCACTGATTCAAGAGGCAGAGTGTAAACTGGGCTAATTATGGTTTAGAGACTAAGAATATACCATGTATATGTCCACTGTCATCTAATGGAAGCTTGAAAATGAACTAAAGAAATAGAAAATGAAAGAGTGAAAGAAGGAAAGATGTAATATTATTGTAAGTCAGTTATCAATTCAGTTAAAGATTCTGCAAGACGCAATTCCATTTCCTTTGTGAAGATGAGTGTTTTTATGAAGCTGGCAAAAGAAATAAGAAATGTCTTTTGTCAGAGGGAACCTCTATGGAGAGAAAGGAATAAAATTTGGGACTCTTTATGTTCTACAGCTGGAAATTGTTTTGCCTACTTGAAGACTAAAAAGTTTTAGAGAAAAAGTACAAGTTATATACATTGTAGCAGATGCCAGTTATTCAAAAGCAGGTTCAACAAGTCTAGGTGAAAAAACTTATTCCTACACATTTATTTAATTTCATAAATGCAGGTGTTTAATGCAAACTCATGATGGCAGTATTGAACAGGCCTAACTTTCACTTGAAAGGTCTGACTAATGTAAATGACAATGGAATCTCCAACAAAATTTGTTGGAGCTCCTTAGCAAGAAGAATAAATGTTCATTTCATCAATAATCAGCTCACTTCTACCACTGCAAGTAGTGTTGTAAGTGGTGCTTAAAAGTAGGAAAGTAGTAAAAATGAAATAACACTGGAAATCATGAAAAATTAGAAGTCTAAAGAGTGACATTTATTCTTGGATCCTTTCAGAAGAGATTTAATGGGATGTTACCCACACTTGATTATTTCACTAAAATACCCAGTAAATTTCAGTTCTGCAAGACAGCTGCACTTGGAACAGTTCTCTGCACAAAATACTTTGTGATCCTCCTTTTACTGATAATTCACCTTGTCTCTTAGGTTTTCCATTCCATATCCACATTCTGATTTTGAGAGGGTGTGCTTTACTGTGGGGTGCCACCCCTGCTTCTCAATAGACAGTTCTATGAAACTACTCAAGATCTAAATTTGATTGTTCACACCAACTCCATTACTTTAGGAGGAGTTAACTTTCCTTTACACTGACCCTCACTTTCTACCAATTGTTTTAATGAAAACGCAGGAGTTTTAAATTAAGTTTTAAGTCAAATGTTCATTATTTCTCTAAAACTTAATATCCACCACTAAATATTTCCTTTCACAGAAAAATTCTGAAGGCAAGTTGTCATAAAAAGCCGAAAATGGTCTAAGAAAAACCCAACAAAACAGCTACCTCATTTTATCCTTTAGTCTAGTGACTGAAGCTCTTATCTCATATGAAAACTATGTATGTATAAATGCATTTCACCAAACAAAAGAAACTTGGATACAAAGTAAATTTATACTTGAAATACACTAAGCTCTCTGCTCATTCAAAGAGGTTTCTTTGGCAAAAAAACCTATCATTATTGAATCACATTCATTTCTTAAGTACTTCAAGTATATTACTGGTGGTTCAGTAACGGTGGAAGCGAGACAGGAGTAGCAGGAAATTGCAGCTGCACTGGGCCCAGATCACGCTATCGGCTTGGGTCACAACACAGTACCAAAATCTTCACAATCTTCTTTACTTCCCCCCAGTAAATCAGTCCAGTGTTCAACCATAGCCTTAGAATTATGAAAATTTTATAAAAAAGAGCATTTAATTCTGACAAGAATGTTATTTGAAATGCTCCAGAAAAAATAAAAGAACTACTGTATAAGCAAATAACAAGAAATCTTTCCTATTTACCATAAATGTAGCTTTTCAGAAATATAACTAATAGAAAAAGGGGGAAAGTTAAAGTTTTTGTAAATTAAGGGACATCATAGATGACAATAAGTACATCCTTTGGCACAGAAATAGTAGATTTAAATATGTTCATTTTTACTACATTAAAGATTGAAAACTAGAGATAGCAGTGCTGACTTTATGACTAAATCATCCATAAGCATAGAGCCAATCAGAATTCAACTGAAAGAAAAGTATCTTAAGTAACATTAAGTCGTGTCTCTCTAAATGTCTTAGGAATAGCCCAATTTGAGCAAAACCTAAATTTTAATTTCTTTTTCTTTTCAAATTATTATCTTAGTCTGGGCTACCCCCTCCTCCCTGTCCCTGCCCCACTTGCTGAATGAAAAGTATATCTAAACCACCATATTCTAAAATAAAGGTGAGGTGTTACATTTTTTCAGTAGTATTGGTCTCACTGGGAACAGGAATCTTACAGTCACTGAGGAAGACTGGAATGGTGGTCCTTCTGGTCAGGTTAGTTCTGGCTTGCTAACCACAGAGACAGAAGGGAATAAACTAGTTTTGTGCTGGCTGTCCACACATTACCTGCACAAAGCTTCACACCAACAGAATATAATACTTTCCCACTTTCAAGTCTTATTAGATTAATATTTAAATGAAAGTATTTACTCCAAAATTTAGCAAACAGACTGCTTTAGCAGACATACCTATGAAAAAAGAGAGCAGGTAGAATTGTACTCAGCATTGGTGAGGCCCCACTTCAAGTATTGCATTCAGTTCTGGGCCACTCACTTTAAAAAGGACAGTGAGATGCTGGAGTGTGTTCCGAAGAAGGCAACAGGGCTCGTGTAAGGTCTAGGAAATATGTCTTAGCAGGAATGGCTGAGGGAGCTGGTTTTGTTTAATCTCAAGAAGAGGCTGCTCAGGAGGGATCTCATCGCTATCTACAAGTACCTGAGAGGGTTTTAGCGAGGTGGGGTCAGTTCTTCTGCAATTTTTTGAGTGACAGGACCAGAGGAATTGTCTTAAGCTAAGATAGGGGAGATTAGGATTAGCTTTTAGAATAAAAAATTTCTCTATTAGGGTTGTCAGGTATTGGAATAGGTTGTCTAGGGAGGTGCTGAAGTCACCATCCCTGGAGATGTTTAAGAGGTGTCTGGGTCTGGTGCTGGACGATCTGGTTTGGTAGTTTAGTGTATGCAATGGTAGTGCTGAGTGAACAGTTGGATTGGAGGATCTTGAATATCTCTTCCAACCTTGATGATTCCATTTTGAGAAAATGTTGTCCTGGTATGGAAGATAATAACTAGTTACTACTTAGAGAACAGAGAGAACAAAACTCTTAAAAATTGAGAACATGCCACAAACGTAATGATTTTAATTATGGTTCACATGCCTATCCAGATATCCTAAATATCGCCGTTGTGAAATTATTGCAAAAGACACTTAAAATAAACTATAGAAATCACAGAGAAAATATTTCCAGGACCAGTTAGCTGGGTAATAAGGCCATGTTAAAGCAAATTAATTTTATAATCCTTAATAAATGGTTGAAGAGATCAAAATTAGAAAACTTCCAATCACTACTCTACGTATCTATATGATTATTTCTAACCTAAAGCTGCATTTTGGATAGATAAACAGAAAAAAACCCCTATGATACTTATTGAAAAACCCACAAAATAAAACCAGTTTTAAATACTCCTTAAAACAAGGGTGGAAGGGAGGAGGAAAAGCTAACAGTTTGAAATAGGCATTGACAATCTTTTTTTCAGCTCCCTACTGGGTAATATGAGCATATCACCAACAGGTGTGGGACCTAAAATTGTTGAAAGTGAATAAAATTTGACCCACCATCTGTTTTTCTTAAAAACAGACAATTAATGATTTAATTGACTTGGCACACCATATATTACAGTACATATGTCACACTAGATGAAGTGATTTGGTTTCTACAAAGTTGTAGAAGAGGTGCCTTGAAGCTTTTAGATTATTCTTATTTTTTGGTTGTAATATTTTAGAGACATTTTTTTTATTTTGAGAAAAAACTATGCCCAGGGCTTAAATTCTGCCATGTGAAGCTTTTAGGCTTTTTAAATGCAATGCTAAAGCAGGAAATAATGCACCATACTGCTATGCCAAATGTTATTTATTACACTCTGTCTGTGCTTTCATTTTATGAAGCCTGCGGCTGGACTGTCAGATTACAGGTGTCCTTTAAGTTGAAATAAAAACTTAACAGTAGTAATTGCCATGTTAACTGAATATATAGTATCTTCCTGCTGCCCAAGTATAAGATATTTTCCCAGATTATAAATATGCTAACACAATGTAGACTTTCAGGATTCTTTTTTATTTAATTTGTCTATTTTTTAGCCATTTCTATTTCTTAACCATTTAAGTGGTTAGCATATGGAGAAAAATAACCAATTTGAGGAGAAAATAATATTAGCACAGTTTGCTCGAATAAACAAATTGCAACACAGTATCTTTAGATAGCTGTAGTGCTCAATGGTTTCTATCACCAAATATAATGTTATTTTTTAACCTAAATATGATCTACAAATGCCATAACACTTATGCTCTAGTTTCTTTTCATACAGTTATGCATATTGTAGATTTATTACTGCAGCTATGTGCATAACCTGCAGCTATTACATTCATACCTGTTTTAAGTAATTGCAAGACAGAATTTTTAAAAATGCATGGTTGTATGTAATAAATAATGTGTGACCACTTCTAGGTCTTGCCAACAAAATTACTGTATTCAACAACACATTCCATTTTTGTCCCATTTAAGGCCATCACATTTTGTTTTCCTTTCAATTTAGCCAAAATTTTAAACTGAAAGTTCTTTTTAGTTTTATTTTCTTCATTACTACTAACAATGCTACTACCAGAAGTTTAAATTTTTATATAATTCACTATTTTTCAGAAAGTCAAGCACATTTTTTTCCCCTTTTGAAATTCCTAGTTGTTAAGGCAACCATTTTCTCTATGCACCTCTATGTATTTACTATAAATCTGATCTCTAAAAATAGTAATTTCTTTAATTATAGTGACCTTTACCACTTGCTCATAGATTGTAGTACATTCCTTCCCACTGCCCTCTACAAGTGGAAGGTAAATGTTAATGTTAGGGAATAAAAAAAACAACGGAAAGGTGAATGTAAATCCAGGGAAAATGACCATATACTAGCAAGTTTATGTGCCATCTATGTTGTTAATAAAGTTTCTCTATGTTAATTAGACAATCTGAATGCTAGACAAAACGTGTTAGACAAGGAAGAAATTCTTAGTTCTTTTTGTATTGTGTGTACTTTTGCTTATGCTTAGACTGAATGTATCACTCCACTGAAATGGGAGTTGCTCTTTATCCCTTCCTTTGGCTGTGTCTGCATGACACAGCTCTCATCATTTTAGTTTCTTCAGATCTCCTCTCTGAAATGCCTCCTCAAAGAGCAAGAATTTCAAACCCCATGATTTTAGGGAAAAGGTGTTCAAAATTTCACCAAGAAAAACTTTTGAAATTCTTTCTTTAAATTTGGAATAGTATCAGTTTGTTTGCCTGACTATTTCCAACAACTCAGTTGAGTTTTAAATAACATCATCAGCAGATCTTCTAATTTCCATTACTGCCAAAATCACCTTCTAAAGCTGACTTGTGAACTCATTTGTTTCATGTCATCTAATTAATTTCATCAGGTTAACTTCTGTATTTGTTCAGTAATTTACATTAATACTCAGAGAAAGCTGTCATATTAGCTCTTTAATTACTATTTAATTAAAATATTGGTCTCAACACCTATTTAATAAAGTTTATTTTCTTCACAAATGAGTCACTGCAACAATCCAAATAGTTCAACTTAAAAGTCCTAAGTGACTAACAAAAGCAATAATCAAGACTTTTTAGTTTAGAGGCACATCCTCTTATCTCTATATTTTTCCAAATAACTTAAAATGCAGATTTTATTTATATTATACCCTATGGTTTTATATATTTTTCCATATTTGTTAATCATTAAAAAATCAACCCAAACCTGCTACCAACTCCAGTTCAATTTAAAAAGGAAAAAAATCTATAATCTGCAGAAATTGAAACAAAGACATTAAATGCCTTTCTGTATCACCAAAGTTTCTCAAATGAATTTCATAGTTTCAAGACATGGCAATTTCAAGTGTCTCTCTCCTAAGCCCCCATTATAAGTAGCTCAAAACAGCATCCCAAGACTCAATTTAGGTGAGAAGTCAGCTGTTATCTTCTTTCATTGGCTGTCTCCATCATCTGACAGCATGAACAAAATTTTTACCGTAGAATTACAAGTTGGTTCAGTTTTACGTTCACAATGCAGTTGCACTTTCATGTAAGTAAAATAACTGGAGTTGCACATACATATTAGATTATTCAACTGCAAAAATACATCTGTGTGTGCATTATTATTTTTTATATTGAAAGGTGTTTCCACTTGAGGGTGTCTAATTTTTTTTTTCCCATGGTAAAGGAAAAAAATATAGAACTTTGTTTTTTACAAACCAGGAAGGAATGGGTATTTTCCTGGTAGTTCTCAATGTGAAAATACTAAACCACAGAAAACTGTCTCCAAAGGACACTGGACTGATATAAAATATGTTTATTGTCAGTATTATGACAAGTAATTTAGAACAAGAAAAAACTTAAAATAATTTTTAGAGGAATGACATAAAAAAGTGTAAGTTTATATTTCAAAATCTTCATTTTTCCTTCTTAAAAGAAGCAAAAAATATTTGTTTCCATTACTTTTTCTTTCACTTTAACTTAGAGATTGTATAAAATAAAATTAATTCTTATTATTCACTGTGTTTTTAGAGCAAATGTGTCCAAAGACTGCATCAGAAGCACTAAACTCCATAGTATGTTGTCTGGAAAACCATAACATTTGCTTAGTCATATCACCTTGGAGCTTCTTAGTGTTTCTCTGCCACCCACTTTCTCAGGTGTTCAATCTGACTTCATGAATATTCCTGAAGTTACAAGGAATTTCAGATTAGCTACTCTCATCATATGCTACTTCAGCTTAGCAGTTCACTTTTTACATGATTTGCAAGAGTTTCAATATGTAAAATATCTCAGCCTAGAGGAAGGGGAGAGGAAAAAAGAAAAGAAGAATGAAATGGAAAGAGAGAGGGAGGAGTGAGAGAAAAGGGGAGATTAAAGGAGAGAAGAGAGTGACCCTGGCACTCTCTCCTTTTTGTGTAAATGGAAGGACTTTTCTACAATGTCTAGAGAATCCATCAGTTGCAAATGAGAAAAGAGATGGCCAGATACTGAAACACAGAAATGTAACTACAATAATAATGACAACAACAACAAAAAATGTATTTTGAGCTGTTGTTTAGAGAAAATAAAGGCTCAGTGTTTAGACACCTCAGCATCACCTTGGAGCACTGGCCAGTCAGTGCAGTATTTTGCTTTCTGATAAAATTGAATCTTTTAGCATTTTGCACATTCAGCTAGTGGTTAAATAAAAACCAACAAAAAGTTAAACCTAAAGGCAAAGACAAATGCCACTCTCTTTCTTTTATGAAGAAAAAAATTTTAAAAGCCTAGATTTATAATTCAAGGATAAAGATGATTGTCTGTTTTTTGATGTGACAGCACAGAAAAAAAAATCCTCTCGAGATTAGAGATTGTATTTTTGCCTTAGTTTTAAGGAATGCAAATTCACACTATACATCTCACTTTAATAACAGATATGCTCCATGGGGATCAACAATGTGTTATTCTAGCATTTTTTATATGTCACGGAATACTTTATGCAGAGAAATACACCACACAGGGCTAAAAGAAGGAGGGAAAAAAAAAAAAGAAAAAAGAAAGCATTATTATGGATTTTTAATTGAAAAATACAAGTTTTTAAATAATTTCCATTTTTTACATTAAATATAATGATGAAAGGGGATGTTGAACATATATTTCAGATAACCAACATGAATTATCACATAAATAAACTTTCTTTTAAGTTAAAAACCTCTTTATATAGTCTTTCATATAATTTTTAATTTAAAAAATTAAAGTTAAAAAAACCAAACAATAAAAGCAAAAAAAAGAACATCAAGCAGAAATTCACGTAATGTTCACTGTGGCAAAGAAACTAGATTTTAGTAAACTGTTGCTTCAGCACCAAAAAAATATGAAGAAAACTTACAAAAAATTTGGCAATAACACTAATTACTGTGAAAGTATAGGGTCATTGGTTCAGAAAAATAAAGAATTAATTTAATGCAAGGTAATTTAGTGATAAGTGCACTATCTGTGCACCATCCTTGGAAGTAAGAATCCTCATATAGTAAGCTGGTGTAATAGTTTTGCCTGGGGTAAGGAGCAGTTTTCTTCCCAGAGGGTCATGGTGCTGTTTGGGATTTGCAATGGTAATAACAATGATAAGACACCGATGTTTTACCTACAGATGATCAGTGCCTGCACAGAGTCTAGGTTTTGGTGTTCCTCAGCACCCTAATAGTGAGGGAGCAGGAGGGGACACAGCTGGGACAGCTGATCCCGACTGACCCAAGGGATAGCCCACAGCTTTTGACATCATGCTCAGCAATAAGAGCTGCGAGAAGGAGGGAGGCAGGGAATTTCAGAGACATAGAGTTTGCATTCCTGAGTAACCATTATAAAAAATGTTGCCCTGCTTTCCTGGAAGTAACTAAACATGTGCCTGACAGCAGGGAAAGGAAAGTGAGTGCCTTGCTTTGTTTTGCTTGCATGTGCAGCTTTTGATTTACTTATTAAACTCTCAGCCCAGAAGTTTTCTCCCTTTTCCCCTTTGGATTCTCTCTCCCAGCCTGCTGCAAGGGGTGCAAGCACAAGGCCAAGTGGGTTTTAGCTTCCTGCTCAGGGTTAACTGCAACAATCAGGCAAATCTAATGTATTGTAGCTTTTAGGCATTTTCTCTGGAAATATGTTACAGAAAATACCAACCAACAGCAAACTGAAATAAAGGGCCAGCAATAAATGCAAGATACACTCTAATCTAATACAATATAAGTAATTAATAGAAATTTCTCAGAATATGAAAATATATGAATATTAATTTCTCAGAATATGAAAAGCCCTGCTGATGTTATATTGTTTTCTAGCATAATAGCATTCATGGAAAGTAATTATTGACTTGGAGGAAAAAGAAGGCAAAAAAAGAATATTCTCAGGGCGTATGCTTGGCACTATGGAAAACCCAGAAGTTCAAGCTAGGGAAGTGCAAACACTTCTTTGAGTGTTTCATCTGGAAACATTTTGAAAAATCTCTATACATACATACACACCTAAAGTTCTGACTATAATTTAAATATAGTGCTGACCCACTCGTAGCTACCCAACATACTGAAATATACAAAAGAAAACAACTAGTTTCACTCTTCATCCAAGCAAGATATATTTTTAGCCCTCTGTTCCATGCAACGTCAACAGATGAAGAAATTAAGCAACTACTATGCCGTGATGTTTTAGTGGACAAACAGATGGAAATCTTAATTCTGTCATCCTTTCGCAGACTGATATAGCAGGAAATGCATCTTAGTATTTTGAAAGCTGACATCTCCAGAGACTGCCACACACAGACCTTCACCACTGCTAGAAAACTGCTGCAGTGAAGCTGGGAGGGGAGCCTCCATCAACTCAAATTCAAGTGCAGTAAAAGGAGACTAATCAGGTATGGTAAACTCTCAGTGTTGTAAAATGTGTGGAGAAAAGAGACAGGTTTGAAGTCAGGAATCACAGCCAGTTGGTGGAGAACACAAAAAACCATGTAATGTGAATAAGAAGGTAGATTCACTCAGTGATAAAAAAGATAATAAGGATGGACACAGAACTTTATATTCCTGCCACTTTTTAGAGCTCTTCAGGTCAAGATAACCTAACTGCTATTCTGTCATGTTGGGCTTTTAAATTCTACCCTTTGCCCAGGAGAATCTTCCAAAAGCATGAATTGCTTTATTATTTATGTATTTGTTTTTTCTTTCAGTTACAGAGATAAAGTTCAAAAATGCTTGTAAGAAAATTCTAACTTAAAGAAGCTGTTTTGAGTATTTTTTTTTTTGCCCCTAAATCAAATAGAAATAGTCAGTCTCTCGTAACATATATTCTTATTGTATAAGACAACAAACCAAACTGCAGTAAAATACACCCTAAAATACTGCAGAGGACAAATCAGAGTAACAGCCACTTTGCTGCCCAGTGTTCTGGTTTAAGCAGTAGCTAATACTTAGGGACATAGCAAAAGATGACCTTTCCACATGTAATGTATTCATATTGCCCAACAGACTAAGGTCAGAGCAGTGAAAATCCTTCCACTTCTTTATGGATAACACTACCACAAAAGGTTATATTGCTAAATGCTTTTAATTAAATAGTGTAAAGCAGGAAGACTGACCTACAATTTTATTGAACAAAATTTAAAAGTCGTGGGAGTCACCTTCAAATAAAAACTTGTCTGACTAGTTCTCCACTGACAAGAGGGGAATTGTAGAAAAGGATCATAAGTCATATGCCATCTTCCTTTTAACCAAACAAAACAATTAAGTAGAATTGTGAATATTAAATTGATTTGATGAAGACAATAACCTCATTTTTAATTCAGTTTGGAAAATATAATATTAAACAGCACTAACATGGAGAATCAGAATAGTTAGGGTAGGAAGAGACCTCTGAAGATGACCCAGTCCAGCCTGAGTTCATCTAGTTCAATGTCCAAATCAGTTTAAGACTCAATATTCAAAAAGAAGCTTATATACAACAAGCACCAATAAATAAATGTTTTGGGACATAGGTGAAATGGAGAAAAAGCATACAATTTAATTTTCTAAGAACTTGCTTTTAGACTGAAGACCTATTTTCACAAATTTGGGAAAGTTAACAGAAAAGTGAAAGTTTCTCAATTCCAAAAATATACTCCTTCCAGAAATTATTTTAAAAGACATCCAAAAAAAACCCACACTAAAATACACTCTGATACAACCTCTTTTAGAGACACAGCTTGCTGTAACTTTTAAATTACCGGAGACCAGGTAATTTAAAATCTTTGAAAGATTACAGAGTCACAAGAAATACTGGTAAAAATCTATTGAAAAGCTAAATTCCAATAGCTGCATAAAATATTGCAATTTTTAAACCCTCTACTACATGATATTTTAAAGACCTTCTTTATAAAGTAACTTGTAACTTTTAAGTACTCAGAATACCACTTAAGGTGTTATGAAAGACCAAATCTGATGCAACATTGATTTATATTTATCCCTAGAAATTTTATGAATTAAATATATAATTTGAATATTTTAAAATTATAAATTACATAGTAACATTTGACTATTTGTTGGATTAAAAGTAAATTTTTGTGTGTTTAAGTGCACACGTACACAAACAAGTTGCGCGCAGTCTCTTGATTAAGTGTAGAAAATGGGTAGTAGTGCAGCAGTAGTTTTTTTATTCAAACCCAGATGCAAAACTTATATCCTGATAAAGATAGGAAATTCCTTGTTTCAGCACTACAACAAACATGAACTTTTCTAATAATGAAGATGTATTATTGAAAATTGAAATGTTAATAAACATGCTGGAAGAAATTAGTAAGTAAAAGCTAGTATCCCAATAATAACAACAAAGCAAGCAAAAAGAACAGCAACAGCAATAAACCAACCAAACAAAAACTAACAAACAAGAACTAAAAACAAAAAAAAAAACATCCACAAAAACAAAAGAAAAGAAACAAACAAAAAACCAAAAATGCACCACAAAATCTGTTCTGATGTTATGCATCAAAGTTTTGGAAGAACTTAGTTTCTAGGGAACAATACATGATTATTTGTAAACAGCCCTCTCAAAACCCCAAAAACTACCGAGAGTTAGTAATCAAACAATATAGGTACTCCATCTGAAAGAAGAACAAAAACTTCCAATCTGCCTAGCTGCCATAAAGCAATAGCAGAAAATCTAAGTAATTTTTCTGTACCCATGATTCCATGAAAATAACTTGGGTTATGACTCAAAGTGCAGGTTGAAAAGCTTAAGAAATGTCCAATTTCTTAAGGTGATTTTAGTAGGTTAGGACAGAGATGCAAATACAATTTTTATTTTCAGAAATAGTTTCAAATGACATCTGAAAAGTACAGAGATGTAAACCTGAGATGTAACAAGACTGTAGAAATTATAATTAGGCTTAAATTCAGCTGACACATGGATAAAAATGACATCCATAAAACATCATGGCTTTTTTAAAGCCAAGTCCAGCCTTATAAATCCACTAATGCTTTCCAGCAAGATTAGCTGGCATACAGATGAGAGAAATCCAGTTTAGGTATACTATTTGGAGTTCTATAAGGGCATTTGAGGAAGTCCAAATGGAAGGTTCTCACAGAGATTAGGAACTCTCATAAAATGACAGGCTTTTTCTGCATATTTGCTTAAAATATAGCTAGTTGATGGTAAAAGAAAATGGTCAGTTCAGCCAGAGGAGGGAAGTCACTAATGCAATTCCTCAGATTCTAATCTGTTTCACATAATCACAGAATGGGTAAAGCTGGAAGGGAGTGTTGGAACCCTGAATGCTGAAAGAGTCAGGCTTTCTGCTTTGACAGGTAGTGATTCTCAGAGGGGTACTGCCTTTGACCTAAGGCCATGGGAATGGCTTCCAAGACTAAGCAATAGCACTCAGAGTTTGTGTTTGTAGTTGAAGAAATGTGTGATGTCACAGGGTGAAATATTTAAGGTTTGAGGGTTTAGGATATAGAATAGTAAAATACATATAAGAGACAATATGGAGAGATTTGGGCTTTGCCTGAATCCTTCTCCTTCACCTTCTTCTTCTTCCACCTCCTTCTTGGGTTTGGGTGAACTTTTCTGGTTGGTTAGTAAAAGCTGCATTGCAGACATTGAGCAATCTTTAATTGGATTATAAATGAAAATATCTTAGGTATCAAGTTTTACTTGCTCTTACTTATTGCTTAAAAGTCCTTGAAATAAAGTAGAAGGAGCCATTTTCTTGCTTTGTAAAACAGAGCTCACGTCGTGTGAGACTGTACCATAGATAAGATATAATAAACAACTGAGTCCAAACGAGATATCATACTGTCATATCATCTTGTGTCTTCTGCCCAGACCTGACTAAACTGAACAAAGTAGCAGAGAGCACAGAGAGTCATCTGGTCTGACCTCCCTGCTCAAGCAGGATCACCCCAGAGCACATTGCCCAGGAGAGTGTACAGATACTGAATTATTCCAGCTCTTGAAGATTTCCAGTGAGGGAGATTCCACAAGCTCTCTGGGCAATCTGTTCCAATGCATGGTCTATGCACATTAAAGAAGTTCTTCCTGATGTTCAGGTGGAACGTCCTGTCCATCAGTTTTTGCTCTTTTCCTGGATCCATCCTCTGACACCCTCCCTTCAAATACTTATAAACATTGATGAGATCCCCTCTCCAAGATCTTTCCTCAAGTTTGAACAAGTCCAGCTCCCTCAGTCTTCCCTCCAAAGAATCATGCTACAGTCCTTTAATCATCTTTTTTGCCCTTCACTGGGCCTGTTCCAGGAGCTCCATGTTGTCTCTTTTTCACTGAGTAGTGAGGCAGATGTGTCTCACTAGGGCTGAGTAGAGAGGCAGGATCACCTCTGGCCTGGTGAAAATGCTCTTCCTCATGCTCCCCAGAACACCATTGGCCTTCCTGGCCACACAGGCACAGTACTGGGCTCAGGGACAGCTTATTGTCCACCAAGACCCCCATAAAGCTGCTTCCCAGCAGGTCACCCCCAGCCTGTACTGGTCCAAGGGGTCATTTTTCCCAAGTGCAGGACCCTGTACTTGCTTTTGTTGAATTTCAAACTATCCTCTGCCCATCTCTGTAACTTTTCAAGTTCCTTCTGAAGGCCTGCACAGCCCTCTGGGGTTTTGGCCACTCCTCCCAGCTTTGTATCATCAGTGAACTTGCCAAGGAGGCATCTGCCCATCCATCCAGGTCTTTGATGACTAAATTAAACAATACTGGGCCCAATATGGAACCTTGGAGGACACCGTTAGTGAAAAACCTTCAACCAGACCCTGTGTCACTGATTATGACCCTATGGAATGTGCCTTCCAACCAGTTCTCAATCCACCTCCCTGCCCACTTACACAGTCAACACTTTGCGATTTTGTCCATCAAGATTTGGTGAGAGACAGCATCAAAAGCCTTGCTGAAGCCAAGGAAGACAATATCTACTGCTCTCTCCCCATTGATCCAGGTAGTTGTTTCACTGTAGAAGGCAATCTGTTCAGTCAAGCCTGATTTACCTTTAGCGAATCCATGCTAAATACTTCTAATCTAATATTTCTTGTCATCCATATGGATAGAGATGGCCTTTGGAGTGAGGTTTTCCAGGGACTGAAGTGGGGTTGACAGGCCAATAGTTCCCCATGTCCTCCTTCTTGCCCTTTTTGAAGACCAGGGTGAGATTTGCTTTTATTCCAGTCTCCAGGCAGCTCTGCTGATTGCCATGACCTTGCAAAGATGACTGTGAGTGACCTCGTTTCGTTGCAGTGTCCAGAAGCTCTCTCATGGACATATCCTGCCAGAGTAGACTTCTGAATGTCAAGTTTCCTTAGGTGTTGTCCAACCCAATCCTCCTTCACCAAGGAAAAGCCTTCCTTCCAAGACTCATTTTTCCCTGGTCTGTGTCAGAGAACCCTGAGGGCTGATCATATCAGTGAAGATTGATGTAAAGAAGGCATTTGATAACTCTGCCTTCTCTGCATCCCCTCTTACCAGGGTCCCCCTCCATTTACTAATGGGCCCACATGATCCTTTTGTTTTTCTTCTGTTATTGATGTGTTTTAAGAACCCCTTCTTGTTGTCCTGGACATCCTTGGCCAGATTTAATTCCAGGTGGGCCTTGACCTTCCTGATCTCATTTCTACTTATTCTGACAATCTCTCTATATTCATTCCAAGAGGCTTCCATCCCCACTTTTATCTCCTGTGTATTTCCTGTTTATGCTTGAGTAATGAGAGGAGTTCTTTATTTATTCACACACATCTCTTGTCTCCTCTGTCTGATTTCTTACTTTTTTGGATGCATTGTTCTTGTGCAGGGTTGGAAGTGATCCTTGGATATCGACCAACTCTCTCGGACCCTGTTTCCCTGTGGTGTCTTTTTCCATGAGATTCGTCCAACAACATCCTCAAAAAGACTGAAGTAATCTCTCCTGAAGTCAGTAGCAGTAAATTTACTTGCTGCCCTGCTTCCTCCTCACCCAATGTTGAATTTCACAACCTCATGGTCACTATAGCTAAGGCTGCTCCCAACCATCACATCACCAAAAAGGCCTTCCCAGTTCATTAGTATGAGGTGGAGCAGTACACCATTCCTTGTGGAGTCCTCCACCTGTGTCAGAAAACTGCCATCAATCCTCTCCAGGATCCTTCTGGACTGTTTCTGCTTTGCCATGTCACTTGTCCAGCAGATGTCAGGGTAGTTAAAGTTATTGTCTGACAATATATTAGAAGATGGAAATCAAGGCAAGCAGTGAAATGAGAAAGTTTGCTGATGATAGCTTACACCTAACAGTAATGAGGACAATTACCTGTGAAGAAATAAAGAAAGGTCCTGCAAAACCAAGTAAGCAGTAAAATGGAAGACTAAATACATTGTATTTCCTAGGAAAAAAAAATAAAATGAAAAGGCATCAGATGAAGCTAGTAGAACTACAGTGAACCAAAGGAAATATTTCTTCACTGCAATGTCCTTGCCATAAATATTTAGTATACTAAAATTATGTATGGGCTTAAGAGAAAAAACAGATGAAATCATGGATGAAAAAATCAATCACTAAATACACTGGATTTAGGAAGTGTCTATGCCACAAACTGTTAGGGAGTTAGAAAACATTTTGTAGAAGAATCACTATATAATTGCTTGCTTTCTTTTCCTTATGTTATACCCCGTTAAATGAATCTTTATTATGCCTTTCTACAACTGTTCCCATATTTTCATAATCTAGGAATTACAAACAGAAAATTTTATGTTGAATTCATTGTTTGAAAATTAGGTAAAAATATTAAATTACATATTTGGCTAACACTGACTGAGTAGGGTCAGAAAAAGTTAATAGTGAATTGTGGCCAACAAAGCAGGAAGAACACAGGAGTAAAATACAAAACCAATTAATATCTTGGCATTAAGTTAACAAGGGAAAATGCCCCAAGTTTCTGAAAGGGATGCACTTTTGCTCAATATGTTCAAGAGACATCTGAAACAGAAATAATCTTGAATTATAAAACTTGTAATAATTTTCAGCAGACATGGCATCAATACAGAGAAATTTATTAGTAAACTGTTGGTTTAAGAAAAAGTGTTTATTTTATTTTAAATACAAAGCAGTATTTACATTTAAAAATTTGAACTAATTATGAGACTTACATGGATTAAAATAATTTGCACAGATTTTCACCACTAGTGTGAATGTATGAATTAGTATGTCATTCTTTCTGCAAGTTAAGATACACAAGAAATAGAATTGGGGGTAGAATCTGATTGAATAAGCAATTTATATGATCCTGTCTAGTTAATGCACCACAAAACCCACAAAGAGAACAAGCACATGATGAGAAACACAGAGAAGAGTGGATAGAAAGGCAACAGAAATCACCAGACCAGTGAAAATACCACAAGAGTACATGCACTATAATTTATAAAACTGAAAAGTTTTAACAGAAAATGGAAATGTGTCATAGATTTAATTCCTGATTTTGATGTGCAGAAAGTAAAAACGCTTCATTCCCTCATCCTCACAAAAGGGGAATTACATATTATTTAACTAAAGAAACACATCACCTGTCCTATGAAATCCAGAACTACACAATGAAACTGTCTGCAGTCTCACTGAGGTTTAGTTGTTTTGTTGTTTGTTTTTGTTTTTTTTTTTTTAATTAGCCAATAATAAGAACAACAAGAATTAAAGCTACTTGTTTCTTGGTAGAATGAACATGAAGGTATATGTTTCATAGTTTGTCAAAATGATACCTTCCTCAAGTCTGTGTTATGGTAAATGTATCTTATTTCACATACTGGAAATTCATGCTTCTAGACATAATTAGGGGACTAGCAATGGATTCAGATAATTCAGTATTCTGTCACCAATAGAAAAAGAATTGTTGTTGGGCAGTTAGTCGTGGAAAAATATCTCCGTGCCATCTGCGACAAAAAACCTCAGATGTGTCTGAAACTCAGTGCTTACTGCTGGGAAAATAGGATGAAATGTGGACCACACACCCCAGAAGGCTACTCCAGGCTGCACTAGTTTCCCAAGCACTCAGGGACACAAGCCACAGTGCTTGAAGCAAGATGAATGTCATGCTTTAAGTAAAAAGAAATCTTCTGGAATACTGGGTGTCAGAGTGTAAATCCCATATCCTAAAATTAGATCACCAATGTGGAAAATTGAACAAACAAGTCTACTTTGCTTCAAATTCACTTTTTACCTACACAGCTATCTAGCTTGGCATCTTAAATAATCCTCTACTAAAACATATAATCACACTTCAGTCAATGTAACCTTCTTCAACTTAATTTTCTTATGCAATTAGATTAGAGTATGTCTGGTGTACTAATAAATAGATTTTGTTCTAATGGGAAATAGAACTATCAGGAGAACCTATTAATTTAAGAGGTTTCAAAGAATAGAGAAAAATAAAACAGATACACCAAAAGAGAAACATTTCCCTTAGTTTTGGCCACAGCACAGAAAATGAGGGTGTGATTTCACGACCTAACAGAACAAGACTGCCCTGAGGCTAGTTTTGTCTGTTTCAGAAGACTCAAATCTGACCTAAAGAGAAGCTCAGCTTTCCCACACGATGCTGATAGAGGATTGTTTTGTACTATGTTTACATTATTGATTTCATTCCCTACAGCATTTTTCCCTATTAATTTGTACCATGACTATTTACATTACTTGTTAATCCCACATATTTTTTCATACAGTTTATGTTGGAAGAGTGTATAAGGAATATCTTGTATTTAATCTTTCATACATGTCCAAAGTTACAAAAGGAGATAGGTGTATATAAAAGCTATTACACTTAAAGTTCTCATATAAAATTTCCCAAGAACTATAATATTCCATTTCAAGTTTATAAAAGTTTTTTGTGACTCAAAATAAATTCACAATTCTGCAAAATCTTATCTCAGAAAAATGGGTTTCTTTGAAGACTCTGAAAAAAGTTTGTCTCATATTTTGTGCAGCTTTTACTCAATTATAGATGAAGACCATTCAGTTACAGCATTTGAATACGTTGGAGATTTGTTTCTCTACTACTGTTTAGCTAGATACTTCTTTCCTTTTTACCACGGCTTTGAGAATAGAAGAGCTACCGTGACAATATGGCACCATTTCCTGAAATACTCAAGTATTCATGTAACATGCCAACAGTTAAAACTATTAATTTGTGGTTTCTTTTCATAGTACTGATATGGGAAGTCTGAAAATAATCCATTATTTGTTTGCTTTACTTGGTAATTACACAAGCACCAAAGTCTGATCTCATATCTAAAGAAAGGATTATGGCTTTCAAATAGTCCGTAAAACTATGATGTGAAAATAATTCACTTACAATTTCTAAATCCTCCATGTTTTTACTAAATAATGCTACACATATATTTGAAGCATGAAAATGACTTAAAACAGTAGATACTTAAGTGGATACTTAAAACAGTATCCACTACAGTGGATAACAGATAAAATATTATCTATAGTGAGGCATTGCTTATGTTTTTGTCCTGCCTAATCCAAATATTAATTATTCTACCTTTTTAAGTAGTTTTATTTCATGGAATACTGGAAAAGGGATTTCAAAACAACAATGAAAATTTATTTACTTTAAAATATTCTCACAAATATTTAAATCTGTTTTTAATATTGATATATATATAATGTTATCTGGCTATTAAAACTATAAAATAACTCCATATGCAACACCTCAACGTAGAAGTAAACAAAGATTTTTATTATTTCACAGAAACTTCCTAGATTCTCTCAAATGGCAGATCCACTGTTACTTCCTATAATAACATAAATTTAAAAGAATTCCTCAGCTAAAAACTGATAAATACAGATATGTTTAAAAATTAATTTTTCTATTTCTATCACTAAAAATGATGTAGCATGTTCAGTTCTATTCCAGTAAGAAAGGAGGTGTCCTATCTTGCACTGTAAGCAAGTATAGATAGCATTTTGGGTGACAATGAGAAAAGGGCACTGAGTGATGACATCCCATAATCTTTCGTTCTCATATTCTGCGTAGGAATTGGAACAATCTTAAAAATGCTTGCTAGAATCAGATCCAAATGTCACTTAGATTCAAATTTTTTTTATTAATTCTGATGGGATGAGGCATGGATATCTCCACTTCCTCCAGTTAGCTGAGTCTGAGAAGCACAGAAGCAGATACTTAGGCATCAAAACCTTTTAGTAGTAAATTTAGTGTTAGTAAGTACTATTATCAAGTACAACATCAAATAAATTAACTCCAACATAAGCAGATTTGTAAAGTGAAACAAAAAAATATGCAGTACCCATATTATGTATATCCATTTCATTGTGTTTTAGTGGTTTAACTTTGAAAAAAACTTTATAATTTCCTGAGAAATGCCCATTAGCAGTTGGAGCACCAAAGGAAGGATATTCCTGATGCTATTCAATTGCATCTTATGAATTACCTCATATGAGTGTAATTTGTGCCTTCCAAGATCGCTCCATGATGAAAACTAAAACAAAGGCAGTGGGAATGATCAGGAGATTCAGCTCAAATATCAAACTGCTGGATCTAATGTAAAATTCGAATTGTACCTTTCATGCAAGTAGAAATTTACAAGACTTAAACCCATATTACATACACATATAAATAAATACAGTATCAGCCTTAGCTAGGCATTGATGTGGGCAGTGGAATTTGTGAGGTGGGAGAGGTCAAGTTACAGTAGTACATTTGACCCAGTCAAGAGATGAACAAGCAAGGCATACATTACAAAGAATTTACAAAACAACTTAAACTGAAATTTCCTTTGACCTTGCCTACAAGAAATCATCATTAAGTATTTCTAAAAATTCTCTGAAAAGGGAAAATTCTATGAATTTTTTTATTCAAGTAAATGAAGCAGTGTTATGTCAAAGACCTAAATGCACTCTTCTAATGGAAATACTCTGTTTAGCTCATTGGACTTTCTCTCAACTTCGAATTCATACATTTCAAAACATAAATCGCAGTTGTTAATCCAAAATACTACCCATTTATGCATCTATTTTCAGTGCTTACCATCATCACTAGAAAGTAATTAACACAGTTTTAAAAACAACAGAAATAGCAACCCCTTAAAACCTGACTCGCCCTTGATGCGCTTTCCATTTTATTTTATGAACTTTGCCCGATTTCTGATATGTCTAATGAACACATTCTCTCAGGAATCAAAGTGAAGGCCACTTAGACAAAAAATTATTCCATACTCTGGATTGGTGGCAAGGTGGTAGTGGGGAACCCCACAAAATAAACCCAAACCAAAACAAATGGAAATAAAAAAAGGCAATCCCACCCCCAACCACCTCCACAGAGTACCTTTCCATTGAGTACAGGCTGCACCCAAATGCTATTTAGTGAACTAACATAAATTACCACTGTAGGGCAAAAGAGAAATAGATTCAATATCTAGGAACACAATCACAACGTTGATTATATGGAGATGCTGTTGTGAATGTTCACCCTTTCTGTACCCTTCTACCTATTCATATTAAATTAATTTTATTCTAGCAGAATTATAGCTTCTAAGAATAAATGTAACTCATGAATAAAAGAAGACATAGCATATAAGAATAGACAATAATCCTCTGCCTGCTGCAAACTAAAACTGTTGCAAGTAAAATTAATTTTATCAGGAAAGAATCGTGTAAATAAAAGAATCAACAACTTGAACTCTTTGACTTCAGATCTAAAACTCAACGTTTCCACTCAAATCTGGTTCTAGTTTTGCTGTTTTAGCAAATGATTAAACTTCTTTATATTAATCATTCTCTTGCCCCTTTCAACAGCCTCAATATGAAAATCCTAGGTCTTAATGATTCCCATGCAGCAAAGTACTGAGATCTTCCTATCTTAGTCCACTAGATCTGAATATCAAGAGTGCACAAGTGCACTTGTACCCTATGACTGTGGAGCTTTACTTTACACTGCAGGAAATTTATGGACAGGAGAAAACCTCCAGAAAGTCACATTGTGCAGGTTAATTCACAATCTGTTCATTCACTCCATCAGCCAATTCTCAGCAACATCAGCTCCATTTCTAATACACATAGCCACTGGTTTGACTTTTGCCTCCCATCTCTCATTTTCTGAGGAATAATAATAATTTTTATATTCTGGTTTTGATGCTAGACAGAAACCATGCAGTTAATAAAGTTCTTGTAAGAAAGACATACCTCTATGGTAAAAATAAAACAAAAAATATAAATAATTTTGTAATAATACAGAAATGCATATATATATGTTGTATTTTAGCTTTTTTTTTTTTATTTTGCTGTTCATGGTCTATAAAAACTAGATGTTCTTTGAAAGGTATCAATACTCTATAAACAAAACCATATAAAAAACTGTATCAAAACTATATAAAAAGATGGTTTATATAGTGCATTATGCACTTTAAGACTATAAAGAACAACATTATTAGGTTTTTCTTTGTCTTGGCTCAAAATTTAACAGTAATTCAAGTTGTTCACTTGCAGTGTTTTTATGTTATGATAGACATTAATTTTCAAAAGAATGTAGGAACTATCCATTTTTTTTTACTCATTCATCTTTAAATAATTAAATAATTATTTAATTCTAATAGTTGTCAATATTAAATAATAGAAACTAAGAATAAAGTTATATGCCAAAACTCAATCGCTGTGACAACAGATCAAACAATATGAGTGCAGTTTCATGTAACATAAGATCTTTAAGAGAACATTTATTTTTCTTTTTTCCAAGTCAGCTTATATATTTTTTTTTTAACTGAGAGAATTGGAAATAAAATGCACCCACAAATATTAAAGAAAAACATTCCATAATATTGGCCTAATTTTTGGTACACTATTACATTTGCTTCCGATGATGCATCATTACCTTTGTAGTTAACCTTGAAACCAATTGAGCCCACACTTTCATCCGTTTGAAGGTGCAGCCACATCTGATTGCTCATGCTCACAATTAAGTCTGGTACAAAGCTCCCGGTTAACCTATGGATAGAAAAAAAATTCTGTAAAGACATCAAATATTAAGTAGGGAGAATATTTTCTTTTTGTAAGAAATCTAAATAACTATCAAGCATTTTTTTTTTAATGTTTGCTTTTAAATTAATTTCATTCAGCTCACCCTAAATTAGTTATTTAATGGCTGGCCGGCCAACACAACCCTCAGGTTTCCAATGAATGGAAATTTGATAGAAGTCTATACACACATACTACTTCTTATGCTATATTGAAATATTTCATCTCACTTTCAGTTTCTGCTCCAGAAAGACATGCAACTTCCCTAATCCTTAACCTTATCTGACAATCCAGTGTCAATTACTCAGGTACATGAATGGCGCTAGAAACCCATAATGAGGCATTACAGTGATTCTTTGATTTTTCTGGTATGCAGCTACCCACTTTGAAATATATGCCTTGCATATTTAAAAGAAAGCTGTTATTTTTAAGTAGCAACATTATTATGAAGGCCTGTGTGTTCCCCACACTCTCTCATCTCTTCCCATCACTCTTCTACAACAAAAGAAGAAAAACCTGACAAGAATCAGCTGTTGTCTATTCCTTCATTAAGAAAACTAACAAATGTCACAAGTTTAAAACCTTCTACTGTTACAGGGTGCTGATTAATAGAAAGAATTAAACTTGATTTCCTTTTTTTAATTTTTTTTTTAATTTAATATTGTTTGCAAAAATTTGCAATTCAGTGTAATTCTACATGCTGATTCCATTTTCTAAATGAACAATATGATAGCAGTAAGGAAATGTTATAAAAGTTGCATTTTTATGTTATATTGCATTTTCTACCCAATTTTTTTTTCTCAAATTTGGTTTTAGTTTATTATCTGTAATTAAATGCTTAAAAGTTTCCAGATATTTTTCATTCTTGTAAAGTGGATCACAAGCACAATATTGTATAGCTGTGAAAACTGTTCATTTTTTTAAAATTCTAACCATTCTTTAAAGCTAGCTGAAACTTAAAATGGACTATTCTAAATGTATTTTACAGTTAATTTTAGTTCTTCCCTCTGGTCTTTTTTAGCTTCCTTCTGTATTAAATAGTCTGCTGTGGGAAAAAAAACATGTCTGTTTCCCACATCTGTGTTCACAGATGGAGCTACTAGAAAGGCTCTTGCCAGAACTGAACAAGTAAATGCCTGGCCAAAATAACATATTAACTGCTCATTCCTGCTCTGAGGGAAAGTGTCTTCAGTCTTTGCCAAATTAGAAGATTAACAAGATGTTTCTGAGAAACAACACTGATGTAATGGCTAACAGAGTTTTGTAATTGTCACTGATGACTGACAGTACGTGTTTTGAATATTAAGGGAATTGAGAATATTAATATCTCTGTTCTGTCAGACAGAATAATTTCTATGATAAACATCCATTAAAATGTTCAGCATTTCCATTTTCTGAAATTAATTATAAATACATTTTTTTTCATCCTTAGTTTTAACAAGAAATACTTTCCAATTAAATAATACAGGAGAAAAAAAAAATTTAAAATACATTAAAAAAAAATTAAAAATCAAGAGAACACAAAAATCACTTGTTGCTCTATTTTTTAAGTACTTAAGGACCCCTTCAAAACATTTAGAAATGGGCCACGGGGCAATAAGATCCAGAAAAAAAGTCATTATATGAAGGAAGCTATTTAAGAAAATGGAAATTTGCAGTTGAGAATTATTCTTTCTGTCCTTCTGGAGGTTTATGCAGCTTCCTCTACCCTGGATTCAGTACCTAGATTCCTCTCCTGGAAGTACATGTTCTCTTTTAAGAGCTGAATAGTGAACACTGACAGCAGTAGAAATGGAAGTATGTGATTATGATGTCTCCCTTTTCATTAAACAGCTTAACAGTTACAACACTCAGCAGGGTGTTTTCCACTTCTTCCTCTACTACTCCAGAACTACTCCTCCCACATCCCAGTGACATATATTCTCCCCTGAGAGAGTACACTGAAGACTGGGTTTGAGGATATTCAGAAGATTGTAACAGTCTCCATTTGCTGAAGACAACCTGTAATATGAGATTGGACACGTGCACACCCAACACAGCAAGCACACTAAAAGATTGAATTTCATGATTTGTATGCTGGGTTTTCAAAAGGTGTGTTACAGGAACCAGTGTCTAGATAAATGGTGAATTAAAAGTCACCTGCAGCAATTGTTAGACTAAACTGCTGAAAGAAAACTTCCAAATGTTCTGAAAAAGTACTGTGACTGATATATGAAGGAGAACCCTCCATTTTTTTCCTGCTTCCCCTCTATCCCTTGGTAATAACACTATTCCACCTTGCATTTTAGTTCCATAAGAAATCACTAAGAATGTCTTCATATTAGCCATCTTTTCAAACAGACTAAACATATTTTAGCCATCAGGTTTAAGTTCACCTGGGTGCCAGGCTCCCCAGGCTGGAGCAGTCACGTTGCTGGGTGCGTGGATGTGCAGGCTCAGAATTACGGGCACCCAGGGGAACTTAATGACAAGTACTGAAAAGGCTTTGAAGGTTAGCTACTTCTGCAATTAACATCAGCAGAATGGGAATAATCAGGACTGCAATTATCAATTTAGGAAGCCTAATTCTATTGAAATGTCACTTAACTTCAGTTTTTGCTTCTGAACCTTCCTATCAAGGAGTGCCCAGTAAAAGCAGCAGATTAAACACTCAGATAAGTTTTCTAAATAATTCTGATAAATTGGAACATAAATGTTTTCACATTATTAACATGTAAACCAGACATATTTAAACCAATGTTCTTCAGCAATTTTCCAGGGGAAAGATAATTATTTTAAAATTTAAAATCCAAAAATTAAATTATACAACAGCTGATTTATTTGCTATGCATCATATCTCAGACAAAGTCTACATGGCTCACAGGAGAAAAGATTTACATGGTTTTTACAGTACTCAATTATCTTCCATCTTCCATGTAATTTTTTAGTGCATTTTAATCCTTATAGCTTCACCATTGATACTTCTGATCACAGAATAATGATTCTTCTGGTAAACAAAAAAATTTACTTGTGGCTTATTGTATAATATTACTTAATATTAAACTCCCATAAATTATTGGGGTATTTTTTTGCTTTTCCAAAATCTTCATAATAATAATTCTTTAAAATTACTTACCTAATTATTTACAGAACAGATTCTCTTATTGTATGTTAACACTTGACAATTCTAATTAACTGTTTTATTAAAAAACAATACTCAGGATTCTTTCTATTCGGGACAATTTTAATAGTGTAATTCCATCATTTCTTCCCAATCTAAGGTACATCATCAGAAATATTTTTATGAAATGCTAACATCTTCAATGAAATACAATATGGGCAGACTGTTCTACCACATTGCTCAGAATTTAAAATATTATTGCACTTTGCCTGAATGCATCACTGTAATTCAGTAACAATACTTTAGTTAAACTTTAATAAGAACTTATGAATTGGCATTTAAAAGTTTTTTCCACATGAGACATATTCCATATAGTTTAGAATAGCTGAAAGTGAATACCAACATTATCGGCAATATTTTTTGAATGATTGGTACTGCTTAAAAAGCAGAAATTACTGTACTTCCACATGTCCCAAATTTTTTGGTGGCAGCAATTAACTCATCTACAGTCCACTAAGAGACTGCATTATCCTAAAGCAATTGCACCATAAATATCTGACCAAATGCTGGTCTTTTGGTGGATAATAACGTTAGAATCAGATATTTACTGATTGGAAATATTGGAAAAGGCTTTTAAGAACATCAAGTACAAGGGTTAAATCAACACTGCTGAGTCCACCACTAAACCTTGTCCTTAAACATCAGATGTACACATCTGAACACCTCCAGGGATGCTGGCTCCAACATCAACTTCAGTCTCTTCCAGTACTTGACATTGGAACAATGTCCAATCCTTCTCACTTTAGTCAGAAAAAAAAAAAAAGGCCAGAGAGAGAGTTTGCCCCTGGTAAGTAAGAGGGGAGAACTAGGGACAACAGATATGGAGAGTGAGTTCAGTGAGTTCTTTGCCTCAGTCTGCACTGGCTGTCAGGCTTCCCATTCTTCTCAAGTCCTCAATCCTCTAGATGGGATTTGGGGGAGAGGTCACTCACACTGTAAGCAAAGAGCAGGTTCAAGACCACTTGATGAAACTGAAAAGTCACAAATCTGTGGGGCCTGATGACATACATCCCAGGATCATAAGGAAACTAACTGCTGTTGTAGCCAGGTCACTCTCCACCCCTCGAAAAGTCATAGCAGTCAAATGGTTACAGGGAGGAGGAAAATATCACTCCTGAGAAAAAGGAGGATCCAGGGAGCCACAGACCTGTGAGCTTCAGTTCTGGGCTTACCCTCCAGCAGATCAACACTCCTGCCCAGCTTGGTGTCATCTGCAAACTGACTGAGGGCACACTCAAACCCCTTGTCCAGACCATTGATAAAGATATTAAAATAGACCAAAACAGAAAGGAAACCAATGAAAAATAGAAGGTCAGATAATCAATCCTCTGGAGGATAAATCTAAAGGGGAATTCTTTAGAAAAATCTGTAAATAATAAAAAAAGTATGTTCTGTTTGAAGTTTTGCAATTGCTAATATTAATGAGGTAAAATCAAGACAGAAAAAGGCAAACCTTGGGTTCAGTGTACTTTAATTCTTGATATAATTATTATGGCAAATAATGGAAAACTATAATATGTAAAATTGTTTTAATATATTTCCAATAAATAAACTACAAAGAAAATAATTCTAAAAAATCCTACTTGTGTTATTCTTTTGTTTTATGATTAAATATGTTTTGTACTAAACTTGTATCAAATTCTTCTCTATGTTTAAATTATTAAATCATTTGAACTAATTATAACATCAGGTATTTGCTGAAAGGCCAGTTTATTTAAAATTAATAGCTAAATAATATTGAGCCTTTAAAAATTATTTTCTAGATAGAAAATAATCCCTTAAAAGTTATGGGTTTCAAGCCATAGATAATTTCTTTTTAAAAAATTTGATTCAGATTTAAAGAAGTAAATGCAATATGCTTTAAAAGACATTCATGTCTCCTACATGATACTGATTTATTCAGAGTAGAAATAGTTACATAAAATTATTAATTATAAGGCCTAATTACAGTGTTCTGCATTTTTTCAAGTGACTGTTGAACAAATATTCATTGACTTATAACACTGTCTTGAAAATTTTTCAAACAAAATTCTGAATTTGTCTTCTTGAGACAATTGTTAGTATTATTACCACAAGTTAAATAGTTGAGAAATATGGATTTTGAAGTTAATAAATTATCTATTATTATAATTTATTATCAATCATTAGAAATTGTTATTATTAATCAATTATATATATATATATATGTATGTATGTATGTATGTATGTATATTTACACAGGCTCACACATTTTAGAAAATGTCCATGAATGATAAAAATTTTTTCAATACTCAATGCTGGTTTGCTCTATGTGGTTTAGGTAACACCCTATTCAGCCTTTCTTTGTAGTAATTTTCTTCACTGTGTTAACTTGCTCTTCTAATTTATCAAGAAGTAAATTAAGGTCAAGATGCTATAGTACAGCTTTTGGCATGCTAACCTTGTTAGGAGACTGTAAAATTTGTGCACAACTTGTCCATATATCTATTTTCATTTTTATTATACACTTTTCATTTGAGAACACACAAAGGGAACGCAATAGTTCCTAAAATTTACATGTTTACACATAAGTGTCCACACCATGCCCTTCAAATTTCTGATTTGAGCTCATCATTTTCTTTGTGATGTCTTGGTCATCTCTTTCTGACTTCAGAACTGTAAACATATAGCAATATATTTAAACTGTCACTTTTAGTAATTTAGTAATTTCAGTTAGTTTTATTTCAGATTTAGCTGATTTGAATAATTATTTAGTCTCATCAAAACACATTTATGACATTCTTCAATGTGCACAAACTGTAAATGCAAAAGACTTACACTTGAAGTACAGTTTTAGGATCACCCACTTCTCCTCCATCACCAATTGTCAGTGTGTCATAGCCAATCTCCAGATCAAATTCTTCAAAATTAATCTGAATAACCTACAAAATAAAATTAGTAAATATATTTTAGAAACAAATAAATGTACTTGAGAGCTGAGTCTAAATTAAGGTTTTCAGCAGTGTAAATAAAAGCAATCTGCCAATTAATAATTACACATGAGTTTACAATATTTCACAATAAATTTGTGTAATTAACCTCAAGGTTTTGGTTCATGAAATGTGAATTATAATAACTTCTAGGTATCATCACTCTGCTGACCTCCTCAAACCACCGTGATTTCACTTATCCATATAGTTGTTACATGTTTATTACAGTTGTGGGTAATCACATTACAGTTTGATTACTATATACTCAAAGGGCAAGATAACTAATTGCATTTTGGGCAATACCACTGTCTTCAAATACCAACTAAATAATTGTACATCACTGAGTAAATGCAGTAATAGTGAAGAATATAATTTACTCCTGAAATCTATAGTCTGGCTCAAGTGGGATAAAGAGGCACCAAAGGTAAAAGTAATTTTTTTCATTCATGAAGCTGAGTAAAATACAACTATCAGAATCATGGTCATTTTTAATATACTGAAAATCAAGAAAAAAGAAAAAGAAAGAAAAAGAGAAAAAGAGAAAGAAAAAGAGAAAGAGAAAGAGAAAGAGAAAGAGAAAGAGAAAGAAAAAGAAAAAGAAAAAGAAAAAGAAAAAGAAAAAGAAAAAGAAAAAGAAAAAGAAAAAGAAAAAGAAAAAGAAAAAGAAAAAGAAA
>VYXF01001778.1:191467-244680 GCA_013397295.1 Polioptila caerulea
AAAGAAAAGAAAAGAAAAGAAAAGAAAAGAAAAGAAAAGAAAAGAAAAGAAAAGAAAAGAAAAGAAAAGAAAAGAAAAGAAAAGAAAAGAAAAGAAAAGAAAAGAAAAGAAAAGAAAAGAAAAGAGAAAAGGCACATTGTTTCCACCCAGGTATTAATCATGGTAACTCTGTCTTTAGGTACTCAAAATTTCTTAGGGATAAAAATGACAGAATACTTATGTGTAGGAGTTTTAATACTGCAATAAATCGTCTTTTATTATAGTTATAATTGAGAACCAAAAGCATTTGTGTTTAAAGATGTGGATGCCATTCTGATGGATTATTATCATGTCCTTGAAAGCTCATATTCCTTTGTTACATGGGGATTCAGATAACTGAAGAAGGACATTTCTATGAGAAAAAGCCAGTACAGGCAAGTTAGAAAACTGATGTATGTTCCAAGGATTGCAATTTGTTCCAAAGGGAGGAGAAACGCTTTCCTTTGCAGGTGTAGGCAGTGATATAAGTACACTGAAGAACAGCCAGTTTGGCATGTTCACATATATAAATGTGTGTGTGTACATGTATGTGTGTACATGTGCCATACCCCAGGGACTGCAGTCAGGTACAGAGTTAAGAGGATTCAGAGGGAAAGGACGTGGAAAATTGCATAGGCCAGCACCTGATTTGCTCTAATTGAGTAAAGAGGAGAAAACTACACCTAAATCTTAACCTTCCTATTTTAAAAAAAATTTCTGGATATTTTGTGCTATTCTAGCCACAAAATTTGTAACACTAGACATAAGAATTTAAACTGAAATCCATAACTAGATTTAAGGCTGACACATATTTCACTCAGTACTTTAAAAAAACAACCAACCAAAAAGAAAAACAAAAACCCCCAAATCAAAAAAGCCTTTAGTTTTGGTCCACTTTTAAATTCTGTGCAACTAGATGTGCAGTTACATAAGAACAGAAGACTCCATAATAAAACAGGGGCAAATAATGTTAGTATTGAATTCAATTTGAAAGTATATTTCACTTATGAACAGTAAAATACATTTTGAAACAATATTGCAGCAAAACCATCAATACTATATGCAGGAAGAAAATAAGAAGAAAAGGAAGATAGCATAAAAATTATATTACTAATTCATGATCAGAAATCTTAATCCTGTTTTCCATTAAACACATGAAGAAATCTAATCTCATTATCTGATTTTTTTTTGCTAAGTATAATAGTAATATTTTTTTATTAATATCTTTCTAGATATTTTATATTAGTTAAGTACCATCAAATTGATATAACGCATCTGTCTCTTTGCAATTGAAGTACTTGTCTTCATAAGTTGTGTCAGAAAACTTAAACAGATTTTCTTTAGTACAATCAACATTATCCCAGGTGATGTATACTTCATCAGAGGAGAAGATAGAGGTTAAGGAAAATATAAGTTTCAATAGATGTTCTTTTTTCACTAGGAATGACCAAAAAAATTATTTTCTTTATTTCACTGTAGAAAGTAAGATCATTGTTCTTTTTTAACAATGCTCACAAATAAAAAGATGAGAGAACTCCCTGAAAAATAGCTATCTCATTAAGGAATATTTTGGAACATGAAAAAATTATAAAAATTTATTTTTTTGTTCAAAACATAAACTTCAGCCTCAACATTTGCACTAGGCTTCAGCTTCAATCTTTCTACCTGCTTCAATTGAATCTCCAAATTATTGATGAATCTGTTGCAATCTGGCTGCTCTGATACAATCTCTCTACTTTTCTACAATCTGAAATTCTTTTTTGTGATAAAGATAGCTTTTTTAAAATTTTTAATCAGAGATGTACATTTATAAGTTTATAATTTCCTTTTTCTCCATTATTATTTTTCAGAGAAGGATGTTCAATGCAAGATTTTTGTCTCACTCTCTTTGTAACACACCTAAAACTGTGACAATGGAATAGATATGACATTGAAAATTGTAGTTCCATAAAGCCACATGAGCACAGATTGATCCACATTTGTCTTGTATCATATTCAGTGAAACAGATACATTTTTAAGACAATAAGAAGCAACGATGTCATTAACCTCAAAAATGTTGAAATATATAAAATAATGAAACATGTTATAACAACTGGCTAGAAGTAATTTGAAATATTAGCATTTGATAATCTTATTCTTGTGAGCCTATTAGCAGGATTTCTTCTTACAGGTTTCTGATTCAACTAAAAACTAGAAAGTGCTTCATCTTTGTGAAAAATTTACACTAGTAAATCAAAATCAGAAACAGCAACCACCAAATATAAGCATATTTTATATTTAGCAAAAAGTAAAATATTATTCCTTAAGACAGTAAATTATTTTATTTACCATGTATAGCTCTGCTGGAAAAGGGTTAAAACCAGTTGCTAATGGCTACTCCAAACATACTATAGTATCAATGAAGTATTTCACAACTCCAGGTCATTAAAAAGGAAACGAGCTGTATGTAGCAGTTAATACACAACCCATTTCAAACTTAGGTCTAATATAATCTTACAGATTTACAGCACAAACTTTGGAATTGGTAACTTGCCAATTATTTAACAAATGTACTGGTCAGCTGATATTGAAGACATTTTGTTTTAAGGGAATTTGCATAAATTGAGCAAAAGTAACGTACAGAAACAGCAGAGCTGCCAATATCCACCAGGAAACTAATTTACCACACGTGTACTGTACAAGCCTTTGCATGTTCCTGCTGTATATATCTTGGAAATTCATCCTTTGACATGCAAAGTACACATACAATGTACAATACAAAATGTACTTCAAATCCTTTCAAGTATGCCAACAAGCAAGAAAATAGGTAGTCTTAAGGCTCTAAAAAATGTAGTCTTAAGGCTCCATTTTCAGAGTCCTTGTTTTACAATGTCATCCTTGATTTGATCACACTCAAAGTCAGTTGGACTTGCAGTGCTTTTTGTATTGACTATTTCCTTTAGAATACTGAAAAAGTTTTTTGATGATATCAGCATTTAAAGTTGTCTGTGATGGAACCTCCAAATAAAAACTGAAATTTGGGTAAGAAAAGTAAATAACTTAAAACTTTTTAATTAACTTCCAAAAAAATCTGCTTTTACCAGTTATCCAACAGTGTCTTTGTTCATTTTTCTGAGAAATCTATAAATGACAAACCAAAGTAGGGTAGCATCTTTGAATCAGTTTAATATTAGAGTAAAGCCTTAGAGCAATTCTACTTTTTAGTCTGTTGTTTATAAGAATAAACACTTCAGGGAAAACTGTGATGATTTATTGCTGTGTTCTACATATTTTTAAATCAGACTAGCATTACTAAAGCATGCTATTGATCTGGTTAGCAGATTCACAGAAATCAGAAGTGCAGGGGCAAGTATTTTACTTGATCTATACACTCTAGTAAAGTCTATTTTTCCAGTTTCCCAGAGAAAGATTAAATAAATAATACAAATGAAATAAGATCCATGGGTTTTTAAATATCCGTTTATGGATATTATTATATCCATAATATAGCATATTGATCATGCTATAATATATTTATGCATTTATCCACTGCCCCACAGTCTCTTTCAAATCTGAAAATCAAAAATGAGGGACCAAAAAATATTTTCAAATGGCAAGTTATAACACCAGGGAACAATATTATGAACAAAAATATTTCAACAATGATATGCCTGAGCTATAAGATTCTTGATTAAAGGATTGTACTAACAAAAGTTGGTTCCGGAAGGCAGAAGAAGAAATTTCAAATATTCCATCTCTGACAGTTTGCCACTAGTCTTGAGCTATCATTTCACACATAATGAATCACCTAATGATATCAGATATGTATGTGTATGGCTTCAAAACTGAATAAGAATATCTTAAAATTAGGGAATATAATAATTACAATCTTTTATTTTTTAGAAAGTGATACTCAGTAGTCCCTAAAAGTTTGTGCCTTTTTAGTAGCATTTGTGTTGGGTTTGTATAGAAGTATGACATATTTTGCTGACTTGCATGCACAGTAGGAGTTTCTGAGATTGATTATTCAGAGCAATACGGCGTTCTACAATACTTCCAATATTGCCACAAAGGGAAATGAATGAGGTCAAAAAAAATCATTAAGCAAACTCTTTTTCTTTTACTGAAGTTTTTGTTTATCGTGATCCTAACAATAAAAACTGTTAGATAATTTTATCTTGGAAGACAGAATATTACTCTCTAGGCAATTATTTTAGATTGGATTTTACATTTTTTTCATTTAATATTTCAATATTAAATATCTTAATATTTGCAAATTCTGTCTCATTCTACTTGCAAAAATTACTAGCAGCTGTACTTAAATTTAAGTTAATTTCACTTATTTTTATTAAGCTACTACAAATGAATATAAAAATTTTGATCTAGACATTGAAGGAAACACTTCATTACTAACTAACTTTGACATGATGTAGGAATAGGATTTGTACCTAGAAGATAGCAAGAGAAGAAATGCTATAACTTGAACATTCTGGACACCTCTCTGGTTCCAGGATATTGGTTATTGGTCTGTGAAATATCTATTTCTGCAGACATTATCTTGCAAAAATCCATGGTATGAATGATCCTAACATAATAGCAACAGCAAGAAATCCACCTCACTGAAAATATTCACAAGATACCTATTTTCTCCATTTTTCACTGTTTACTCTAGGAAGAAAAAAGCTATCTAAATACTCCTAATGATGTCTCGTTGCCTTTGTCACTCGCAGAAGTGAAATTAGGCAAGGAGAAGAAAACACATCCTGTTTGTATCTGAGTGTCCTCATACCCCCCAGGAGGGCTGATAGCTTTTGTGCTGAGGATGTCTGAACACTTCCCAGTAAGTAAATGATGGGCATTCATATCTGATGGTACAAACTAAGGAAATGCCACTGTCTGTTTAATTGGCTTTATCACCTTATTTTCCGCAGAAACACAGGTCTCTGCATCAAAATGCTTGTGTTGTCATATATGGGAAACCCCTTTGCTCTTCCAGGTTCTACTCTTCAGTGTTAGGACTAAAAGCACAGGAGGACAAGTTCATGTTCGGACTTGGTTATTTATTATTATCTAAGTTACAGCCTCACTGAGTGCTTCTACATGCTATGTTAACAAGCTCACAGAGACAAGCTTCAAGGTCCTTTAAATCTAAACTACCCCATTATGCGATGCCAACAAATTTATTTAAACTTTAAATCCAATAACCAGTCACCCATGTCCTGCACTGTGGAATTTCTTAACCAATCATACAAAATCACACAAACTTGTGAAGAATAAGAAGAAGACAAAGAAGACTACACCCTAACATCTCCATCTTGTTACACATATATTATTTTAACCAACCAGAAATTCTAAATTTCTCACCCTGTGACATTTCCACTCAGCTCCACTTGCACAGACTCAATACTATCACTCAGTTTTGGGAGCCTTTCCCAGGGCTTCAGGTCAAAGGCAGTATATTTTGTGGTTCATTCCCTGTCAGCAGAGAAAGTCTGAAATCCTCTGTGTCCCGGGTTCCAACAATCATACATTTGATTATAGGACAATAGTTTCAGAAGGAAAATATATTGAATCAATCATTTATTATAAGACTTAGCTATCATTTTATTAAAATTATTTCTACTACGTATAATTTTATTTAATATTACTGCTACCATGAAGCAGCTAATCCTAGAAAATTAAGGACAAGAAAATTATCAGGAGTAGTCAGCATGGCTTTACCAAGTGGAAGTCATGCTTGACAAACTTTTATAGACTTCTATAATTAAATGACACGCATGGTTGCCAAGAGAAAAGCAGTGGATATTGTCTACCTGGGCTTCAGGTAGGCCTTTGGCATTGTCAAGATATTAACAGACAAGCTATTGATGTGTGAGCTCAGCAGACAGCAAGGGGAATTGAAAAAAAGATACAAGTCTGGGCCAAGAGGAAGGTTATCAGTGACACAGTCTGGTTTGGGGCCAGTAACTCATGCTGTATCTCAGGGGTCAATACTAGGACAAGTCTTCTTCAACATTTTTATAGCTTATCTGGATGATGGGGCAGACTGTACTCAGCAAATTTGCCACAACAGCGAGAAAGGATTAGTGGTTCACAGGCCAGAGGGTCAAGCTGCCATGAAGAGGGACACCAACAGGCTGGAGGAATGGACTGTTAAGAACCTCAGGAAGTTCAACAAAGGGAAATGCAAAGTCAAGTCTCCAGGCAGGAGCTACCCCACATACCAGTACATTGAGGAGGCCATCCAGCTGAAAAGCTGCTTTGCAGAACTGCAGAATTAATTTTTTTATTTTACTTTCACAGATATGGAGATGAAGATGCTCTAGATAGCCTGAAAGGAAGTATGACTGGCCAGGATCATTATAAAGAGATAGTAATAGGTATAAGCAGGAGAAAAAAATCAACTAATTTATAAAACCAACATGAAAAATCCCACTCATCTTTCCTTCACAAAACTAAGTTCAGTGTCAAAGTTTACAAAAAGAAAAAAGTTATTATTCTCAAATAGCAAAATTATAACAATCATAGGAAGAGACTGAGGACTTCAAATTAACTTGCCCCTGCTTTGGTTCTTTCTTCAACAGTTACTCAGAAAGGATATCCTTGCACCCAGCATGGAAATCTGCCCTTTTTAGACCCACAGAGGGTGAGCCATCTGTTCCAAAAGAAAGCAGAGAGGTCACTGACTGATGTCAGCCTAACCTGATGGGCAGCCACAGATCCCAAAATGGAAATTTCTCTGGGAATCATCCCGTGATTTAAGTCTCAGTGCAAACCTTCAGTTTTCACTCTGGATGTGTATTGGGTTTACAAGGTAAGATTTTGGGAGCAGAGGGTAGGGGTAGGTAGGTGAGGGGAAGGTGAGGTAGGTAGGGTAGGGTGAGGGGAAGGTGATGATTTAGATTTGTTCTTATTTTAACTATTCTATTCTGATTACATAGGCAGTTAATCTTAATTTCTCCAAGTTGAGTCTGCTTTGCATATGAGAGTAACTAGTGAGTGATCTCCCTGTCTTTATCTTCATCTGTGAGCTTTTTCTTCATATTTTCTGCCGCTGTCCTGTTGAGGAGGGAGCATTACAGATCAGCCTGGAGGGCATTTGGCAGCCAAGATCAGCACACTGTAGAGTGGTACCAGGAGACTTCGAAGGAGTCTCTTCATAGAAAACGGAGAAACAAACAAACAAACAGACTACTATCAGCTCTATTTCCCAGTCTAATATCACAAGAAAAGGTATATATTGAGCAGAAAAATTTCCTGTAAAGGTCACTTGCAAGAGCAACCAAGTGAACTCTAACATGGAGGAATGTGACTAGTCTCTGTGCCAAAAATTCATCAAAGACTGAAAGATCTCAAATGCCCACAGTGCAAGCACTGAAAATTTGCTATCAAAGTTTCTTAGTCATATAGATACATAATTTTAAAAGTTTTAGCTTGGGTGTGGATATTCATGATAAAAGTAAGAAAAATGTTTACATTCAGAATTTGTAGGAGACAACTGAGACTCAATTTAGGAACTTATAGAAAGTCATACAGAACTAAAATTCAAATTAAGCATTCAATTCTACACACAGTTTTATCGAAAGGTGAAGTTAATAGCTCCAGGTATAGTAAATACAGGCAATAGCTAGAATCTAATATTACTAATGGCTCAAAGAGAGATAATTGTTTTTGTTGTAACTATTGCAATAAGCACAATCTCACCCATTCCCTCTTTGCTCATATTTTCAGAGTGTGAAAAATCACTCTTATAGTCACAGATATGGCAGGAAAAAAGTTTACAATAATGAGGATAATGAACCTGTCCTCCTTTCATAATGACGACCTGTAGCAAAATTTCAGGATAGAATGACAAGTCATTTGTCCCTCTACAACTTCACATACCTCCTGACTCGAAATTCTCTTATTCAACAATTTAGTCTGTCCCTTCATAATCAAACCTGTTAACTTCCTGTCATAGGAATGACTGGATTCCCTACTGTGCTCTTATTCTGCTGAGAGAATCTCCACTCTGTCCACATATATTTCTAAGATTTTTTAACTGTAATATATATGTGACTGTATATATTTAACTGGATCAAAATGTACATGAACAATATAGAAGAATAGTGTAGCCAACACTACAAAGAAGTTTATTTTTTTCTGAAGAGAATTTAAATATATTTACACTTTCTAGTTTCACATAAGACAAAAATCCGTTATCTACTATTGATAAATACAAGAGTAACATTTTTATTCCGCATGGATGAAGAACACAATTAGGGTAAAATACTTAGTTTAGAGTGAGTATGCTCTAAGTATGCTCATATTTTTTAATAATTTCACTGGCTGGAAAGGTGTTAGAGCTTAGAAAAAGCCAAGTTTGAGGCATTTGCTTGTGAAAAGAGTTGCAGTGTGGTTTGTTCCAACAGGCCTGACCAAAAGAAACTTCATAAATGAGTCTTTGAATTCATGCTGAAGCACCCTGCCTGATTGAGATTTATACTCTTAACCTGATTAAGTATGGATGGCAACTGGGTTTAGGCTTTAACAGCAAGCTTAGGAAATGTTCCACTGACAGTTTTGACATGGTTAACAAAATAGCACAGCTGTGGAAAATTAAACATAAATACTCAGCACTTTGCTGAACATTTTTTTGCTTATTTTTGGCTTGACCTAAAAGTAAAAAACCTCAGAAATTGAAAGATTCCTTTTTTTGCACAAAGAAAACAGCAACATAATGACATGTGGAAGGAGACAGAGAAGAATTGAATGTAAAAACATATTAAAAAAAGAGACTATTTTAGTACAAATTGATTAAATGACAACCATATTTAATATAATTTTAGTAATACTTGTGAGTTATTCCCTCAATATAATTCTCTAGACTTGCAGAAAATGTTAAGTGAGGAGTCTCCCAGATATTTTGAATTAAAATTAAACAGTTTCTTAGGAAACAAAGGACTACAGCAACTGGAAAAAGATGTTATAATTTTTCATTAAGCTCTGCCGTTTCAACAAAATTCATATTATATATTTCCTAACAGACGATTGACATCCACATAAAAACCCAACAAACCAAATGAACAAAAAACGCCAAAAACTAAAAAACTTTAGGAAAAACAGTAATTAAAATCCCTGAAACACAAAATCAAAAGTCATCTACCTCCCAACTCTCAAGCATGTGATTCTTGATTTCAACATTATTTCAAAATTTGATAAAAGGATAAGAATGCGAACACAGTCAAACTTTCAAAAACATATATTCTAAAGAACACTTTTTAAATCATATATTTCTGCAAGCAGTAAGGAGACTTTTATGATTGAAATACACTCAAGGTAAAATTTGGAATATGGTTGTGACAAACAAAATCAAACATACAGATAAAATTTATTTTTCTAAATTTCCAGTCATACAAAAATTAACAGAATCAGAACAGAATCAGGACCTAGTTTTCTGATCCATCCAAATTTAGCAGTTAGCTCATATATGTAATGTGTTCTTAAAATTCTAAAAAAAAAAAGAAAGAAAGAAAAGGTTGATTTTTTTTTTAAAGGAACCCTTTTGCTTATTTTTCTCCTTCTTGATACTTGGTGATGAATGATGTGTGGTGTGAATCTGGCTGAGATCTGTCAGAAGGCCTGTCATTCTAGCACTGCCAGTTTCCACAGTGTTTCTGTCACTGAGGATTAGAAAAATTCAGCAAGTATAATTCGTAAGACTTGAACTCTGGTTAACTTTAGCCCTAATTCAGATTTCACTGGTATTTTATTCTGTCATTTAATTTAAATTTCATCATTTTGTAGTCCTTCTGTTTTGTTTTTTGTTTTGTTTTGTTTGTTTGTATTTTTAATAAAACAAGGAAAGGAAAATTTAATTTTTTTAGGAGAAAAGAAGTACAAAAAATGCACTGGGGAGGAGATGGTGATTAAATCATGAAAATACAAAGATTAACTACTCAAAATGTAAAAAAAAATATCCCATTACTTAATGGCAGAATAAATTACTGGCAATACACAGCATGGTCCAGAACCTAACTGATGAGTTTATGTAATATCCCAAAGGACATTTCCCTTACTAGATGTGAGAGATGCCATGAAATGGAGTCTAAACTGAGAAATTCTTGTTCTCGTTTCTGTTTAGATATTCACAAGAACTTTTTCAAGGGACCCAAGGATTAATAATATGTGCATCACAGTTGAGGACAAGTAAAGAAATTGAAATTTTACTTCTTCTTCAGAGTTCCACATAAAAGTATAATTTTCTTGAATGTTCTTTCATGTAGATCCCTCTAACTATAGCTTTGCTATTTTTGATCAGTAAAGATTTTGTTGATTACAGAGTAGCCATGGATAAAACTGGCAAGGATCACTTCATTGATGTATATAAAACACTATATGAAAACCATGTTAAGACAACCCAGAAATGGGAAAACTGTCCAAGAATTTCCTCCATCATATACTGTTGGAGAAGCCTTACATGTGCAGGTACTGTTCCTCACAGGGAATTTCAACCACTCCTCCTAAGAGGGCAGCAGAGCAAGGTACAAGGCATCAAGAGAGTTTAAAAAATATGTTGGTGTGATACCATACAGGCAGCCATAGGGTAAAGTTGTATATAAATTGCCCATATTTCTTTCTCTACTGAATCACTATTCAGAGCTTTGTACATGATAGATTACAATTATTCCAATCATAATATTAATTATTGAAAAATTAATTGTTTCCTCTTAAACAGATCAGCTCCAGAGAACAGGATCCTGATACAAGAATAAGAATGTAAAAATATGCACAAGAACAATGAAAGTGTGGGGATCTCACTGATAATATCAGATGTGTCAGTGCACTTTCATCAATGAATTATATTTTTGACTCCATCCACATGATTTTTTTTTCACAAACAAATTTTTATTCTGTTTTCCAATAGTAAATCACTGTTGTGTCTGGCCATGTTTGTGGTTTTTGGTTATGGCCCTACTCCACTGTCAACAAGGCCTGGGCATGAAAAGTGTATCTGATAATTGGTACGAGGCCAGACACCAACTATAATGCAGTACAAAGCTAAGGAGGCAGATAATTGATTGGGAAAACATTTCCTTCATCTATATGGTGCTGTTAACAAACTTATTTCTGGAATCAGTTAGGGAGAAAATTAGCTAGATTTAGCCATTTACACTAAAGAGCCTTTCAGGTTCTTTAATCTATTGTGTTCTCCCTTAAAAGATTCTCAGTTTCTGAGCAGTTTTGTTGCAAATGGTGCAACCAGTAGCAGCTCTGAAGCACCGGGATCACTAAATCTTCATAGTTCTCACAGCTGTGATGTAAATTATTGTAAATATTGTCATGTTAAAATAAATATCATTGCATTATTTGTTGTAGTTTTTATAAAAAATTCTTAATGACAAATCAGCACTTATAAATCACTGAGGTTTTTGACTTCAAGGCACAAACCACCACTAAAATCCACATTCAACATACAAACTTCACTCAGAACAAAATACTGCCAACCAAACTAAATAGAAGAAAACAGTTTCCTACATCAAACCTAAAAATAACATTATCACAACACAGAACAAAAGGAAAAATTACAAAAGTGGACACTGGACACTTCACTACAATTATGATACAAATTCTCCACACCATTCCTCTTCATAACACGGTTTAATACTTGTTTTGCCCATTATTTCTCCCAATTACTATGCCTTTTAGCAGTCACACAAGGCCAGCAGTATTGTGTTCAGAACAGTAAGGCAACATTAGCATAAATCAAAACTAAACATATTAAACCACTGATTATATAAGCAAAGACTTTATACATGCAAGTTCTGCAATATATCATAAAAATAAGTTGATCTAACTTGTAAAAAGATCTCATTTTCTTTTAACCACAACAAATTAATGTTCTTCTAATCAGTGCCAGACACCTTTTCTGAAAAATATAAACATATTGGATGTTGTTCCAGATAATATTGTAAACCTTTCATCCATTCCTTAATTTAAAAACTCCATCATTCCTCTGTGTCTGCATTTCATTGCAATATAAAAGTTATAATTATTCCAACCAGTACCATGCAAAGAACAGTATTTTCTGAGTAATGATGAAGCTATTATAATATATGGTATATTACAGAAGTTCAGAAACAGTGTCCAACTTATACTTTGAAATAAAATTACTTGCTTAACCTAACATTACTTTTTTGCATTCTTATTACTGGTGTAACACTAATGTACCACCAACTAACAAGTATTCCTGGTTATGGCCTTATCTAAAAGTTCATATTTAATTTTAAACAAGTGACCTGTCCTTAATTATTGTTTTCACACTGTATCTTCAGAGTATTTAAATATTTGAGAAGACAGATAAATATGCAAGGTGCAGTAATTTAACTTTAGCTAGCTGTCAGATGCTCACCAAGCCACTCCATCACTACCCCTCAGCAGTACAGAATGAGAAAACTGGATGAAAAAGCCCACGGGTCAAGATAAGGACAGGGAGATTGCTCACTAATTAGTGCCACGGGAGAAACAAACTCAATCTAGGGAAAATTAGTTTTATTTACCGACAATTAAAAATAGAGTAAGAAAGTGGCAAATAAGAACAAAACTAAACTCACCATCATCCCAACCCCTTTCTTCACGGGCTAAAATTCAATTTTTTGTTCCTGACTCTTCTTCCCCCTCCTCTGTCCCAAAGTGGCAAAGGTGCACATGAAATGGGGTCTACAGTCAGTTTATAACACCTCATCTGAGCTGCTCCTTCCTCCTCATGCTCTTTCCCTGCTCCAGAGTTAGAGACCTCCCACAGGAAATAGTTCTTCACACCCTTCTCCAACTCAGGTCACTCCCACAGGCTGCAGTTCTTCAAAATCTGTTTCAGTATGCTCCTCCCATGGGGTCACAGGTCCTGCCAGAAACCCGCTCCCCCCTATGCTCCACAGGGTCACAGCTTCCTTCAGGCACACCCATCTCTTCAGGCACGGACCACAGGTGGATCTTTGCTCCACCATGGACCTCTAGGAGCTGTAGGGGACAGCCTGCATCAATGGCACTCTCCAAGTGGATCCAGAGGAATCCCTGCTCCAGCACATGGAGCACCTTCTTCCACTCCTTCTGCTCTGGCCCTAGTGTCCATGGGGTTATTTCTCTCAGGTTTTCTCATTCATCTCCTTCAGCTGCTGTTGTACAGCTTTTACTCAAATAGGCTATCACAGAGGTGCCACCAGCTTGCCTGATTTTCTCAGCTGTGTCCTGTAGTGGGTCTGTCTTGGAGCCAGCTAGAACTGTCTCAGTCTGATATGGGGGCAACTTCTTATCTCTTCCTAGAGAAGTCACCTCTACTGCCATCCCTGCTACTAAAACTTTGCTTTGTAAATAAAATCAAAATGTAAGTACTAATCAAATCAGACTGAAGCATGCATATACTGAAGTATTTTTCTGAACCAGCAGAGTTAAATCTATGAGCTCTGAATAATCTCCAAATATTAAAACTGTGTGTATTCTTATATGGTGCTATCATTCAGTTACTAGGACAGTTTTCATATGGTCATATGCTATTTTACAGTATTTATAGTTTCAGGGAAAAATCAGTGTAGAATAACACCTAAGCACATTTTATTAGAACAATAGCAGGCATGATTTCTGACTAAAGAGAGGGCCAACTTTATGTTCACAAGAATTGAAATTTTTATATATGGAATAACTTGTTCTTTCAAGTGTTTTGAGAGAAAAGAAAACAACTTCACCTGCCCAGTACAAGCAAGATAGGCAGTTACTGGAGAGAGGGCAGTGAAGGGGCACTAAGTAGATAAAGGATTGGAACTTGTTTTGAATAAGGTTGAGACAGCTGGGCTTGCTTACCCTAAAGAAGAAGAGGATCACTGAATCTCAATGTTTATAAACTCCTGGTGGCAGGATGTAAAGAAGATGAAACCAAGATCTTTCCAGTGGCGTCCAGTGACAAGACTAAAAGCAATGGGCACAGACTAAAACAGGAGATTCTTTCTGAATATCAGGAAGCAGTTTTTCCCTGTGGGGGTGAGTGAGCACTAGCTCTGGTTGCCCAGAGAGGTTATAGAATCACCATCTTCTGAGATATTCAAAACTGCCTGGGCAGCTGCTTCTAGATGGCTTTGCTTGAGCAGGGGGGTTCAAATACAGAATTTCTAGAGGTTTGTTCCAACCTCAGTCATTCTGTAACTCTGTAACCACATTGACAACCAGAGACAAAGGAGAGAGTTGTTTAATTAATTTTCTGCAGTTCTATAAATGTAGGAACTGGAAATCTTTAAAGAAAATAATACTGAGGAATAATGTTTTTGAATATTCCCATAAAAATATTTTTGGTAGAAACGAAGTTCTGAGGTTTTGAAGTTAACACTGCATCACCATGTTGTGAATTGGCAGGGAAGGAGGAGGAAGGGAGCATTAAGACCTGAATACCACCAGCAGAGTGTAGTCCTTAACAATCTCCATGTCATTAATATGTTAAACCTGCAGCCACCTGTGACTTGCCAGTAAATATGTACCAGTTTGTGAGCTCAAGGGTTTGCTTTTACCAATGGTGAATGTCTAAAATCTTACTTGGCTTTTTTTGTTATGTAGATATGCCCTTGGTGCATTTAAGAAAGGAAACCATTTAATGTGAAATATGGCCTTATAAGTCCTACATTCATTCAACTGTTGACTGGAGATTTTCAGGCCATTTAGTGAACTTGTTCAAAGTGTAGTCACTGTGTTTCATTTCCTCAAATAGTGTGATACTAAATTCTTTCAGCTGACACATTTGGCAAAATTTTCATAAATTCTAGATATGTCTACAGATTTTATCTTGCTCACAAATAGTTTTTAATTAAAGAAATAAAAATATGAAAATTCTTTGGGATGAGAAATGGATATTAAATATCACTTTTTAACTTTTTGTCCATCTGTGAAACAGAGACTGAATCATTTTTCAAGGACTCTTGACACTTTTTTTATGACCTATAAATTGGATAAATTTGATTAGCAGTCCTTGGAACAGGGATCAAACAAACAAACAACCTCCCTTCCAAACATATTTTTAATTTCCATTATCAAATTCTAATCAGTTGTAAAAAATATCCTTTTTTCTTCTATCAAAGTGGAACATAAGGATGGCTTCCATATAGGAATTTGTAAAATTAGACTGAGAAATACTGTAGTGTAGCTAAATGTTTTTTGAAATTTTGAAAATAGTTAAGTTTTCAATGAGCCCTCTGGTGAATTCAGGTGCAAAGGAGGGGGCCTTATAGGCCTGTCTGATCAGTTAATGGAGTGTGATGCAGGTGGCAATATAAAACAGAATTTAGAGGTAAAATATACCCTTGTACCAGCAAACAGAGACAGTGATAGTCTTTTATAAAAAATTCCTGAGCTAATTTATGTTTTATTACATCTAAACAAGTCCATTACACTCCGTTCACACAAAATGATATACCTGGAAATAGAATATAGCCATTGCTGCCAGGTGTCTAGTTGTTGAAAATAAAGACAACTGGTGTCATAACTCAGCTTTATTGCTCTACTTGGACTCATTTGACATTATCAGAACTCTCAGTACTTTTGCTTTAAAGTGTAGGTATAAAGTACATGGGATTTTAATACAGTGGTTCAGACAATGGAATAAACATCTTCAGAACAGTTCATCACAAAGGGAAAGTGAATTCAAGAACTTCAATGATTTCTCACACAGTTAAAGGCCCAACATGATATAAAGAGTCTTATACACAAAGTAGCTTTTCTGCTTATAACACAATACTAGTGGGCCCTTGAAATTGCCTCATACCATTGGATAGTTGCTTCTGGGAATTAAGTTAGAAAATCACATAAAAACATGATAGCATACAAAAAGTAAAATAATCTTAGGGGAAACAAGAGGTTTTAACATCTGTCCATACTCATCTGGTATCAGACATTTCTTAAAAATATCTGAAATGCATCTAATAGAAAACCTTAGAGAGAAATCATATAAGTGAAAAATTTTATGGTCCAAGTGTGCTTTTGTTTGGTTGGTTTAGGGTTGGGGCAGGCAGACGTGGGGGGAGGGGTTGGTTTGTTTTTGTTTATTTTTAAAGAAAAACCAGAATATTAAGCTTACCTTGTTAGTATTGATAGCTGTGATGACCCACACACACTGAGCATTGCTGTCATACTGAAATGGAAAATTGGGTGATGTGAAAGTGCCTCCCGGCCCCTGAAGGTTGGATCCACAAGTTTTGACTGCCAAAAGAAAGTTCACCTTTTAATTCAGACAGAAAACACATCTAGCAGATTCATAAACCAATCTCAAACTTACTCTAATCGAAATATGAAGAATTAAAATACTATTGAAGAAAAACAGAACCACCTCTTACAAGAGAATAGAACATCCATGTTTAATTATTCTGACAAAATAAAATAGACCTTCTCTTGTGTCTTAGCTTATAATCTTAAAAAATATTGAAAGTATTTGGGGGAAAAACAGTAATTTAGGTAACAGAAACTGCCCTATTTATTTTTAAAATTCTTCAAGGACTAACTTATGCCACGTTCCTTAATGTCTTGAAAGACAAATTTAAATAGTGGAAAAAAAGATCACTTTTATCTCTGTGCATATAAGCTTTTTTGTGCATATATGTTGGTGTATGGCATGTCAGCATTTTTTTCTCCTATAATCCCTGTAGAACTCATTGAATCAAAGGCCAAAGCACTGAAAAGTTTAAAGGAAGCTTGTAAAAGTTAGTCTAACACAAGACAGTATTATCTATTTCTAAAGATTACAAAGGGTATTTATTTTCAAATGAAAGTCTGTATGGTTATTTACAATAGCATGTCAGGTGAAAAAAACACATTCTTATTTACATAGCTTATATCTCTGGCATAAATAATACAAAGGATATAAACTGTGTCCTTTGTGCTTTCAAATGACACTTTTAAGGCACTAAATTCCCAGTCTGTTGAAGTCAATAACAATTCTATTGTTCTTTCCTTGATATTCACATCTTTGTTGAATGCTCTACTAGTTAACTTTTCCTGTACGAAGATGTAAAACTGACAAGCAACCTCAAGTAAACATGAGCCTATTCTTCTTCTTCAGTGATTATTATGACACCACATAAACTGCAAAAGGTAAAGAACTATTTCTTCCACTGTGTTCTGACAGACCATCTTGCATAACTGAATAAAAAAATTGACACAGATATGTGAAATAATCCTAGAGTTGCATTGTGCTTTCACAAAGCATGTTTACTTGATCAATACTGAACACAGGAAAATTCAGCTGCTGCTCGATGAAGGCTTGTTCCTTCCCTCACTTTAGCCTCTAGAAAGAATGTCACTTTGCACCACCAGCAGAAAAACAATACTCTGGTGATGAGTGTGTTCAAAGTCATGCCAGATGTCTGGAAGGAAGTAGAGGGAAGAGGGGTGAGAGGAAGGCTCCTTATTTAGGATCATTAGCTGAAGACAGTAGGGTCATGAGAGAGACTAATGCCATGAATGGCTTTTTGTCTATATATTTAATAAGAAATTGTATGACTTCTTGCAGCTTGTGTCTGTTTGTGGGAAGTCAGGAGGGGAAAATCAGTGAGTGTTTTAGATACTTTGCTGCTCCATCTAAACATGTGAGTCCATCCTTTGGGGCCGAGTTGAGATGTAAAGCACAGCTCCTGTGCCTGTGCTGCAGAAGAGTTATGAGCTTTTCTTGGTGTAGCCACACAGTGAAAGTCTCAAAGGAACCATGTCGTTCTATAGTGGAATGAAATCTTTGACCCACAATGTCTATCATTTATATTGATTTGAAATATTCCTAACAGACACTTGCTTTCAGTACTTTAAGTTTGAAATCCAGAAAAAAAACCCATTGTAGTTACAAATTTCTGTGTATTTGTGCCCACTATTTTTATTATGTATAATAATATCTGATATGTACCCACATGCAAATAATTTCATTCCTTGATTCAGGTATTCATCATACTACTTACCACTGTATTAGGTCATCAAAAATTTTATTCATTTGCTCTGGGTCAAAACCAGGAGTAGACTTACTTCTCTACTACTTATCTATTATAAATTCAAGAATTTCTTATCTGTTTATAAAATGTGTAATGAAGAAGCTTCATGAAATACTGCTTTTATTAAATCACTGCAATTTCGATATCCATCTTGATAAGTCTTGTTATTTAGTGTGTGATAGGTTTTCGTCAGCTCCTTATAAAGCAAAATTCATAACGTAAGTTGCTTAGTTAAACAAGCATACTGAAATGAAAAGTTCATGTTTAATAAAACAGCATAGGTGAATCCTTTTTTGCTAAGAAAATGGGGACACTAGGATTGAAATCTCAGGTACTTAGAAAAAATTTAATAGGATTAGCTATCAAACAATGGATAGATGCCAAATAGAATAATCACTGTGAGAGAAGAATTTCTGTTTACCTTTACACACAGGTCTATGATCACTCCATGCAGCAAAAACTTCAGCTATCCTCTGACACGTGATACTTTTGGAACCTTGTAGCACATAATCTTCATCACAGGAGAACTGTACTGTTGCTCCCAAACTAAAATCAAACAATGACATAAAAAGAAGCATTTTTAAACAAGTAGATAGCAATCCATTTTTCCACTCCTTTAGAAATGACGGTCTTGACAAACAGTACAAATATGTAATCCAGAAATTTCTGCTCTCATTAGTAAAAGGCTGAAGGCTATTTACTGGCCTGATAGCGCACAATGTTCAGCCCTCTCTGGGCCTACTTTGGCTGGAGCTGGTTCACCTCTTTCAACAATCATTTGGAGGTCAATTGACTATTTTCTGATCTAACTTCAGACCTCCACATAGTAAAAAGTTGACAAATCTAGATATTGCATAACTAAAAGTTTTTTCCTAGCTTTAATTGAAGCTAGGAAAAAATGTAAAAATTATATAAGGGAATCACCTAGAAGAAAAGTCAAAAGGTCTACTACAAGACTGAAAACGAAATCCCCAATATAAACATTTTATTTCTCCTAGTGAAGACCTCAGGGTATAAATAATATGCTGTGAATATCTCCCACTCCTGATTCTTCTTGAGGAAATCAGGTGCTTTTGACTTTAGAACTGGGGGGCATTGGAAGGGGGAGCACAATACCAGAGAAAAGGGCTAGATAGTAATAATTTTTCTTGTATTTATAAAGCATATTATTGTTAAGAGTATCTTATATTAATTTGAATTATTGTAAAAATACTAGTTATAGCATTGTTTTATATTTTGGTTAGTAGGTTAAGATTTTGATTAAGTTTGCGATGAAGTTTTAACTTCATAGAAGTGGTCTCTCTACTCTTATTAGTAACAAATTCTGAATGTAACATCTACTAGATAGTGAAAGTTGCAAGGCGAATATGAGGATTTGCTTATTTAACTGGCATATGTTTCGTAAAGTATTGGAAGAAAATAAAAGGTCTCTAAAAAGATATTTCTAGGTGTTTATCTGTGATTATGAATGAAGTTATAAGGCTGGCTTGAAAAGGTTTTGTACTTTTTCATATGAAACTGACATCTGTTGCTGGAAACAGCATAGGACAAAACAAGAAATAAGTTCAGAAAAATTTTTTGTTTGTTTTATTTTGGTTTGGCTTTGTGTTTGTTTGGTTTGTTTGTATGGGTTTTTTGTTGTTTGTTAAGTTTTTCTGAGAGGAGAATTGGGGTGGGGGGGAAGAGGGAAAAGTTGAATAAATCAATACATAAATGCATATTCTTGAGATAATTCTTTTCCTTTAATATCATTATGGTTTCCAATCCTGATTAGAGCTGAAAATACCCAATACATCAGGCCTTTCTCTGACATCAGTATCTTAACACTTCATAATTTCAGCCTGGTGTTTTTAAAGGCTTGTCTGTCACAGCTGCAAAGTGGAAAGTGTTTTATACATACAGATCACTTACAAGATCTTGGCTACACTATGAATGCAGTTCTCTGGGTATTTTAAGATTAAATGTGCAGTAACTCCCCAAGAGTTTGTTACAGCAGCCTTCCTGTGTAACACTGTAAGCCATCTAGGTATCTGACCCTCCTCAGATGGATGACATTCTCCTGTCTTTGATACGTTACATACTGGGAAAAAAAAATGGTTTGTAAATCTCTCTAAGCAAAGTGTCAATATTTACTTGGCTGGAATCTTCAAACATGGGTTTGATGCCACAAGGTATGACTTTCATTTTTGCCAAAATCAATTTTACTCTGAAATGTTTGACTTGCAAAGAACAAGGCTTGTTTTTCTTTCCTTATAGATGGCAATTTTAGTGCTGCAATTCTTCAATTCACAAAGGCAGAGGGAAAAACAAAAAGGCTGAGCACACATTCCAGAGAATATCTTATGTTAGGTAATCTATTCAAATGCATCTATGATGAAAAAAGCTGCTAAAAAAGATTGAGACTTATTAGAAGAATTAACTTAAGGGAGTTACAAATGTTAGATATTTGAAAAGGAATGGTGTCAGCACAAAGTAGCTGATGAAATCTGAGAAATACCTGGGCCTTACAGAGACATAGATACTAAGAAAATGAGGGCATGAAAGATGATACAGTCACTTGAACAGACATTCAGAAAAGGAGGATTTGATACTGAGTAACAGCTCCATAAACTATTCCAAAACAGTTACTGTTTGAGTAAAAATGTTTGTGAAAGAAAGAGATAAAGAATAGCTGCAGAATCCACCAAAAAAGTAGATATAAAAGTGAAAAAAATGAAAAAAGAAAGTAAACATAATGTAAAGGCCCTTGCAATGTAAGTATAAATGGCTTTTATAGGCAACCGAGGAAAAAGAACCACCAGGCAGATCATAAAGTTGGAGGATTTTTCAAAATTGTGAAACACAAAGATTATGTATAACTAATGTAAAAATTTTTGCACAGCTGCCACAGGGACTATATGGTTAGGAAAGTTCAAAAGGTAGCATTTGGGAAGACAAGAATATCTTTCTCAAGATTAGATTTTCATAATTATTTGCTTCAGAAAGTCATGTTGAGAAAATCTGAGCATCTTTATTATTAGGAAAAAAGGAATCCTTGAAGAAAAATGACATGGAAATATATTTCCTTTAACTAGGCATGAACTGATTTAAAGAGGAAATGTCAAGCAGGATTTACAAATAAGATTAAACTCCTGGTAAAATATTGTAACAAGCAAAATTCCCAGAGGTCTGAATGATTATGAAGGCCATACAAGCATTATAATTATTTCTATCATCTACGAAAGTATAAATAACACTCACATTATGAAGCTCACTTTACTTGTCCAAATTAATTCTGATAATAAACAGATATTGAATAGTATATGACTATAAGCATATGAATGGACTCCTAGACAGAGTGAGACTGCATAATTTACAAAATCTTTGACATATGTGCTGTGTGAGTGAGACATACTAAAGGCAATAAGATAAGCAGATGATAAGGTACCAGTCTAAGAAAGAAATTGAAGAGTAGGAGATCAGTTCCTATGGAAGATCAACTAAAAAATGACAATAATAGAGAGCTTGTGAAGAAATTGTTAAGAAAATTTGTCTCTCAGGAACTTAAAAGCATAGTCAAGATTACCATTTTTTAATATTTTGCTGTCATTGTCTATCTATTCACTCTTAAAAATGGAAATTCTTGCAATTCTTTCCAAAAGTTCTAATATCAGAGAATCACAGAATCATTGAATATTCTGAGTTGGAAGATACCCACAAGGATCATGGACTCCATGTCTTAAGTGAATGACCCATACAGTGATCAAAGGAGACACTCTTCTTGTTTCTGATGACGATATTTTTTTTGCAATACCTTTAATCTGTGACCTAGAAGAATTCAGTTAGAAATTCATCTTCCTCTGAAAAAAAAAACTGATAACTTGAGTACAAAAGAGTAAAGTGTCACTTCCTTCCATTTAAGGGCTCATGAGGCACACGAGGTGAATATAATGAAGATTCAAAAAGGATATGCAAATTACCAGGAAATAATTATTAGCTCTAAGAAAAAATGAAGAAAAGACATGCCAAGGGTTTGATGAGGTTTCGTGTGGTGTGGCAACATAGCAATAATACCATTAATGGTTTATGTTTTTATTTTCTTTTTCTTTGATGGAAGCTCAAATGATGGAAGAATTGTATTATAGGGCAAAGAGAGATCCTTGATAGGATAAAATTGATGACATCTATTACATATCCAGAGGTACTGTAGGAGGACACGTGAGAGATCAGATCTCAGCCTTCTTCTATGTTAGAGAACTGAAAATCGTGGAATGAGAAAATCAGATTATGGAAGCTGGTTTTGGGGAATCCTCTGACCTGTGGGCAGATATTATTTTAGAGAAAACTGGCAGAGCAGTCTAAAAACAGATTGTGGGAACAAATGACTAAAAATAATGTGAAAAAATAAGGACAGTTTGATTTCCTGACTTATATTTGATTCAAACTGCTTACCAGATAAAGCCCTCTAAAAGTGTGAGTAGACTATTTCTGCTTTGTAAATCTCAAGAGAATTGAAGCAAGATATGACTATGAAGTTGTTCATTGTTGTATACAATATAGATATACATCACCAAAAAAAGAAAAATCTCAAGAATGGTCTGAAAATCTCAAAAAAATTCAGAAGCAGAATATATTCATTTAAAAAAAAAGTCTGTGGATGGAGTCAACGGCCATTTAATTCAGTATTCTAACATTGAAAGTGATGAGACGTTAGTGCTCAGAGAAAATCTTTGGAATACAGGAACCATTTGTAGTTCATCTTCAGATCATTTATGATTAATGAGCTTTCTGAACTGGATCAACTAATTTAGTTGTTCCTGGGTGACTGAATTAGACCTTTTGAATGAGACTCTATCTAAAGCTAAGACTAGTAAGGCACACCGGTAAGCAAAAAGCTTACCAGCTTTTTTAGGTATATTAGTCACAAAAGTAAGTTCATATACAATGTGGGCTCATTTGTAAATGGATGAAGCAATCTTGGGGTGCTGAAATCCAATTTGGAAAGAAACAGAAGCACTAAATGCCTTTTCGGCACCAATTTCTACAGTAGAGATCTTCCTAGGTATCTGTATGTACCAACATGATTTGTGAAGAAGAGGGACAGCCAATACTGGGAAACAACAGGTAAAAGGAGGCAGCTGTTTTCAAGGGCAGGCAGCCAGATAGCTTTCACCAAAGGCTGCTGAAAAATTTGACCAAGTCTGAGCATGGTGGGTGTCATCTATGAAAAACTATGATGAGATGTTCTGTCTGATTGTAGAAAGACTATTATTTTAAAAAGGACAAGGAGATGCTAGGAATCTTACACTGATCTCTAGAAAGAATATGTACTCTAGTAAAGCATGAACTGGGAATCAAGAGCACATACACAAATTTACCAAAGCTGAATTATATTTGATCAACTTGATTGTCTTCTGTGACAAAATGACGGGCAACATGGCCCAGTGGCTGATGTAGCAGTGCTCAGTCTAACAGTGCTCAACATCAGCAACATTTCTGAGAGCACCTTTTACAGCAGTGTGTTTTGAGAGCTGACAAAATACACTGAATAGATCTATATTCAAAATCAGCCTGGCAGCTCTGCTTACAGAGTAGGAATCAATCACTTCATATTCAGCTGGTGGACAGTAATATTCTGAGCATTAGGAAATCAACATAAGGTCTGATGATGTGTAATATTTTCACCCTCAGCCTTGATGGGGAGACAGAAATTATGGATTCATATATTTATGGGTCAAACTAAAGTAGGAAAAGTCGCTGACACACTGAAGAGCCCACCTTCAATTCAGAAACCTGACGAAGTCCAGCACTGGACAAACAGAAACCTCACAAAAATCAACAAGGAGAGGTGCAATGTTCTTCTCTATTGATCAGTAACATGTTCTCATCCTGAATAAAACATACTATATATTTAACAATACCAGAAGTGGTAGTGGCAGCAAATCAAGTGAAATTGTTACTCAGCTGATGAAGCAGTATCTACAATACCAAGCCCAATGTTTTGCCTCCCACCTCAAGAGACAGGTTGATAAAATTTCAAGATTTTGAAGATTAGTCAGAAGCTTAAAGTACATGATCTAGAGTAAAAAGTTAATACAGCTAGGCCTAATTATTCTGACTAAAGCTAAGGTACCATGTAATAGCAGATCATAACGATTTCAGGAGCCATTACAAAGATAATGAAGACAAACTTTTCTAAATGTGTCAGATAATATACAAGGGACAGTTTGGAAGATTCAGATTTTACTTTACAAGAAATTTCCTTCAGTAAAGGAGGGTAAAGCTGGAACAGCGTACACAAACCCTTGTGAAATCTTTAATCTTGGAAGTTTTCAGGATTGGCTAAACAAAGACACAGCTGATCTGACTAGTCTTGCTTTGGGCAGGAGGATGGACTGGATGTTCTCTGAAGGACCCTTCCAATCAGTATTTCTATCACTCACACAAACTTCTTAATTTGTCCTGAATTAATGTAAAGCTTTTATATATATAACATAATGTGCTAAAGCAGCTCATAACTCCAAAAATGAATGCTTGACCTGAGTGTCTCTCAGTAACCATATCTGCATATTTCTGTTTCTAATTGGACAAAAGATGATTTTTTTTTGAGTTGCATTTCTATAAGAAAACCCAAGTTCTGGATATATTTTTATTAGGAAAAATGTACGAATAAATATCAAATGAGGAAGTTAGTATACAAATTTGAAAAAAAAATGTAATTTTGTATCTATTTTTAAAGTTTTCACCATTTGCCTCAAATTTGGGATTCCTCTTTAAACAACAGAAACTAAAAGCAGTAAGGAGTCCAAAATTAACTATGAAACCTCTAAAGGATGAGAAAGAGCAAGTTTAAAATTTTGAACTTTATATGAAATTTATACTGAATAGTATTATTTTAGTAGTTGGCATTTGTGTAGTAAACTACCTCATTTTAGGTTCTTTTCCTCCATTATTTGACTTTTTTTAAAAATTATTGTTGAAAAATAGTCAATTATGCAAGGAATCAAAACCATCTTTCTTATGTGTTAACCTATTCATTTCATGCCTGCAAATGAACAAATTTGAGAGGACACCATTTTTAGCCATAGAAGAAAATGTGCAGTCAGAAATAACTAATCAGTTCTTAAAGTTCATCTCTATCAAATCAGAAATTTAGAAATATCATATATTTTATTGGTAGGATAAAGAAACAACCAGTATTTCAGCACATACATTTTTTTCTTCCGCCTGCAGAAAAAGAGACTATAGACATGCAAGCTTTCAAGATTATGAACAGTGATTTTTTTTTAACCTAACAACTTTCTGTACACTACTGATCCATAATTTTTTATGTGCAAGCTACAGATAGGTTCTACTGCTGTCTTTGAGTCACAGTATGGGAACTGAGCTAAGTCACAGCATCTCTCAAGAACATCCATAGGAACATTTTCACAGATCAGTTCATACATTACTTGGAAACATTACTGAAAAATGCTAGGATTCTATGATATAATGTTAGAGTATCCAAATCTGCCAAACTTCTGGTCAAGAAAAATCCTTACTGTATGCTGAAAAAACTAAACTGATGACTTAATTTCAGTTTCAGAGGATTTCATACACAATGGAGGTCATTGGTAATTCATCTTAAAATAAAAACCTATCATCTTTTCTCACAAGTCTTGTACTGTCAGACACTTTTCCCTGACAAAAGAATTACTTAACTGCTAAAAAGTGATAGCTACACAGATCCCCTATAAAATAGCCTCATACCTCAGGATGAAAATCAGGTTTTGTTAATTTTTCAAGATGTTTGGTTTCCAGTTTCCAAGTCTAGAATCTCACCTTGTATATTTGCAGAAAAGGATAAGTGATTCAGAGAAAATTTAAGAAAAATCACGTGTGAAACTTCTAGACAATCTAGTCAATTAATGCTGAACTTCATTCTTCCAAAGAAAATAACTATAAATTAATTTATAATATAAAATGAAAGAAGATATTATTATTAGTTATATTGTGAGTCAACCTGTTAGTAAAATAAACTGTCCTTATCATAAACTTCATATTCTTTCTTCTTTCAGTAGAATATGTATTTTTAAGACTACATCAGCATTTTTGTCCAACAGTATTCACTGCTTTAATGCAATTGAGGTTTGATCAGAATCTCATCTTTAAATGCTAGTGTGACCACACTACAGAGGTAGAGGGATAGAGATGAGCTCGTTCATTCATATCATGGAGACAGAACTTTGAGGTGGTGGTGGAAGAACATGGTTGCCTCATAATAAAACATCTGTTCAAGTATAGTTCAGTCTGGATATGTTTATTACACTGAAAATAGAGAAAAATAGAAACAAGATCATATGAAAACTTTTTCTCTTTATCTATTACATATTATATTTTTACATAATGGCATTGAATCTAAAACTGGACACATGGAAAAGATGTTTATTTTAGTGGATGATGAGAAAAGTAAAATTGTAAATTCCAGCCGCATAATCACTAGTGTGTCTAAAGTTTTAAGAAACTTCTAGGGAAGGGAAGTTTTCATCCTGAAGTTGAATGTTTTTTCCCAGTACAGGAAAAGCTGGCAGCTATAAGTAAGTCTTCTTGACTTTATTTCAACATTCAAAATCTTTTATGCTCAAATAGGCATCTAACATCAGAAACAATGCCTTAAATGCCCCAAAATACAGCTACGGGGAATTTTCATGTTAGAAAAAATATTTGAAAGGGTAAACATGGATTTACAGTCCCCAAATAATGTCATGAAATGTTCCAGTTTGTCTAAGAGCTTAAATTCCATATTTTGTAAATCTGTGTAAGAGCCATTTAAGAGGAAAGGAATGTGCTGAGAGCAGGTATTGTTTGTAATCATAACAGAAGTAGAACTGCAATGCAATGCTTCCAAACCTACATCTCCATATTTGAAGAAAACTAAGGAGATGCGACAAGAGCATGCTCTTCTCTAAAATATATTAAATTATACAGAAATCAAATTTTGATTGGTCTCAGCAGAGATAGTACTAAACTCTTCTTCAAAATATTATGTTTTCAAATGAAGGCATTGTAATTGGAATTGTCACTTTCTTTTCAGAAAGGTAAAAAAGATGTGAGCTTAAAGTAAATCCCCTTCATTACAGAGAGTGACTTGAAGAAGTAAAAGGGTTTTTCTATCTGCCAGGTATAAGCCAGCCTGGAAAAGATTTTCCACAGTACTAGATGTTTCTAACTAAATGTAACATAATAATTTGTAAAATTCCTACTTTGGAAGCTTATGAAGCAATCAACCAACCATTATCATAATGGCAAGAATTGAAACCATGTTAACATAAAAAGGAACTTTATCAAGTCTGCTGAAAATTTGTAGTCTGCTTTTGTTCCCTGTACGACTTTTATCAATGTATAAGTTGTTCAATTTGAGCTAAATATATATGTTTTACTAATGTGCACCAGTGCTGTTCTTACAAGTGTAAATCCAAACAGATAATTTGGGGATGTTTTTAATTTTTTTTTGAGAAAAAACGTCACCAAGATTAGTGAGAAATTAGGGAAAAGGAACACTGGAAAATATATTGATTCTGATAGTTCTATATCTTTTATACTATTATTCAGTAATATATAATATTATTATAATATACTATTATTCAGAATGCCTTCTCCTTTCATTTTCTTATAAATGCACATGAAATGGGAAAGTCTCATACATCATCCCAGCATACAGTTAAAAATAATTCTAACTAAAATCCTAAGATTTTGGTCTAAAAAGAAAGCTGAGGGCATGATCATCATCATATCTTTTTTGAGGTACTGCCATCATGGAAGTTCAAGTAGAATAATAGTTGTAAGTAGGTCTTTTCATGATCACTTGCAAAGATAACACTAGAAAAGAACTGGCAGGTTGTCTGTCAAATGCTGTTGCTCTCAAGCCATATTTTTGAAGTTAAAATACAGCATACCAGCCAAAGTAATGATTCTAGAAATTATGATAATTATTAAATAAAATAAGAAAAAAAGCTTTTTTTTATTTCTCTGAACAAAATAAACTTTTTTTTTTTTTTGCAAGCTAACATTAGAAATTACATTTTTTTATAAAATTAGTTAGAAAGCTTTCTTGGATGAACGTTGAAGTTTTGCTTTTCTCAAAACAAGAGAAATAGGGAGTCTATTATGAAAAATTGAGAAATAGTGATAACTCTTTGTTAGCTAGCACATTTACTTAGGATGAAATTTTCAATCCTGGATTCTGCTTGATTGCAAGGAGAAAAGATAAAAAAACACACACAAAAAGTACAAGAAGTTAAGTAAAAGAATGAAGTATCATATTTTATAAAATCTTTGTACATCCAGATTAGTCTAAGAGTTATTTTCAAATGCTTAGAAGTGTGCTTTGTGATAAGTACAACACAAAATATATAGAAAACAAACTTGAATGTAATAAAATCAATTAATTTCAAAATTATCGCCCTCTACTTCTTTCTATTTTTTTCATCATTAAGGTGTTTTATGTTTTGTAAACATAATGTGAAATTAGCATATGATGTGAAACAAGAACATAGCTTTAGATTTCTTTTTATACAGTCTAAAGTGTCTATATATGTCAAATATAAAATAATATGCATGTTAACCCTTTTAAATAAATGTTCAAAAATTGAAAAGGTAAAAAAAAAGAGAAACTAAGAAAAGGGATTAAAATTAATCCAAAACATTCCCAAAAATTCATTTGCATGTCATTCATTATGTATGTCTCTACTCATCAACCACCGGTGATACTGGAATTAGAAGTCAAGTTCACTGAGAAAACAACATAGAATATTTTGAAAGAGTACTAAAAGCCTTTTCTATTTCAAGATGAGGAATTTGAAAGATAGCTGTGAATAGAGGAAGATGCACAAAAATTAATTAAAAAATGGTCTGAATTAAGAGTTCTAGTCCAAAGTGAGGACTACTGGGGAAATACGTCTGCATCTATCAAGCTTCTGGGTTCCTGAAAAATATATTGTAGGGAATGTAAGTTCTTTATTATGGTGAAGGAATATTTCAGTAAGATCTGAAATTTCTTCTCTGAGGTTTTATTGTTCTTCTTGTTTTATATTCAGTTTTGCTTTATCCTTTGCAAAAGCCTACAGCACAACATGTATGCTCAATATTTATAAATCTAACACAGTATTTTCATGAGAAAATAAAGCAAACTTACCTTCCATCCTATCTTTGTCAGATTTTCAGAGATATATGATCTCTTCTAGGGAGATTTTTTATCTTTTGCACACTAAGTACATGCTATATGGCATTACATAATTTTATACAGAATTATAGTGCACTTTTTACTAAGAAGGTCAGTTTTGAAAAAGTACTCAGCAACAGTAATATATTTTCAACATATTCATTTTCCAAGTTCAGTATTAGAGAAATGATACAATGGTAGAATTTATGTTTTACCTAAAATCTGAGCCTATCCGTTTTCCATTTTCTGGTTCTCCAGGATCTGGACACAAATTGGACGCTTGTTTAATACCTCCCTCATTTACTGGAAAAAAACAAACAACAACAACAAAATAAAATAAACAAAAAAAAGACATAACATTTTTAGAAAATACAGAGGTAAGCAATTAACAATATGAGAGTACATTCTTTTCATTTTAGGTCTTTTAATACAGATTTTCTACAGAATATGATCTCCTATATAAACTCTAGTTTCAATGCATAAGTTTGTCCTCCTTATAATAAACAAAGTGTGTATTTTCTGATTTTTTTGGGTTTCTTTAAAAAAATAATACAAGTTTTTTATCAGATGTATTAATCAGCTATTTTGTTTGCTTGTAATGTTATTGAATCCATATGGAAATGTTATTATTACTTCTTATGTTCATCAGCTTTAGGGATGTAAGATTTTATTCTGAACATACTCTAATAAATGTCACCTTCACTGAGTTGACCTTTTCTCCTTTAATTGTAATAAAACTTGAATGCATAAGTTCCTGCTGAGAGAATTGTCCTTAATCAGTGCTAAAAATGTATATATACCCAAAATATGATGATCTGAAGGTAAACTCAAAATGCCAGTTTGATTTGCATACATTTATCTTACAATAAACTAAAATGGATCTTCAGAGAGAAACATCCTGTGAGCCATTCTGTGTATTTTTCCTGAAATTTGTATGTAACAATCTAACCATATCTCAGCATATTCAACCACCTATTCACAAAATCAGAAAATTAGAGCAAAGGATGCTAGTCTGCTATTGCTTGATAAATTCATGGCTTGACAGAAAAATATTTTAAAAAAAAGTTGACATGAGGCTGAGTAATTTGTATTAAGCAGAAAAATATTTTAACCTTTTTTTATCTTTATTGCTGATGAACTAGACCAATGGATTTGCAGTATTATAATTTTACTTCCCTTTAAGGAAAAGGTTTGCAAATAATTAGGGTAACAACACTACTGGCTTAAAAAAAAAAAAAAAAAAAAAAAAAAAAAATTTTAAATAAATTTNNATTCTAACTATACTTTTAAAGGATGTTCATTAAGTTTCAGCTTTTAATGAAGAGGAATGTAATTGAAAATCCTTGGGGGTTTCTGTTACTTGAAATTTGTCTTCTTACACACACAGAAAGGGAAGAACTCGTTTGGTACCCCTGAGGAAGCTAAAGGCCAAATGGAAATGTTGTACAGGCTTAAACAGAAAACATCTCAACATTGCACACTGCTCAAAAAACCTATCAAGCTGAATGTTTGTCAGCTGGAACCACAGCATTTACTCTTCTCTGTCCCAAGGCACTTGTAACATGTCAAAGGTTGCTCTAAAACCACACCAAGGCAATCTCTGTTCATCTGGATTTCTATGTTCAGGGCACTTTTGGGCCAGGAGGAATCTTTCTCCTGGTTTCAGATTTCAATCTTTTCCTCCTTCATTAGGTGTACCTGTGATGGAAGCATACTAGCTACAAAAAACCGTGTTCATGCTAGTGTTGAAATATATATATTTGTCTGACAACTACAATTCCACAGACTGCATTTAACAATGCCATCTTGTAGGATAAGCATTTAGAATTAATTCTCTCTTTGAAACTCAGAATCATCAAATATATAGAAGACATTCAAACTTTTCTGACATTATATATATATTAAAACTGTAGTTAAAAAAATTATTAATGATGTCTGATAATGATATTATAGAAATTATAATGGTGCCATTTGGCCATGCATTGTATATCAATGCAAAAAGAAGAAATTCTTACAGTAAAAAATAAAAATAGCATTTAAACAATATTATTTCTATTTATTATAGTTCATGTTTTAATATTTCAAATAATTATTTTATTTTTGTACATTATTTTTCTCCATACACAGGTAATAGAGCAAATACTCATATAAAAAAGAATATTCTACTGGATTGCAAGGTACAAGAACTATTATATACTTTGATTTCTACCAGAAATGGAAGCTTGAAAATGCTATTGGTTTTCAACACCTTCTGTATAAGGTTTTATTGCTAGAAATACTCTAAAGAATATAATTTTTAATTATAATATATGGAATTATAAATACTCATAAACAACAATATAAAAGCTTCTGTTAAAGAAAGTCAATGAAATAATTAAATTTTTAAAATATTAAGACATATACTGTCGTAAAAATGAGGAAAATGTTATAGGTAGATACTGATTTGTTATTTGATCCCAATTCCAAAATATATTTACACAGTCTTAAACCCATTCTAGTTTCTGTTAAGTACCTAGTGAAAAGTAATTTCACAGTTTAGGATTTTTGTATTGATGTCACTTTTATAGACATAATGCCTGACTTTTCAGTCTGCAGCCCTATGTAATTCCACAGATATCTGTTGATATATTTTTGTTTCACACCTCAGATGCTTATGTACAATAAGCAATTAAAGGATTTCTTTTAGTAAATTAAATGCATCTAGGGAAAGCATTCATTCATGGTCTAGTTATGAAAGTGGTATCAAGAAACTCCACAGTTCTAATCCAGATTGAATTAGATTTGCCAATTAATTCATTTATTAGTGTCAATATCTCTAAACTGAAGCTGATTCATACTTGTTTCAAAGTGTATCAAAATATCAAATATCTTCTGGTTTCACTCTGTGCAAATCACCTGTGCATTAGTATTGAATGTTATACACCTGATACATAAAAAAATGAAGCATGTAAAATAATGAAAGAACATACAGATGAGAATGCTAGACAAAAACTTCTAAAGACATTGCTAATAAAAGGCAAAATGTAAAATAGATATTCACTTTTTCTTATTTTCACTAATAGTTGAATGTTGGTCATTGTTTTTCTTAAAGGACCCTATCTGTCATTGGAATGCAATGACACTAGACCCAGCTGAGGCTGCACTGAGAAAATTATCTTGTCAACAGTCAAATACATAAACTTCTCATGAAATACTATCTCTTCAACATTCTCAGCTACCAAAGTGACTAGAGAACCAAATGCTAGACTACGAGTATAAAACCTTAGTTATCTATTTATGACAAGATAATGATTACTAAATGTACAAATCACCAAGGTTTTCACCTTCACTGATTATTGACTCATATACATAATCTATTCTGCATAATAAATAAGAAAAAACATAAAGAAGTTTCCAGCTTCACATAGAATATCATAACATATGAATTTATCTAAAGGCCTTCAAAAATATGTTGATAAATTTCATCACTAGTTTCATAACAACCAGCTTTGGCTATCATGAGTATCTGCTACTTCATTATAAATATGGAATTCCTATTAAAGTTTATATAGTAGAAAAAGTAATGATTAGTGCAAAATAATCTCTTTTATCATCCATTATATTATTATTTTATTATTATTTGTAACTACAGAATCACAGATGGGCTGTTAGACAGAGACCTCAATGATGTACTTTATAAACACTGCTGTAATTATCTTACTGTTACTTCTGCATAATCAGTCTGTTTTCCATTCACCCAATAGGTTAAAAAGAATATTTGCTTTTAAATATCTTGATACAAAGTTTTCAAGTAAACCAGAAATGTCTCACAGAACTATTTAGGTGATGCAGTTTATGGAGAAGTTGAATATCACAATACATGACCTTACAAAAACTGAACAGAAGTGTGTTTTGCTTTATTTTTCTGACTTGGTGAATGCTAAAGGGTCGTGCTGCTTGGAGAAATCTTTGTCTAAAAAAAAAAAAGAGATCATATCTAAAACCCTGACAGTTTTAAATCTAACTCTGAAGTTAAAACATATGCTAACGTGTCCTGCTAAGTTCTGAAAACTGAATCCATCACTGATACTTTAAACAAATAATTTGTGCAAACATGTCCAACCTAGGGAGCTTCAAAAGCGAGTCCTTTCAGTCCTGTGGAGAATAATGAAATGTAGTATAATGCAACACATGCTTAAACATTTAGTCCATTTTATTTACTTCTAAAGATTTAAAATGCGGTTCTATTCCAAAAAGGCCGTTATAAAAATGGCACATTCTTTTTCAAAAATATCCTTTTTATGTATTTTGAGACACACTTACTTAATTTGTGCTAGAAAGCTGCCTGACTCCTCATGATTTAATCGGGACTTGGTCCACTGAGATGTCAAGCACTTTCAGTTTCTAATTTCTGTAACTAAAATTGAAGGCACCAAGCATTGCCACAATTTTTGAAGCTACACCTAGTTAATCAGTTAAAATGTCAAACTTAATGATTTAAAAAAAAAAATTAAAAGTGACCTCATATGTAGTTGTGCACTTGAAAATGAGGATACATTTTAGTTTGCACAGCATTTGATACTACTACTAATGTTCAATTAAAAAAATTTGATCTCCTCATCACAGCTAAATTTACAGCTGACACCTAGAAGGCTGAATATTTGTTTCTTTGCAAACACTGTAAATTTAATTTGATACTGCTGACAAAATAACATGTCCTTCTACAATGCCAGATTTATAGAAAGGCTGTCTTTAGAGTAGAACCATACTTAAAAATACACCATGCAGACTGGAGGAACCAGTTCTATTATCAGAATACATAATTACACACAGACAACACACCACAAACTTCACTCTTGCACTAGAAAAAAGTAACAAAAAAGGAGTACACTCACAGATAGAAAACTTGTTGCTGTTGTCTTTCCCTGGAAACAATTTAAATCCTCTAGATTTAAAATCTATGGCCTTTTTCACTAGTTAAAAACAAAACAAAACAAAACAAAAAGAGATATCAGGCAATACAATCTAAAAATTTTCATTTGACAAATTTTATCATGGAAGTATATACAAATTAGAGCACTGGCTACCTCACAAGTTCAGATTTTGTACCTTTGGTGTGAAATAATTTACAAAAATAAATATTGAGACTAATTTGTATACATGACAAAGGAAATAAATGGTATGTACACCTTAATTTTTCTCCTGAATAACTAATAAAAAAATTATGGCCAATTTTTTTTATTTCCATGCACCACATAATTGTGTAAAACATCACACATTTATGGAACTTGGAAAATAAAAAGAATTATGAACATGTTTGCTCTAAAATAGCTGTTTCTTCTGTGTTGAGAAAAAAGAAAAAAAAGGAGAAAAAAGGTATTTGAATGTAGAAAATAGAATACAGTCTGCTGTTCTGCTGTTGGTTCTGCAGCTGGTCTTCTTTCTAGCTTGAAAATTGTTATTTGCAAAATGTGATATGGAAGGTAGTTTTCTCCCACCTTTCCCCTAAGCCCACAGCTCATCTGTTTCTGTAAAAGTGCTTCTTGTGGGCTGGCTTTATGATTTAGACTGTTAATCCAGGCAAACCTTGTGGCCTCAACATATCTTTGAAAGAAAACAACTAATAAAAGGAGAATAAAGCCAAAACTTAACACGTATAAAACGTGTAAGTGAGAATAAACAAACACACTACAAGAATCTTTCCTTTTCAGTCATTATAATAAGTGCCTCATCTCTAATACACGCGGCCAGTGAGCAGTGAATTATACATTAAAATGGACCTGCCAAAAAAAGTTTAAATTTTAAGTTGATTTTAGGTACAAAATACTTAAGTGGCTTTATAGCCACTACAGCCACTATATATTTTCTAAAAAGTATATAGAAGAAGATGTTTTATCTTGGCTCCAAGCAAATACTGCTAACAAAGACAGCAAAGATTAAAGGAGCTACGTCTAGGAGAGCTTAACATAAGTAGATACATTATACCTCACCAAATAATTATTCATACTCATTTCTTCTTACAGAAAATCAATGGATATTCAAAGAACCTTTATATTAGGTATAAGTACCACAGTTGCAAAATATTATTGATATCTTTTTATAAATAAAAATGTCATTACTAAGCACAAGAGCAGAACCAGATTCAGAAGAAAGAGCATACTACTAAGAAAGACAATTTATAGGACAGATGCAGGATGTGTTGATAAATTTTTTTACACTTCTGATTGAAGAGACCATATTTTCTTATAAATACAGAAACACTCTTATCTCAAAAGGCAAAATTTAAATTTAGTTGTGTGTTATTATAATGTTACGTATAAATATTGATAATAGTTCTGGGAAATATATTATTTGCAGAAGTGAAACATATATGTCACCACAAAGTATTAGCTTTTGGAGTTTTTTCACTCTTAATAAGAGAAGCCCCTCCCCCTCTCCAAATTAATTGAATTCCATAAGCAATTCTATCCTCAGTGGAAATCATAGACCCAAGAACTCTACCTTCATACAGCAGAGCAATACTGGCATAACAATAATGCTCTGATGTCATTGCCTGAGATTTCTAAAATGTTATTTCTATGTAAATAGAAATGTTGGACTGCAGCTCTTTCTTTGAAGATCAGACTAAAATAACTCCCCATGAATCAGAAGATAGGCTTAGTTATTCTTCCAGCACCTAAGCAAGATGGGAGTGGTTTTGAATATATGATCTCGGGTGCTTGAATGGGTTTAAATGTTCTCATTAGAGAAATGTTTGTCATTTATTTTCTGATGTTATCAAAACAATACACTAAAAAAGGAAGACTGTCTTGTATTTTTTTTTTTTCATTTGTTTCTACTCATTCTGAAACATGTAAATGGCATATTTACATGGCAAGGTGCAACTGAAAATAGTTAAAAGAGTGTCTTGGTGATCACAGTGAAATCAGTCAAAGATTTCTATAATCATTTGCATCACTTTGCCAAGACTATTAAATACTACTTGTAAAGCAAGAAATTCCAGCTCTCTAAAGTGCCTTTACAAGAGAAGAATTTTACTCTTAACTGGGATATTGATTTATGGAACAATAGTTTCTGAATACACTGTGAAGGAGTAGTTATAGAAATTTAGATAGGAAACATACCAAAACTAAATGATGTGTTGGGCTGCAAATGCATGAACATACATAAAAATAATCCCACCATCACAAAAAATATCTCCTACCCAATAAATAGATTATTTTATACTTGGCAAAATAAGGATTATTTTGCATGTCAAACAAATGACTATAAGTACTGAAAGTGGATTTTACTTTTCAGAAGTCCCAGAGGATGGATTCATGACAGCAAAATGTGTAATTATACATTTACATATACATAAATATACATCTAAGCCCATCCACAAAGAAAAACAGACACTGTAAGAGATCAATTAATCTGGTCTTAAGATACCTATTTGTGCATGAGAGGAGTTTATGTGCCCATTTCTCTCAAGAATAAGTTTTCAGATGTAATAATAGTTCAAATATTTAAATACAGTCAGATTAGTATGTTCTCATATATTTGAATAGTCAAGAGCCAAGAAAATAGGTTACACCAATGAAGTAGGATACTCCTGTGGAGACGTACAAATATAATAGGAAGGTAGTGATAAGAAAAAAGTATATTCTAAAAATAATCTAAATTCATAAAAAGACCTGTATGACATAATCATCTTTCCAGTGTCATCATGCAGAGAGCCTTCTTTTTTTTTTTTATGCTACTTTAAATACATATGGCTTCTAGGTTGGTTGGTTTTAAATATATAGATAAAGACAGCAGGTTTGTTTATTTGTATTGTTTATTTTTGGAGGAGGAGGAACACTGGTGCACATCTCCTATGTGAATAAATCTCTGACAATCCTGAATCTATTTTCGATCACATGAATGGATGAAGCAAAAAAGTAGCATCAGAACTCTGTGATACCCAATTAGAGATTATGTCAAAACTCTGAAATCCCATCTTGGTATTTCTGCTCAACCCTGCTCGTGCTTTTTTCCTAGTTCCAGTCACTTTAATACAAATACAGAATTATTATTGTAGAATTATAGAATGGTTTGGGATGGAAGGGATCTAAGGATCATCTAGTCCCAAGTACCTGTTCAAGTTCCTCACCACCCTCATGGTAAAAAATTTCTTAATATCTAATCTAAACCTACCCTCCTTGACCTTAAAGCCATCCCCCCCTGTACTATCAATACACACCCATGTAAAAAGTCCCTCTACAGCTCTCTTGTAGGTCATCTTTAGGTAATCAAAGGTGCTCCAAAGTCTCCACAAAGCCTTTACTTCTTCAGACTGAACAGCTCCACATTCTTCTCCTTCTCACACTTCCTCTGTAACTTTTGCTAAAGTTAGAAGGCCCGGTATTTTCTGTAAAGAAGGAAACTAGAACTGGACACTTTATTATGTGAGGGAAGGATATAAACAGTCCCAGTAATAAAAGAAGTCCAGATGTGTGAGCTAGTATTCAGTCAATAGACACACCAGAGACATGCACACTTTGTAAGCAGCCAATTTAAATTGAAATGTGGTCAGAATTATTTTCTTGAAGATTTTGACCAAAATGGTCTCATGTAAGATAATGAAGATTATAATACTTACAGGCAAAATTTTAGGAACACATAAAGATTAAAATATTGTCTTTTATTTTTCTTTAATAAAAGGCTGTGTAATTATGTATATTTATTCAAAATCTTATCTGTGTGTATGCAATATGCAGACATGCTACATACAAACACTTGTAAGAGAGGACTAAGTCTGACAGTTCCAGTGTTTTATACTTCAGGATAGGCACTGCCTTCAAAAGGGACCTCAAGTAAAGAAGTTGTAAGCATAGATATGATAAAAACCCCCCTTAGATGTAAAATTTGAATGCAATCTAAAGTACAGCAAGCTCTCAAACACGAGGAACAAAATTCAATTTAAATGAACATTGTTCATTTGACACAGTTCTGACTTCATTGGAAAAGTGTTTCCTGAGGGCCCAAATGACAAAAAAAAATCAAGAAGGAAAATTTGCTTCTACAGTATGGAAGCATCAGGGTATACAGCCATGTGAAGGATATTTCTTTAAAACACTGTCAACCCACAAATTCCCATCTTTGTTTTGGTTATGCAACAGCATTTATGTAACAGAAATATCTAGCCTGTCCTTTCTGTATTTTTTAAATTTTCAAATCAAGTATAAACAATATTTAAAGTGCTGAGGACTAAAAAAACCACTGTTCTATGCAAAGCAAGCAAGCAGTCTGCATTACTTCAAGTAACTATACAAAACAATGGAAACAGCCCTTCCCTTCTCCAGAACTACTCTTACTTTATATTCACTATCACTCAGCTAATGGACATGAAGAAAAATATGATAACATCAAAGTCATTATTTAAAGATTGTATACACAACCTTATCTAAATTACATATGCAAAAGTATAATACTATGGGAAAACAAGTTATCTGAGACATAAAGAGGAAATAGATTTTCAACTGCTTTCTGAAGTGGAAGAAAAGAATTTGTTTGGAAAACAGTGTAGAACTGGTTTTGACTTGTGCAGAACCAGCAATTCACTGATTATTTAAAATCTTCAATATGTGATGATGGCAGATTTTACTCACAACACCACTATTTCTAGTGACAGAAACAAGAGTATTGTACACTTTGAACTTCCAGTATTGGCTGTGTATGTGCAGATATGCCAAATACATCAAGCATGACACTTCCATTGCATCTTTGGCATATGTCTAATTCACTGTATTTCCTCTAGAAGTCCATCCACTGCCTAAATGCATTGAACTTACTATTCACGACTCACATAAAGGTCAGTTGCCTTTTTTTTTTTTTTTTTGCATTTACATCATATTCACTACGCATGTGATAGAACTCATTTTCCTGAATTTCCAAATTCTAACAATGCAAGTGTAAAATATTCAGATATCTTAGAGATCACCATTAATAACTCTCTAAACCTAGTGATTACCCAAATAAATTTCACTGTAACCCTGTAACCCAACACACCAACCTATTTGGCACTATCTGAAATAACCTTTCTGCACTTTGAAAATCAGCATTACAGAACATGAATTTTCATCAGCTTTTGTAGTACAGCATGAACTGCATAGGTTAACAATTTCCTAAATATGAAGAGCCATACAGAAGACGAACAGACTACAAAGTGGTGAAACACCTACTTTAGTAAGTTGTTAACTTTTTACATTACTGATCTTATTTTTTTATTTTATTTTATTACCCACCCCCTCCACTCATTTCCCCACATCCCCCTCCCCTTTAACCTCTAAGGTACTCTGGTCAAATCAAATTGTATAAAGGATTTATATTTCAAATTACTGCAACTACCGCATTACAAAACTAAATTATTGCACTGTATAACTAATTTTAAATCATCTAAATTGCAGTTTTTTCTACTATAGTTTACAATATATGTATATCAAATTTCTCTAATTTGAAAAAAAAATTATTTAAAAGAAAATGAATTTAATATGTGTATTTTAATATTAAATTATAATTTCACTACTTTTTCTATTCTAACTAAAATACATCTGATTTTTACCAACAATTTGTGGTCAAAAGAAAAAATCTGAAATACCAAGGAAAAGTAATGACACAACACATCAGACAAATATCAATTATAGAAGTAAACATTGATAGTGTAATGAAAAACAAATAAGAACTGAAGGAACTGCAAAAAAACATGAATAGAATAAAAACAAGTCCTGAGAAGAAAATTGATAGGGCAGTATAAAAAGCAATAATTCAATAAAAACATTAACACAACTCATTCATTAAAATCAGTATGACTGGTTTTCTTTTTTCCTTTTCTTCCTTCTAATCACACCAGGCTTGTCCATTTGGATGAAAAATTATCTCCTTTCCTCCTTCCAAGTGGGAAGATATCAAGAAGTTTAGGACATTATTATTATGTTTTGTCTAATAAAAATCTTGACATTAACAAACCGTCCATTATAGAGATCATCCACTAAACAGAACATACCTATATGATTTGTTGCACACATTAAATGAGTATTTCCAAAAGTATTATGACCTACTAAACAAATGTAATTCAGTGATTAAATGTTTGAGTGCTAGATTATATCTGTGTTATGTTTATTTTTTCAAACTTCTAAAATTTTCTAAGAAAACTTCTCATATACAAATCTTCTTATATATAAATAATCTTAGAACTCTTACTTCCAAATACATTTACTTTCTCTGGACTCCCATCTTTGTAGTTCTGGGTTTCACTAACAAAAAAAAAAGAAACAAAAACCCTGAGGATGCAATTGCCTACTAGACTTAAAAATATTTAACAGCTCTTCAAAAAACCTCTCCATCTTTACTCCTCCTTTCTTCTTCCTGCTTCTAAGTAAACCTCAAAAAATAGAATATGTGAATATATATTTTCTAAAAAATCCTTAGAAGTTTTATATTGAATAATCCCAAAGTAATGATCCATCATACATTTTTATCATAGTATTTAAAAAAAAAGATAATTAATTTTCTCTTAACATCCTTTTGTTCGCAAAAGTTTTATTAGCATCCCGTTACAAATCTTAAAATCTTCTTGCCTTCTACCATCATAAATTCTGCTGTAAGACAGGAGGAAAAATAAATGCTGGTTTAATAGGGAACACCAAATAGTAAGATTTTTTTCTCCCTGATTCAATTTTTTCCTGGCCATTACTAAGATTCTACATAAAGCCAGATATCAAACAGCATAAGGCAAGAACTCTTATAGAAGAAAGGGGAAAGGACAGAGAAATTATAAAGTCTTTTAAAAAGTAATAAAAAACATAGAGAATGAAGATATCCATAGAATAAATAAAAACTGAGAATATATGGTTAAAAATTTACAAATGCTTAGTGACATTTCTACTCTCGAAAAAAAGGAGATTAAGAGTCAAGAATTTTTTGGAATCCAGAGTTCTCTTGAAATTATTTTCCTAAGGAATGCACTGAGACACTTGTGAATTGCTAGATGATGACTAGAGTCATCCATTAAGACTTCCTTGTGTAATTTGAGCCTGAGTCTGTTAAGCAATTGTTTTCTTACAACTACTGTATCCCTTTTTCAAACTTTTTATTTTTTTCTAAATTTAATTTATTAACTGTACTAGAGGTCTGTTTCATTGTTTGCCCCGGTACACATTTGTTTTCCATGGAATTTAATAATGATGTAGGTGTAATTCCATATGAAAATGAAGGAAGGTGCAGGAAGAGAAGAGAGAAGAGAAGAGAAGAGAAGAGAAGAGAAGAGAAGAGAAGAGAAGAGAAGAGAAGAGAAGAGAAGAGAAGAGAAGAGAAGAGAAGAGAAGAGAAGAGAAGAGAAGAGAAGAGAAGAGAAGAGAAGAGAAGAGAAGTTGGAAAGGACCAAAAACCACTTCAGGGCTGACCAAAATTTAAGTCATATTATTAAGCAAACTGTACAGATGTCTTTTAGCATTTGGCTATATTCCTCTTAAGATATTTTCAGATAGTAAAAAGTATATTAAATAAACCTTCACAAGAAAATATTCTAAAATATCTCTCATTATGTATGCATATGCACAAATAAAAATTCTAAAGCTTTAATAAGTAAAGTATGTATTGTTAGAAACTGTAGAAAAATTCAACGGACTAAAAGCATTACTAAACTCTGAATTAACTGTATGAAATAAAAATAATAGAAAAAAAAAGTGCCAGATTATCCTCTATTACTTTAGTTATGAAAAAGCCAAAAATTCTTAGATATTTAAATAGGAAAAAATAAATACAAACCCCTTGGAAATATCATGTTTTTATCGCATTTCTATCATGTTTAACTGTCTTTTTGTTTTCACACCTGACAAATACAGATCATACTAGAAACTGTGACTGTAGTATCAAAAATAATTTCTACTAAAATCTCAGTGTTTGAAGTTCCTAAGTTTAACTGAATGAAAGGGGTTAGGGAGCTCCTTCCAGCTCCCCCCTCCCCCACCCCTCTGAATTGAGGAGATAAACTTTCCTGAATTTAAACACTTGGTTTTATTAGAACTAAGAACCCAAAAGGTGTTGTTTTTCATTTCCAGCTGTCCTATCTAAATATACTTCTCATTAGCCTGTCAAGGTACATCCTGAAAGTAAGCTTCTCATCCTTTATCTACTCCCTCCTTTACTGTTCCAAAACAAGAACTCGTCTTGCTCATCTCCCTAATAAAAAGTATTTACATATTATATACTTTATATACTAACTTGTCCTTACTTAAGTTCTCTACATACTGATGTTCACTTCAAAATTCATGCTTTCATTCTGTCTTATATTTTATTTTGTAAGGTGAGATGATCAGGAAAATATAGCACCATTATAGCAACTTTATTTATCTGATTCAGTCTGAATTCTTGTTGATGAAGAAACTATAATCATGTACAGCATTCCTCAAGAGATCTCACTACTGCCCCGTAAAATCATACTTGTACATCCCTACCTTTAAGGAAGGTGTTTCACCAAATGCACCTAAGGTTCCTTTTTCCTGCTAATCTTAGAGAAGATATTAATCAGTCAGCCTTTGACACAATTTAAATTATTGTTGAGGTCCAAGTAGTGTATATACAGTACAGTAATTTACACCTAGCAGTTGAATTTTGGGTATATATAAACCCCTAGTTCTCTCTATACATCTTGTTCATGCATAAAATTTAAAAAAATTTTTACAAAAAGAACAATATTGTTATCGTCTGCTCATTCTGAAACACCTTATTCACAAAACAATCCCAGGGGAGGCCAACAGCACTACACTTTTTCTGCAGTTATGACTTTGCATCTAAGCTAATGTACAGTAAAACTGCACTGTTTGGGTCTTACTAGCAACATTGTCAAAAAAAGCCTACAGTTAGGTCTATGTGTAAAATATATTTTTACAATTTTAAATATTCACTCATATATATAGCAAGTTTTAGTAATCGTATTTAGTTTATTAAATTTTGTCTTCTCAATTATGAATTAATTTGAGTAATTTGAGAGTGTAATTCTTCAATTAAAATCTAGATCACAGCAAAAAAAATGCATTTCCAAATTAAAAACTAATTTTAATAGCTATTGAATAGATAAATATTTTTTTTGAACAAGCATATAAAATTGCTAAGTAGGTCTTATATAATTTCATAGTTATTTAATATGCAGAGTTTTTAAACTTCTATGCACAATACATCGTCAAAGGGAGGTAAAAATGCTTCAAGAAAAACCTACAGGAAACTCCATAGAAATAACTCCAGAATATCCCTCCATGATAAAAATTCCTTCAAGTCAATTAACAACTCCCTCACATTCACAAAAATTCCTTCAAATTATGCCTGTGTCTTTTTAGTAGGGAATATTTCATGGAAGAAAATTATAGGTTATTTATTGAAGGTCATTTGATATGTTTTAATGGCTGTTATCTAATAGTGGTGTTTGCTGAGCAAAAATGGTAAGTTTTTACTCAGTATAGGAATATCCCTTTAATACCATGCACACGTATGTTCCGTGATTAACAGACACAGTAAAAAAATTTAAAGTTTCTGTATAATGATTGCTACCAAAATCAAGACTTTTAATGTTGCATGGGGGAATACAACGTGCACAGAACTAAGCGTGGCCTTGTTTCTCCACTAAGGTCCATAAAAGTCTGATTTCACTTTTATGTGGGTTGTCATACAGTTTCGTACCTGTAGTACTATTTTAATATGTGAAAAATTAACACCATAACATTATTTTAGCAGTATCCTGGTGCCTAAATTATTCTCCTTTTTTTACCATCCAATGTTTAGAACATTGTTTTAATACAATAATTTAGAAGTACATGCCGCACCTATGTCTTGTGTTAAAGAACAGGTCAGAGAAAAAGGAACACTGAGAAAACAGTGGAGAGGACACTGCTGTGTAATGATTCCAGAGAGGAAATGGGTAAAAACTATATGTGTCTCATAATTACTGTCATATTTAACTGCCAAAGTAGCATACTTTTGCATCTTTAAATTAGAAGATATTATTAAAGATCCTCATATGCTCCCTCATAACTGAAAATTAGCCTGTTTTTTTAACTTGACCAAAGATGTTCTGGAGTACACAGTCACACAACCAGTACAAACCATTGCTGATTAATTTATATCAATCAATAACCAGAAAATACTTCATATCTCCACTGAAATTAATACAAATGAAACATAAACATTTATTTAATAATTTCTTTTTATATGCAAATCACAGTGTTCGATTTTTATTTATTCTATTTAATTTTATATTTCAATATTCTGAAGAATGGCAGCTCTCCTGTTTGAAAAGGTGTTAGTAAATGAAGCTACAATAACTTATACTAGCTGACTGTCCAGTAAGACAACAGATTCCAAATAAAACTGTCTATAAAATATCAATCATATAATGAGACTTCTACAAATTACTTGGGCTATAAAAAGTGCTTCTCATCACTATATTTGTGTTTATAAATTTTTCACATACAGTTGATTAACATGAAGCACATAATAAAAACTCAGAATGTAAAATAATTGCTATTCAACATTAACCTGCAAAATTAGGCTGACCCTTTTCTGAAATTGTGTATGTTTAAAAAAACACCACATGCAATTTTTCTCAGAATATCTGCTGGTTAAATTTAGACATTCCAGCTTTACTTTTTGTCAGCTTCATGTTTCGGATACAGACATTTACTTTTTAACACAGCAAACAATGCTAGTTTTATACTCCAAATTTTGTTCCTTATTAATACTTTAGCTTTCAGATTAGATCATCTCAATATAGAAAAATATAAGGTCTTTGAAACTTTAATATTTGCTGAATTTCCTAGTGTTGTAAATGTTGCTTTGATCACTGATTTCATGTTTGAAAGAACGATTATGTATAGATATTTTAAAAACTGAAGTTTTGCTGAAGATTTAAACAGACAAGAGATGAATACAACTGCATCACCTACTAGTTTAGAACAGCAGCTCTTTATAAAGTACATTTTTAGTGCTGTGGTTAATTATATCTTATCACATATGCAGAATAGATTATTATTCTAATCTCAATTCTCTAAACTTTCATCAGATGTCTCTTACACTGGGCTTTATTGTGAAATACAATGATGCAAGCTATAAAGTCACATCAAAACAAAATTCCTTATATGTACATTTTGGGTTTTTATAAATCAGATTAATTTAAATAACCAAGGCAATATTATTACTGATTTCATTTTTCCATCTGACAGCCCTACTAAAACTCAAATTTAGACTGATTTCATTCCTTTCCCATTTGGTTCAATTACCTTTCCTAAATGGACACCTGAACTTTCATTTTTAATTTATACAAAATACTTTTTCATAACTACATGGGCACAAGTAAAATAATATCCAATACCTCTATGAGTAACAACTGCAAGTTCTTTAGTTCTTTCTATCTGTTCAGCATTTCTTGGTCGTCTTCTTGTGCTTTGTAAATTTGCTTGATGAAGAGACAGTGTTTCCTTGTAAGTGGTCGACTCCAGAACTGATTTTCTTACATTCATAGCTTGTACTCGTGGCTCTTCAGCTGATTGTCTACGGGCGGTCACTGCACTGGATACAGCAACATCAGCAGATGTGCTAGCAACAGTAATGGCACCAGTAGTGGCTGCAATATGCTCCTCTAACTCACCAGTGGAGGCAGATTTGATGAAAGTAGAAGAACCTGTGGGACACACAGTAGTACTGGATGCTAACTTTTTCTTTTGAATTGTGTTTTCTTGATCAGTCTAAAAGATTAAATTTCCCTCTGTTTAACATAGTAAAGACAACTGACATGAAAAGAGGAATGTCAATAGGCTTTATTTAAAAAATTGAAGCAATCAGAACATTGTTTAATTCTAGTGAACATTTTGTAATAATAGCAATATACATGTTAAGTTTTAAAAGTCCTCAAAACTTAAACTTTTTTACCAGTCATAATGACAACACATAATTTCCACCCCTGCACATTCAGTCCTGAAATCAGCAGGGCTAGAGCAAAATACACAGCTATAACATAACTAGGGCTCCCACACTTAGAAAAGTGGTAACCATCCTATCGAGGAGTGAAATGGCACCATTATATAGTAACCTGAATAGCAGAAAAAGCTGCCATACTCCAGCTGCTAATAAGGCTGCCAGATATGCTCATTCTTTTCATCAAAGCTTGACACTGCTCTAAAAGCCCATTCAGACTTGACATGAGGCCAAATGTAGATGAATGATAAAAGGTATACATTTAAACAAAACTTGTCAGCATGATAATTTATACTTAAGATTGTAAAAACGCTTCATATGTAATTCTCTTTTTGGTCTCTGATTTCTGTAATAGACCAGATTATTCTACTAAAAACCCTAACAAACATGAAATGTTTGATAAGCTAAAGAATTGTCCATGCCCTGCATGTGAAAACATTGTTAGCACTTTAAAGTTCTCTAGCATCTAAAATATATAGCACATTTTTCAATATTTTATTAACAGTTTCATTCTTCCCCATCCCTCATATTTGGCTGCAAATTTTTGGAAGCCAAGTCTCTCACCTGCGAGCATTTAGAACATCAACACAGTAGAAATTCCACCTTGACTGGAAGAAATAATGACTGGGCAATGAATAATAAAAGCAATAGCATAAACAAAGCTAATGTAGCATGAACTGTACTATGTTTTACTAGTATCTTTAAAACACGACTTTTTTATTCTATCATAATGATGAGGGGCCCTTGAGCAGTCATCCAAACAATAATATTCAATACTTCTCTTTTTGGTTCTGAGCTCTCCTCTCATGCTTTGAGACTGTTGGGTTTCTGCTGTTGCAGAAATTGCTCCCTAGCTATTAAAAGTCCTTTTTCCCACAGTCGAGAGATCAAAGGAGTTCAGAGTCTTTGGCTCTGGTGTCAAGATTGTTTATTTTCCCTTATCTATAACATTCTTTCTCTGACCTGCAGAGATCTGTCTGGCAGGTCAGTCCAAGGCACACTCCCCACCTGTGGGGTGGTGTTAATCTTTTATACTAAAAACTATGTGTACATTATTTACAATAATTTTCCAATACCTATCGCCTACATTAGTCAGTTTCTACTCTAAACCAATCACCAGTGCCACCATCACAGCAGAAACATGGAGTAGGTGAAGAAGAAGGAAGAAGCCTAAATAATAAGAGGATCCTTCATCTTGTCCTCACTTACACCATATACTAAAAACCCAAAATCTACTTTTTCACCGTGGCAATCTAATTCTTATTCTGTTCAAACTCTTGTGACTTGTAATTCTTCACATAAAGCTGGTAATCGTTTCCATGGGCTAGAATCCAAACCACAGGTGTTTTGGGCTCTGTGCCAAGGTCTCTGAGCCTCCAGGGCTGTCAGAGTCGTGCCCTGCGTTTCCATATGAGACTTGTCTTTTAAATGTTGTGGATGATGTCAGGATGGAAAGCAACAAGTTTTCACACTTTTAGAAAAATCTGTCCACTAGAAAATGGAAATAAGACTGCCAGACGAACTAAGCATTCTATAGTATATTTAAGGCACAAGGTATATCAAATCTCTTGACAGAATTCTCAAATGTTCTGTATAAAACAATAGAAGACATACTCATATCAAAAATATTCAATCTTGTTAATAGAGTCTCATTTGTTTACTGTAGAAATTTTAGGCTAAAAATGGTTTATTTTGTCCTACTATTAAAAATACTAAGATAAGAGAATATGTTAGCTTTATAAAGATAACAAATACAACTGATGTGGATACACATTATTTTTGCTATCTGACATTTAATGTCTTAACATCTGTTGTGTAGTACAGCACTTCTAAATCATAGTGGTGGTTTCCCTGCAAAACTAAAAAACCTTACAAGAGCCATGTAAGACTCCAGATTTATGTGTCAGAGACCAAACCAAAAACTACTTGCTGTCCTATGACAGCAGTGGCATAAGTAACTATAATAGATCTAGACATGGTTTATCCTTTATTTCATGATAAAAGAAGAAAATTGTCACAATATGCATAATATCAACAGTCTAGACTACTTACGATTCAGTATACAATAAATTTTGACAGATTGGTATAAAACATAGAAAATACAAATGCATGGCCAAGAGATATTTTGGAACAGAAAAATGTTGTTTAAAACAAAGAAAACTTAATGTATGTTACATAACCACTGCTATTAAAACAAAAATCTATGTGAACATATCTTTATCATGCATGCAAATGTACAAGAACAGGCATTCACCTGCTTCCAATACCAAGGTCAAGGCAAAACTATATTCAAAATCTCCATCAAATGACATGGTCTCTCCTATTTATTGAAATAGGCACAGCACTTCAAATGAGAAAAACTTGGAAGTTCATCTCAAAAGAAAAAAGCTAGAAAAATTTAACTTCCTTAAAGCTACAAAACTTCCACACTGAAAATACTGCTTTCATACAGAAGCAATTTTCAAACAGAACATCTAAGCTGTCAGGCTTCCACATCCATTTACACTGAAGAACTCATGCAGAAGATCAGTAAAGTTACAATATAGCTTGATTTACGTAGAGGATTTTGAGAGAAAATTAATGCTGTGTATAAACAATCTTGTAAGTATCAGCTACTGCACAGAGAAGATCCACCAATGTTTCCATAAATATTATTTGTAATCTGCAAAACTATGAATTTTTGTTCCTTTATTTTATGAAAACAGTCTTAGACCAATTGAAACATCTTTGTTGCATGGGTGTTTTAACACACTCTCCAATCTTCTGCAATCATATCTGACATTTCAGTTTGTAAAATAGATTATTTTAAAAATTGTATTTTTTTAATGTGATAAAGAAATACTCCTATATTATTTTATTTTAATAATCTAGTTTAAAAAAATAAGAAAGAAAGAAAAACAGGAAATAAAAACTTTTTATGTTAAATGGCACAAAAAGGAAGAAAAGAAGACTGATCTCTGCTTTTGGGAAAAGCTTAAACCAAAATTTTGCAGTTAACTGAAGTCAACTCAGAGGCAGAGCACCACTTTGAATTCACAATCAGCCACTGAGAAGATCAGAAGCTTGAGAAACTGCCAATATGAATCATGAGGAAGCAGTAAGGACATGGGGTTAAGAAAGCATAAATGCTGTTTAGGGCATGGGTTCACAAAGAAAGACAACGTAACCAACCCACAGTAAAACATTCTGAGACCTACTACACTGGACCAGCATTTCTCTAAGCAAGTGTCTGTGGAAAAAGAACAGATGAAAGTCAGTAAAACTGAGGACCTTTCATGTGTCAAATTAGCCTGCTTACACAAGGAAAGATTCAAAGCAGTATTTACACTTAAAACTCGTAGCTATGTAGAAGTGAAAAAAGATCAAGCTGATGATCTACAGAGAAATTCAGTTCAGAAAACTAGTTCTAACAAGACACCACTCAAAAGTGTTGCAACTGTTAAAACTTAAGATAATGCAAACATATGGGAGACCCATAAGCCTTTCTATTTATATAGGAGTGGAAGTTGTTCTTGATTCCAGGATCATTTTTAGTAGAGGAAAGAGGCAAGAGGCTTTGACATTTGCCTGAAACAAAGCTCCAAAAATAGATTATGAATCTGTGCTAGATGCACACATTTTGCATATGCAATATGCTACAAGTATACACAGGGTTCCTGTTGTAAACATGATACCAAAGGAAATTTACCCTGGATAAACTCATAGTGGAAGTTCAATTAACAGTTAATCTAATGGACTAACTTTTTAATGAGCAATTCCCAAGGGAATAATCCAGGGACAGAATAAACACCTTTGCCCACTCTGAGAAGCCTTCACCAGAAACAAAAATAAGGCAGGAAATGGTATCTCAAGGAGTGAAAACACTTGTTGAAAATGATCTTTTTATTTTTCCTTTTACAGGACTCTGATTTTAGAAAGCTTTCCTGTAGGTTGTCCTCTCTTCTCCAGGTTGAAAAAGCTCAGGTTGCTCAGACTTCCCTCACAGGGTAAGTGCTCCAGCCCCCAACCATCTTGGGGACCCTCCACTGAAATTTCTTCAGTGAAAAACTCATCTTCCCTGTCATGAGGCCCAAATCTTGAGGCACTATTCCAGTTATGATCACAGAAGTGTTAAGATAAGGACAAAAATCTTTCCCCTTTAATCTGCTGACCACATTCTTATGAATATAACTCAGGATGCTGCTGGCCTTCTTCCTTCCCAGGGCACACTGCAGTCATGCTCAGCTTGCTGTCTGCCACAGCACACAGGGTCTCTTCAGCAGAGCAGTTTGCTCTCACACCCTCCTATTGCCACGGGTTCTTCCTACCCAGCTACAGGACATTACACTGACCCCTGTTGAGCTTCATAGGATTCCTGTTGGCTCATTCCTCCAGCTTGTCTGTGTCCCTGTGGCAGCCCTGTTCTCAGCTATATTGACTGCTGGTCCTTGACTACAGTGACTGACATTTTGGTGTCATCTTCAAATCCGAGGAGACTGCTCTCTGTCATTGTTTGAAGCTCTTTGACAAACACATTGAAGAGAACTTGTACCAGAACAGACACTTGTAGTGCTCCACTTGTTACTGGACATGAGGTAGAAAGTCTGGCCCTTATAGGATTATTTTCTAAATTTATTTTTTTTAACTTTAATGGATGAAGAACAGATAAAAACATGCAAATTTGTCTTAAGACCAAATGGGATCTAGGGCTAGTGTCCAACAGCTATTCTAATTAATTAAAATTCATTTTGCTGATTAATTCCTAAAACCTTGTGAAGTTCAAAATGTGAAACCAAATCAGAATATTCACTGTCTTATTTATTCAGGATGAATAAAGGTACAGGACTTTATTAGTTCTTGTGACACAAATGATCCAGCCACAGAATTCCCTAATAAGGCTAAGGGTCCTTTATGCAGATGATCCTAAATGGGTCTCAGACTACAGGAAGGTGTTTATGAGGTGACTGACATGAGGTCGGCCTGGGACTATTCCTCTGTATCTTATTACCAAGAGGCCAGTCTATCATTTTGCCATGGGTAATTGAGAAAGAAGTGTAAACAGACTTAAGAAAAAAAAAAATCATATCTCATTAAACAAAAAAAGAATGAGTTATAATTATAAATAGAATTTTTAAAAAGAGTGAGAACAATATTTCATCTTCATTCTTCTTTCAGATGTTCAAGGACTTTTAGTCAAGGCTTATTTAGCTTCCTTACTTAAAACCTTCTTATACTTAAGTAATTTTTGAGGGACTCATGTGTCCTATTAAGAAGATACTTTTTTTTTTCCTATCTTAATTAACTTTTCTCTCTGACGTTCTCTGTCATTAAATATCTGCAAAAAATTTCCAATAAAGTTAGAAACCTAATTAGAAGAATATATTCTGCATCTGTTAAAGGAATTTTCAAGTTTGTGTAGATATAGCAGCTTATTTGACTCTTTTAACATATGTCATTCCAGACATGTTATTTTTATAAAAAAATCTTTTATTCTTTATAAATTTCTATTTTCTTAGGATCAAATTGTAATAGAAAATAAAAGAAACAGACACATAAACATAGATTTTAGAACATAAAATCATTTTTAAGGGTTGCCATAAAATATTCTTCTGACAGAATCTATTTTCAGCCCCTAGATATTCAGAAAAGAAATAAAACTGGTTTTAAAGAAATATAATAGAACTGTGGTTGTAAAGAAATAGATAACTGTAAAAGATAGGGTTCAAAACAATTTTCTAAACTTTAGTTCAAACAGGCAGTGATTTCTGAACTTACAGTAAAAACTCCAAAAGCTATCTAGTCAGAAGTTTAAAAAAATCCTTTTTTTGGTTCCTTTTGTTTTCATGTTGTTCACATTTGTGCAATTTGATTCAGAATCTCATTTTAATTTCCTTTTGGTATCAGAATTTACCTTTTTGCATTACTGAATTCTCTTACGATATTTTTAAGCTTGCCCTCTTTTCTACTCTCTTTTTTCAGCCTCCTTATTTTCTTTCTTCTCTTTTTCTCTATTTTTTTATGTAAAGTTGTAAATTTAATCAATTGCTACAGTAAGACATATACCAAAACAGTCTGAAAGTGAAAATTAGGCGTCAACCAGAAATTTTCTGTGATTCAGGAGATATATCATACTTCAGTATACCCAAAGAGTTGTCTCAATGATCTTCCATATGACTCTCTCAGTGAATTTAAGATCAATTTACATTCTTTAAGTGGATATTGAAAATATGGTAAATGTATGCATATTAGTTTTATTAAACTGATTACATTTGGAAATCTAGAAATTCAGACAAAATGCCAAACATCTCTAATGTGATTTATTTCCTTTCTACTAAAATCAAGACATTGACAGAGGGCAAACCATTTTTTTTTTTTACATATATATCTGTTCAAATAATAGATTTTATTGCCACAATATATGTTTGTTTAACAGAAAAAAAAAATTGAAAATTATCAACATAGGCCCACATATGGATGATGCTCTTTCAGTTGGTTTACTTAAAGTGCGATGGAACTTTTTGAAGGGCCTGTTACTTTTAAGAAAAAGAAGAAAAAACCAACAAAATCTAACACAAATGATTGCTATTAAATGAGAAAGTAATGATTTGGAATACAAAATAATTATTTTCATACAGTCATACTTTGCTTTCTTTTCAAAAGAGATATGCACCAACGTAACATAGATCTCTGTAATCAAACATAATTATACAAAAAAATCCCAAACAATATAACTTAAAAAATTCTTCAAGACTCTCAATAATATTTATGAAATGAACAATATAATGCTGGGGATGGAAAGTATTCACATCTATTTGCCTTAAAAAGAGTAGTTTTATTGTATTTGCCAAGTAGAAAGCTTTGTGAATATTATTTTACATATTTATTTTGTTTTTAATTTGATTTTGTGAATCATAGTGCAAGTGTTATTTCCCTTTTTTAAGTCTAGGATAGCATGAAATAAGAAAATATGAAAGAATATTTACTATGCAGACTACGTACATTAAAATGTATATATCAACCTTTTAACAAAAATATAAATTTAAAATTTAAAGGTTCTGGGTCCTAATTCTGTTTCTTCTGTCACTGTGGATATGCCATCATATTG